>CM077248.1:5126927-5509427 GCA_039654775.1 Spinibarbus caldwelli
TTGAAGCAGTTAATTTAAATGGTACTACCTGAAGCACTCCATGAATAGGGTACAGAAGTAGCATTAATTTTGTTTCTTTTTCAACAAATATTTGTTTTAATAGGATGCATTTTAGAAAATTTTCATTATCAGGATTATAATAGTTAACTAAATTACGTAAACTGAAATTAAATACAATAAAATAAAATAAACTTTGGTAGTACTCCAACCAATTATCACTATGAACTAGCATGCATATTACTGGAATTTACTAGGTTCCTGTTGTATTGCACTGTATTGAATAGCATAGCTGCTGTTCCAACCAAGCAAAAATGATTTGTTCAATCCAAGCTAAAGAACAATAATGTGTGTTTGATCAGATATAACTGCAGTTCAAGATTATGAGATGCATTATGTGAATGCTTGGCTAAAGAGATGTGTCTTTAATCTAGATTTAAACAGAGAGAGTGTGTCTGAACCCCGAACGTTATCAGGAAGGCTATTCCAGAGTTTGGGAGCCAAATGTGAAAAGGCTCTACCTCCTTTAGTTGACTTTGTTATCCTAGGTACTACCAAAAGTCCAGAGTTTTGCGACCTTAGGGAGCGTGATGGATTGTAGCATGGTAGAAGACTAGTTAGGTATGCAGGAGCTAAATCATTAAGGGCCTTATAGGTAAGTAATAATATTTTGTAACTGATGCGGAACTTAATAGGTAGCCAGTGCAGAGACTGTAAAATTGGGGTAATATGATCATATTTTCTTGACCTGGTAAGGACTCTAGCCGCTGCATTTTGGACTACCTGTAGCTTGTTTATTGAAGATGCAGGACAACCAGCTAGCAGTGCATTACAATAGTCCAGTCTAGAGGTCATGAATGCATGAACTAGCTTTTCTGCATCAGAAACAGGTAACATGTTTCGTAGCTTGGCAATGTTTCTAAGATGGAAGAATGCTGTTTTTGTAACATGGGAAATATGATTTTCTAAAGACAAGTTGCTGTCTAATATAACATCCAGATTTTTGACTGTAGAGGAAGTAACAGTACATCCGTCTAGTTGCAAATTATAATCCAAGAGATTCTGTGTACTGTTTTTTGGTCCAATAAGTAATATCTCTGTCTTATCTGAATTTAATAGGAGAAAATTATTGGTCATCCAATCTTTTACATTTTTAACACACTCTGTTAGCTTAGATAATTTAGAAGTTTCATCTGGTCTTGTTGAGATATATAGTTGAGTATCATCAGCATAACAATGGAAACTAATCCCGTATTTTCTAATAATATTACCAAGGGGCAACATGTATATTGAAAATAGCAGAGGACCTAGGACAGATCCTTGTGGTACTCCATACTTTAGTGGTGATAACTGAGATGACTCCCTGTTTAAATAAACAAAGTGGTAGCGATCAGACAGGTAGGATCTAAACCATCTTAAAGCCTACCCTTGAATACCCGTATAGTTTTGTAATCGATCTATGAGTATGCCATGATCTATAGTGTTGAACGCAGCACTAAGATCAAGTAAAACTAGCAATGAGATGCAGCCTTGGTTTGATGCAAGCAGCAAGTCATTTGTAATTTTAACAAGTGCGGTTTCTGTGCTATGGTGGGGCCTAAACCTGACTGAAATTCTTCATAGAGATCATTTTTTTGCAAAAAAGAGCACAACTGAGCAGACACAACTTTTTCTAAAATTTTAGACATAAACGGAAGATTAGAAATGGGTCTGTAATTTGCTAGTTCATTAGGATCTAGTTGTGGTTTTTTAATAAGAGGCTTAATAACCGCCAGCTTGAATGATTTTGGAACGTGACCTAAAGATATCGATGAGTTAATAATATTGAGCAGCGGTTCTTCTGCTACAGGTAACAACTCTTTCAGTAATTTAGTGGGTACAGGATCTAATAGGCATGTTGTTGGTTTAGATGCAGTGATTTAGCTCTTCCTGTCCTATAGTTGTAAAGCACTGCAGTTTTTCTTTGGGTGTGATGAATGGACCTGAAGTACTAGACGCTGCACAATCTAGATTTGTTATTGTATTTCTGATGTTATCTATCTTATCAGTGAAGAAATTCATAAAGTCATTACTATTAAATTGTGAGGGAATATTTAGATCGGGTGGCGTCTATTTATTAGTTAATCTAGCCACTGTGCTAAATAAAAACCTTGGATTGTTTTGGTTATTTTCTATGAGTTTGCGGATATGCTCGGCTCTGGCAGCTTCTAAAGCCTGTCTATAGTTGGACATACTGTTTTTCCATGCAATTCTAAAAACTTCCAAGTTAGTTTTTCTCCATTTGTGCTCAAGTTTACGAGTTTCTTTCTTGAGAGAATGGGTATTACTGTTGTACCATGGCGCAGTACGTTTTTCTCTAACCTTTTTCAATTTGATGGGCGCAACAGCTTCTAATGTATTAGAGAAGATAGTGCCCATGTTGCTAGTCATTTCATCTAGTTCATGTGTATTTATGGGTACACAGAGCAGTTGAGATAAATCAGGCAGGTTATTTCTGAATCTATCTTTAGATCTTCAGGATCGCGGGTATCTGCGCAGAAACATCGAGAACACGAGCGCCAGGGAAACAGTGAGTGTGCGCTTTACCTTCAGCTAACGTAGCACGGACTTGCCGGACGATGGAGTTTCCGACGATCACAGCGTCGCGTTCCGTCTCGCGGAGGGGAGCGAAGCGGTTCCGGGAGTGTTAGCGGCGCGCTGTATACTTACCCCGGACTTGTGAGCGTCAGCCCGGGATGTTTCCAGCGTGGCTCTCCGCTCTCTCAGCTGGGCCTGCTTCTCCACCAGCTCGCGGATCTGCTTCTTCACGGCCTCCAGCTCCAGCTGCACCAAATACAGCATGAACGTGTCCTCACCTGCACTCAAAGGTAGACACACATCTGCCATTAAAGCAAGTAGCAGTGAGTAAAACAATGGTAATGTGTGTGAATTGAGTATTAGCAATGTAAGCGAGATTAGCGGCAACCTTCCTTGGTGACGCTGGCGATGCTAATGGGCTATAAGCTAATAGGGGACTCTGGAAATCAAAATAAAACTAGTGATAACAAGGCACTTTGATTGTTTTTGTTGTAGAATATGATAGGGGATATATTCACACGTTATAGAAACGAAAATGATGGTGTGAAAAATTAGACGATAAAGAATTAATTTGACGGAGCTCAAACTCAAAACACGCAGCAGCAACAACAAACAGGAAGTGTACATAGTAAAAACATAGTAAAGACACTTCATATAAAAAGGATCCAAGCGGTTCGCCCGCTGTCTGACCAGTATACAGTGAGGTTTGCCTACAGTATAAATAACGTCACAATATAGACACCAGTAAAGGAAATTTTGCAAAATTTCCACATTTCAGTACATTAACTGTATTGCACTCTTACAAAACTGAAGGACTATAGAGCCAATGTCAATTTTTTGCTTGGAATGTTTGGATAATTAAATGAGAAAGGATATGAGAGAGCGTTTCAAATGTGTCTGTGTGTAGCAGCGATGGCCTAGTGGTTCGTGCACACTGTGTCATGCTGTTCAGGTTTGAGTTCAGCTCACAATGTGTCAACATCTCACGAATAGAAAGACAATAACACTTTAGTTTAGGGACCAATTTTTACCATTAAGTTGCTTATTAGCATGCATATTACCAGATTATTGCCTATTTATTAGCATTTATAATGCACGAATTCTGCATGACTATATTCATCACCCCATACCTTACTAAGTATTAATAAGCAGTAATTAGGAGTTTATTGATGGAAAAGCTGGTGTTACTAGTTAGTTAATAGTGAGAACTGAACCCTAAAATAAAGTGTGACCGAAGGGGAAAACAAAAACAAATGGTAATTTATACAACCCCAGTTGATGAATCAGTGTCTTCTGAAGAGAAACAATAGATGTGATGTGTAAAAAAAAAAAAACAATATTTGGAATTTTTAAAACCATAAATCATTGCTTAAAGCAAATTGTCCAATGCGGGTTTATGAGTTTGTGCTTGCTGATTACAAATTACATAATGAAAATTGTAGTTAGTAATGTATATTAACGTTTATTAGACTACTCATTTAAGGGAATGCATTCTGACTACTTTTTGATTACTTTTTACTGTCACTTTTGATTACTATTTTAATTACTTTTGACCTAACTCGTTTATCACCTAGATTGAAATATAATTATTGTGTACCATATATGTATATATAAATCAAAAATTAAATTATCAAACACAATATATAGAAATTTCTTTACCTACAAAAAGAAGAATTAGGGAGAATTAATAAATTATTATATAATAAGTAATGATATATAATTTACTGTCATTGTTTAAATAATGTGTAATCATGCAATCCATAAAATTCAGCATTTAAATCTAACTACAGGTAGTTCATTTTTGGAATCTAGATCACGTAATCCAGATTACAAGAAAGAAAGTCATAAACATCTGGGACGGCATTAGAGGTAAATGATGAGAATTTTCATTTTGAAGTGTAGAATCCCTCTAATACGGTGGCCGAGAGAGATCAACGTGCTGCAACTTCAGAAAACACATGCAAATAGAAAAAGCACCAGCAAATCAAGAAAACATCATCATCAATTTGACAGCAGGTGCTACAAATGCTCACAACTCAAACAAATAAAGAAACGCACTGCAAATGCTCACAACACAACGAAACAAAGAATTTTATTTGCAGCGCGTTTCTTTGTTTGGTTGTGTTGTGAGCATTTGCAGCGTGTGTGTTGTAAAATTGAAAAGTTGTTTTCTTAATTTGCAGGTGTTTTTTCTATTTGTAGCGCGTTGAGCTCTCTCGGCCACTGTACTCTAAGGTACAATTGTTGCACTTTTTTCTGAGTTTACTCTGCATATGAAGTTAATAAAGCTGAAAATTTTTACATAAAAAAAAAAAACAGATCATCTAAAAGATCCATTATTGCAAACAAGCATTGTGACATTGCAACTATAATAATTTACATAATTTATATAATAATTTATTATCATCCTATGATGATTAGTCACTTGCTACAATGTGTTATAACAATGTTAATTGTAATTTGTGGCTCACTCTCAGTGAGGATGGGGTGGAGATCCTTCAGCCCTGTTTTGCACTCTGCCATGCTTCAGTTGCATGCAAGATTGGTAGATGTAGGTGTACAAAAAGGGAGCTGTTGTTGATTACTCATTACTTAACCTGTAATGTGCTCCACCCCCTTTGTCTGCATGTTGCTCCTCTCTTCCCTCCCTCCACTCTTTCGTTCTTCTCTCAAAATAAATGGAAAAATATTCCTTGCCCCAGGGTAGCACTGAACTTCTCACTCTCTGCATCCAATTTAGAGCCACTACTCCCTGTGATGTAACCCAACAGTCCCACCTCAGAGGAGAGGCCACAGAGGGAGAGAGGCCGAGAATGCATCCCAGACACTTCTTAACCCTGCTATTTAAAGTCCAATAACTCTTTATGAACATTGCCGTTTGGAGCAATTAATGCTGGTTAGCATCTGTTTCCAAAAGAATGCAAATGAGAGGCCGCCTCGAGCTTTCGACTCAATCAGCGCCCGCTTCAGCTGATTGGCTCCTGGAGTACTTTCAGCTGCGGTTTCTATTTTACATCTGGTTCTTTGATTTGACGTCCGATGTTATCGCATAATGATTGATGTTATCTCATAAATGCCATATTGAACGAATGAAGAGGGAAAAATGTATTTCATATGGTCACACTTTTTGCCTTCTGAAAAATGTAAACCTTTGTGAAATTTTCTCCAGCATTTTTTCCCATGCAAAAGTGACAATGTGATGTTGTGGGTTGTTGCCAGCATGTTGCTGTGTGCTCATGCCATTAACGTGTTCTGAATTTTTTTAGCATGTTGCTATGCATATGCAAAGGTTTTCAGGTCAAAAGAGTCCAACCCTAAGTGCTAGACACTGTAATGCTCTGGTCCCTCCTTCAGTGTAAGTCTGCAGGGTTTTTTGCCTGTTTCATTTCCAACACAGTGAAAATCATAAGTCTGATCCAAGGTTTGCATGGGCTAATTAGCCCCTACTGGTAGATGCTGTAATTACACCATCTGGTAACAAGAATGTTTATCCATTAATGACCATTCATAAGCAGATAGATATATTGGTAGATGAACACTTTGAATTTTTCACACCCTCACCAGTATATTAAATGTGTCTACTAACAATGTACAATAGTGTATAAACATACACTCATTTTTACATTCAAGTTTTATTAGGGGCAAAATGGTTCATTATGGTGAACATTATGTGGACAGACATACTTTGAGAAATATGGAAAGAAATATTGGCAATACTTACAATAAGGTTTCTTTTGTTAGTACTAGTTAAACTAACACTGAAAAATATGTTAGTTTGGGGAACACTATTCACAGTTTACTAGTTGCTTATTAGCATGCATATTACTAGCATATTTGCTGTTTATTAGTACTTATAAAGCATGTATTAATGCCTTATTCTGCATGACATCTTGAACCCACCCAATACTTAAATTTAACTACTACAACTAACTTACTTACTATCAATGAGAAGCAAATTAGGAGTTTGTTGAGGGAAAACTCTTAGTTAATGGTGAATATGTGCTCCCTAATCTAAAGTGTTACCAAATGGATTGTTAATTTGAACATTTACTAATACATGATTAAAATTATTGTATCTGTTAATATTATTTCATTGACCTGTGCCAACATGACCTAAGAATGTATTTGTATTAACTAATATTTACACAGATTAATAAATGCTGTTTCACATGTATTACTCATTCTTAGTTAATGCATTAATCAATGTAACTCATAAGACCCAAAATCTTTTCCAGAAATAAATACTGAAATGTATTTTTTTTTTTTTCACTCTTTGTCTAAAATATTAGTTTTAATTTAATATCAGTGTATTAATTTGAATGATGAATTCGGTAGCGCTTTATTTTAAGGTGTCCTTGTTACAGGTTACATGTACTTACTATAATAATAACAATTAATTATGCATAATTACACGCAAGTAACCCTAATACAAACCCTAATTCTGAACCTAACCATATAGTAAGTAAATGTAGTTATTTAATATTACTGAGTACTTAAATGTATAATTACACTGTAACAAGGACACCTTAAAATAACCAAGATTCCCCTTTCAGTCGGTCACTCCGAGTCACGTCGGATGACCGACGAAATTGGGATCTCGCAAGAGAGACCAATCCACTTCGAGTGTAACTAAACGAGCCAATGGACATTGGCATGCGATTATTGCATCCAGCTGCAGCTGATCACAGCGTGAGTATAAGAGGCAGCAAGTGCACCGCATTAATTAATCCTTTCGCTTCGGAGCCGAGCGGTGGTGCATCACTACTGCTCTCCTGTTCCTCGATTGATTGCTGAACGAGTGTGGGCGTTACAGCGCAGCAGCGGTGGTCGCGGTCTCACGGGAGGGAAAAAAAAAAGATTGTCTTCATGCAGACAGCCACACCAGGAGTGTGCAGTGGCCAGCTCCCCTGCGTGCTTCAGCAATAAAAGAGCAATTTCTCTAAAAGAGCATTTCTCTAAAAGAGCAACACGGGTGATCGCATCTTTTTAAAGATGTCTTATCACTCGTGCGTTTCTGGGTGTGGTCGCTTCCTGGCTGCTTCAGCACTGTCTCCATGGCCGAATCCCGAGGTGGGCGTGGAAACGCGGTACTCACCGGGTTCAGATTACACTGTCCTGCCGCAAGACCTTCAGCCCGTGGACAGATCCCTCATTCCTTTGGACAGGAGTGCCCCTGGAGCAGGTATCCAGGCATGCTGTGATATTCACGGATGCCTCGGCCACCGGCTGAGGAGCCACGTACAAAGGGGCATGCAGTGTCAGGGGTATGGACGGGTCCCCAACTGCGTTGGAATATCAGTTGCCTCGAGTTGCTGGCAGTACACCTTGCCTTGAGCCGCCTCATAGGGCACCTTTGGGGCAAGGACGTTCTGGTCCGTACGGACAACATTGCGACTGTTGCGTATATCAACCGGCAAGGTGGTTTACGCTCCCATCGCATGTCGCAACTCGCCCGCCACCTCCTCCTCTGGAGTCAGAAGCATCTAAAGGTCCCTTCTTGCCATCCACATCCGAGGAGTGTTCAATCAGGCGGCCGTCAAGCTGTCTTGAGCGGCACTTCCTGGGGAGTGGAGGCAGACCCAGCCCTAGCTTTGCTGTGTCCTGTACATGCACTGCGACAGTACATGGATAGAACTCAGAACTTCAGGACCTCAGAACAGCTCTTTGTCTGTTACGGGGGACGGCAGAAGGGGAAGGCTGTCTCCAAGCAGAGGATGGCCCACTGGAGAGTGGATGCCATCACCTTAGCCTACGAAGCACAAGGTGTGCCCTGCCTGCTCAGGTTGTGTGCTCACTCCACAAGGGGTGTCGCATCGTCCTGGGTGCTGGCTCGTGGTGCCTCGCTAACAGACATCGGTTGGGCAACTCCCAACACGTTCGCTAGGTTTTATAGTCTACGTGTCGAACCGGTTTCCTCCTCTGTTCTCATCTCAAATGGGTAGTGGCACTGAGAGGCCTGGCTCAGAGTCAGCTTGCGGCGTTCTTACGCCTAATTCTCCAGAGAGTTCCTTAACCAGGCAAACCCTGTCGAGTCCTCCAGCACTCCTGTAAACGGACGTGGCAGAGCATCCGGTGCCAGGCCTTCAGCCAATGAATTCTTGAAATCTGGTGTGAGGCTAGTGCCCATATGAGAGACCCTGCTGGGATCCCAAATGTGTATTCCACGGTATGCTTATTAGAGCCGTGTTTCCCCTGGCAGACCACGTTCTGCCGTCTCTAATGATGCAGCCTAAGCCATCTCAGAGACTTCCATGTGCAATAGGGCCCTACGGGGTTACTTCACATGTCTAAATGTCACTTAACCCCCTCTGGGAGGAGGTGACTCCGCGGTGTGCCTCTTCCAACCAGAAGGGCACACTTCCCAGTGTTATTCTAGTCCTACTGTTTGGGTTGCTCAAGGAACAACAATAGTTGACATTCTCTGTGTAGAGCCCGGTCCTATCGTTTGCCTTATAGGAAGGATCAGGAGGCCTACACAGGACACTGGAAGGGGCAGCTCCTGTGGCGCTTTGGTAGGGATCCCAATTTCGTCGGTCATCCAACGTGACTCGGAGTGACTGACTGAAAAGGGAACATCTCGGTTACATATGTAACCCTCGTTCCCTGAAGGAGGGAACGGAGATGTCATGTCCCGTCGCCACAGTCGCTGTACCGCCGCTGAGCTGCTGGGTCACCGGCTCGGCTCCTCAGTGAAAGCATGAATTAATTCGGTGCACCTGCTACCTCTTATACTCACGCTGTGATCAGCGGCAGCTGGATGCAATAATCGCATGCCAATGTCCATTGGCTCATTTAGTTACACTCGAAGTGGATTGGTCTCTCTGGCTAGATCCCAATTTCGTCAGTCATCCGACGTGACATCTCCATTCCCCCCTTCAGGGAACGAGGGTTACATACATAACCAAGACGATTTTTATATAGTTAAAAAAAAAACAAGTAATAATATGTATGCATAATGCCATTTCAAAGTAGAAATAATAAATGATGAAGGCATGGAAAAATTTGACAAGTCCATTTAAATGTGACGTTCTTACAACAAAAAGATAAAATTCTAATTTTAGCTTCTTTTTTTATCTAATCTAGGACATAAAAGAAACTGAAGAATTCATTATTTTCATAATGAATTGAAATAATGAAATAATGAAAATAATTAATTGCATTCATTATTTTCATGTAATTAAAAATGTTCCAGATTTCCTTTAGCAAAGATAGCAGATTTCAAATCCTATTTTTCCAGGCTGTCCTGGCCAACTGAGCAAGTGCCATTGAGATGAATGGGAATGCTAACAGATAACTCTCTCCAACTTTTATTTACTTACTTGCTCTGATCGCTTAAAAAAAATAATAGAGCTTCTCTCTCTGAAATATAATTCATGGGACTAGTTATGCTAAAGTTTGATAACTGACCTAACTTAACTAAACTGACAAACAAAATTTGTTTATGATTGTTCATCTTTAAATTGACTAATAAGACTGAAAATGTTCATTTTCTGAATCCATTCACAGTAGGCACGTAGTTGAGGTTCAGTTTCTCAGAACAAGGTCATCACAATGAGAAAGCACTTTATCAGACGCTCGGACAACCTTGACTGCTCCGGCGTTCTGGATAGTTCAGCACAGGAGTCCTGGCGGATTGAAGCAGGAGTGACTTCAATCTCAGGCATGACTTCATGCCAAGTTGTCACACTTTGCAGGCCGCATTCTCTTTAAATTGGCACAAACACACTGGATACAACGCAGATGGAAACCACCATCAATGCTGTGCTTCAGAGCGAATGCATATTGCTTATGCTTTGACATAATCAAGGGGTTCTGCGAGTTCCCATCATTACGGTTTGCTTTATTTTCTTGAGCCCAAAATGGGTCTCAATCACTCTGTGTGTCAAAAGGGAGGCGCTGCGAAGCCTGGAAACGTGTAATGACAAAGATGACGATGATGAAGATGATGATGAAGTATCTGTATATGACTTAAAGCAGGGCCGTTTCATTAGGGAGTGTGGTCTGGCAGGAGATGCTTTGTTAGCTCCTGACCCCCTGTGTGTGTGTGTGTGTGTGCGTGTGTGTGTGTGTGTGTGTGTGTGTCTGTGTCTGTGTCTGTGTGTGTGTCTGTGTGTGTGTGTGTGACCCCTGAGGCCAGTCTTTATGTGAGTGTGTGTCTGTACAACATCAGGCCCATTATGAGCTGATAAAAACTCCTCAACCAGCATCCATCCATCATGTCCCGCCTCTAATCAGCATGTTTGTCACTGTAACTAAACAGAACCCTGAGCCGTCCCGTCACGCGATTGGCTGTGACAGGCCAAAATAAATCTGCCTCCAGCCAATCAGCGGCAGGCAGCCGAGCGTTACGAGCGAGGTGACAGGCGCTTGAATTCTCAACCGGTGTGAGATTAGGAGAGCCAGGGCCAACCGTAGCCCCGGAGGAAATGACAAAACAGCCAGCAAAATGGCAACAGTGTTGGAACAGTTCTAGCACTTGCTTCAGAGACGGAGAAGGTTTGCACAGTGTTTTATAGTTAGGCTACAGACAGTTCCATTTGGTCTCTCGCTGTAGAAGCACGCATTCGTGTTGTGTTCACTTTCATGGTCGCAGTTACAATGTAATAAACTCTGGACACACACAGATCTATAGTGTGACTGTGGAAGTCTCTCTAAATCTCTGGGTTTGGGACTTCTTAGCGTCCTAACAAGTGTGTGAATTTAAAAGATATTTTCTTTTCCCTAGTTCCATATTACTGTAGTCAAACCACAATTTTATTTTATTTATTTATTTTATTTATTTTTTTTGAATACTTATAATATTAACAGATTTATATATGAATTGGTGCTCTGCTTATTTCAGTGGAATGGTGAACACAGCTGTTAATCAAAATTTCCAAGGCATTATTTTCAGTGAATAATGCAACCCGATTTCATGAGAAAATGTAATTATTTTACAAGGTGTCAATTTTGTATAAATTCATACATTGTTGAATTATGAAGGTTGTAAGTGAAGTGTGCAAAATTAGACACCAATTCTACAAAATGTAAAATAGTTACTAACTGCCATGAGAGGGTGTTGGAATAATGGTTTAAATTGTGGTCTCTTTTATCACACAATACTATGGTATGGCTAAAGAAATTTTGGAATATTGTGTATTAGATTATTTTATTTTTTAGAGTTTGGCATCTACTTTATTCACTTTCATTGTACTGAAAAAAGTGGCTTGAATATTTTGCAAAATATCTTCTTTTGTGTTCTAAAGCAATCAGGATGAGTTTCATTTTGGGGTGAATTTGATTAAATTATTAAAAATACTATTTAAAATGTATCTCAAAATAGATAAATTTTAAATAGTATTTTTACTATTTAAAAATAGAAAGTTGTGATAAATGTATTCATTTTTGGCAACCGTACACAGCCTACAGTTATGCTGATGCAGAATTGTATTACTTGGTAGAAGAATTGTTTATTCTGATATTTCTGATAAATGTAACATGATTTTTACTATATTACTGATAATACAATTGTTATGTATGGACTATGAAACTGACCAAAAAGTACTGAATAATATTTTTGGTAGCACTTTATTTTACAATCCCGTTTCGTGTGTATATACTATGTACTTATTATAGCAATTACAATAACTGGGTAATAACTAGTTACTAACTTAACTTAACCCTTGTAGTTACTTTGTACCACCCAGTACTTTCTTGGGTAAGTACACAGTATGTGCACGTACTGTAAAATAAAATGTAACCATATTTTTAGACAGGAAAAACACTACATGAAAAAAAAAAAAGAAAAGAAATACACAAACACACCCAAAATAATACTTTTTTAAATTGTGGTTTATAAACACTTATGTCTGAAGTTTAGTTTGTGGTTTGTTGGTCTGGTTTTCGAGTTGCAGTTGGATTATTGTGTTTACTTCTCTTTCCACAAACACCATACAGAAGCTCTGGTGTTGATGACCACTCTCTTCTCACACACACACACACACACACACACACACACACACACACACAGAGAGAGAGTTGTCATTTAGGCTTTTACACAGCTGTGTTAGACAACAGACATCAGCAAAAACCATCATGTATGATAAGGAACAAAACATCCTGAAACGTAACACGTAAAATTCATGACAACATCATAACAGTAGAGTTACTCCGTTTCTTCTTTGGTCTGAGTCGTGGTCTGGTCCTGACTCTGGAAACAGACCAAACAGACTCCCAGCAGCCCTCACTAGCTCTTTACGGCTCAGCGCTGTAACACACATTGGCTTTTTCATCGTCTGTCAAAGACTCATAATCCGCCTGCTCTCCATCCCTGATCCCTCACTGTGAGGAAAGAAAGAGCTCTATTAGACGTGGGTGGTGAAGAGAAACCCTAATAAAATAAGACTGCATTACTATGAAAGAGAGAACATTGGAGCACAGAGCTGAAATATGGCTTGGAGATAAAGAATAAAATTCAGTGGTCTGACAAATATTAGATAGATAGATAGATAGATAGATAGATAGATAGATAGATAGATAGATAGATAGATAGATAGATAGATAGATAGATAGTAGGGGTGGAATGGTACACAGATGTCATTGTTCGGTACATACTTTGGTTCGGGGGTCACGGTTCGATACGTTTTCAGTACAACAGGGAAAAAAAAAAAATCTACTATGCTTGGTTTCTTTTCATTTATTTTGAACAGACAGTAGTACAAATTACATTTTTCCACCAAGATGTGAAAATACTAAATATTATTACATTATGTTATACATATAAAATCTGCAGTACATATATACATACAAGGAATACATTCTTGAAATATATTTGATTTACTTTACAGATAAACAAGGGGGGAAAAAACAGTGCAACACGTAACGTAGCCTATATATGCTGAGTTTCAGTTCATTTTTGTGACGCTTAATTTCTTCACAGAAAGGAAACTCAAATGGCAGAAAGCGAAATCCTATTTTTCTTTATTTATCTGCTTTCTGATTCTGCTGGTATAAGGAACGCGCGCACAAACACACAAAACACATCAGTTCCAGCATTGCTAACTTGACAGCGCAGTTGGTACTTTATAAAATATAAAATACAGTGAACCAAACATCAGCGCGCGCGCCTCTGTGTCACCGCTGGAACGCAACTGAAGTACAAAGCCTATCATTTACATAATAAATGATAGTTTAGCATTCAGATACGTTACATCACAAATATGGAAATATTATGGAATATTTGGATTTGTGCCAAATGAGAGAGTTAGGATACACGAGCACAAAGTTCCATTTCGCAAACAGTTGAGTGTGCAAGCCTTTAAAGTATACTACTTTGTCAGTCTATGTGAGAATCAACACATAGTCACTGTCTAGGGGGCTTTGTTTTCAAGTGCGCAACTCATGGCATTCGCTGTTCTTCTGCTGGCGGTTATCAAACAGTGTTGCATTACTGCGGTCGCCCCTTCTGGATTGAGGGTGAATTGCCTGTATTCATTGTAAGGACTCGTGCACCGAACCGAGATGTCCGTACCGTGACGGTTCGGTACGAATACATGTATCGTTCCACCCCTTATAGATAGATAGATAGATAGATAGATAGATAGATAGATAGATAGATAGATATAATGCTTCTCGGTTAGATTGTTAATGGTTTAATAATATGTCTATTTTTTAACACTTGTAGTTAGGCTGGATCACATTTCTCAGTTCATCGGTTAGGGGGCTAAAAAAAGACATTTACTCATTTCTGCAATGTAAAGTGACACTACATCAAATCAAGCATTTCCATATGTTGGTTGTAGCCACAGTAGTGTGTGTGTGTGTGTGTGTGTGTGTGTGTGTGCGTGTGTGTGTGTGTGTGAGAGAGAGAGAGAGAGAGAGGCTCAGAGAGCCCATATGACGGCTTATGGAGCCACCTACTGTGAAGAGTGAACAGAAACCTTTATAAAGCAGACTGACTTCAGTACCGCAGTGTGAGACACACTCATCCTGACTCTAGCCTGCACTTTATATTATATAATCATTTTTATATTATCTTTATATAATTTATATCATAATATAACTGTGGTGTTATTAGAAATAAACTGGGAAAGCAATACTTTTAATCACTATTATAGAAATGTTATACTGAATATAAATGTAATAATTATTTTAATATTTAAATAAAATAATTAATTTATGTGACTGAAAAAAAGTAAAATAAATACACATAACATTTTAATGTTTAAAAATCACATTTTCTATTCTGTTCCACTATAATTTTTGGTAACACTTTTGGTTTAGGGACCAATTGTCACTATTAACTAGTTGCTTAATAACATGAATATTACTAGCATATTGGCTGTTTATTAGTACTTATAAATCACATATTAATGTCTTATTCTGCATGACCATATTCTACATCCTTAATTCTGTTCAATACCTAA
Source organism: Spinibarbus caldwelli (assembly GCA_039654775.1). Taxonomy (NCBI): domain Eukaryota; kingdom Metazoa; phylum Chordata; class Actinopteri; order Cypriniformes; family Cyprinidae; genus Spinibarbus; species Spinibarbus caldwelli. Next base: position 5,141,906 of record CM077248.1, read on the forward strand.
CTTAACAACTATTACTATGACCTTACCAACTATTAACAAGCAGTAATTAGGAGTTTATTGAAGGAAAAGTCATAGCTAATAGTTAGTTAATAGTGAGAATTGGACCTTAAAATGAAGGGTGACCAGATTTTTTAAATGAAAAATGCAAACAACTTTAAATATCTTCTTTAAGTCTTTTCCCTAAATATGGAGGGTTGCAATGTACATAAAAAAAAAAAAACTACTTCCTTTCTAGGAATGAAATTAACCACTCCAGCATGGCACAAGGCAGTGGTCTTTTTTAGGGGCTTCTGTTGCCAAGCTTGTCTCGGCAAACATAAATTAACCTGAGTGTGCTTACCTAAACTGTCAGGGTTAAACGAAGATTGAGCGATGAGGTCGAGCAGGGGAGATTCAGGAGTTTGGGGACCGACTCAGACGCGAACCGGCCCGCACCCCCCACGCCACTCCGGCCTGGTCCCAAACACCAAGTTCGCGAAGGAGGGGGTCCAGAAAGCTCCAGTACATTAGCTGGCACAAGCGAGAAGTCAGGAAGTATAGGAGACGCCTCCTGCCTGTCCTGAGAGTGTAATCCAAAACCAGTGACACAGCCAATACATGTCATATTCCCTCAGTATACATGAAGAGTTTATTTTTCAACCTAAAACCTGTCTCTCATAATTACCCTGATTTGTTTAAAACCCAGCTGAACGGTCCTCGACAACAGACCGCTGTTGTAGCCGCAGGGAAAAACAGATACATCCCACACCAAATTACAGAAATTTTCCTTAATTGATAAAACAATGTCTCCGACTATTAATGTTTCTGACGCCGCTAATATGCTAACTACAGCCAATACAATCAAGTGTAGGTATAAACGCGTTCAAGATGGTGGATGAAGAATTCCCGTAAAGCAGCAAACCCCATAATCCCGACCACAGCGAGATTCCTTCTCAGAGCCGGAGAGCGTTTGGAACTCTTCCAGGTGTGGTTCCTGGAATAAATATCCCCAGTCAGTGGATGAGCGCTGTTAAATCCCAAATACTGCCAGCTCTGGGTAAATATCTCAGCCGTCTCTGAGCAGTTCAGCGAAGGAACCGCAAATATTACTTCCATTCTTAAAACTGGGTAATGTCCCAGCGCTGTGGTGAACCGTATTGTAGGAAACATTTTTAAACTGGTACAACTGAAAGGTTTAAATTGGCTATAAAATCTCATTCCCTCTTTTTCCCTCACTCTCTCTTTGGAACAAACCAAAATTGTGTTATCTGCTAAAGTGTAATCATAGAAAAACACAGCGACGCGATGTCAAACGGGAACTTAATAGGTCATTTCCAGCAAGAACAGCTGCTCATCATCAGTTTTCACCAGATTTGAGGAATCGCGTGCTGTATATAAATATATCAGATGCTCTGGATTCAAATCTATCGCTCAAGTCTAAGCCAACAATAGCGACACTTGCAAATGAATGACTGAATTACAAGTTCATTAGCCAGTAAACTGTGCTAAAGAGTTCTACGTTATAATAACAATAACATACTCAACCGCGCAGAAGAGAATGAAAATATATGATGTCTATGCCTTTAAAGTTTTAAAAGCGTCGCTAACGCCAACTTGGTGAGGGGGGACCCAAAACATTTTTCAGTGTTTGTTCTGTGTAAAAACCCTGCGGTATTAGGGTGCACTAATCTTTAAAAGGTTAATTTATTCATAGAGATTTTGACAGAGATGTATGGGCCAGCCAACATCTCAGGCACCTCTTCCCACAGGGAGACGTCTAACATGAGGACTGGGGGAGGGAGAGAGAGAAAGAGAGAGAGAGATGGATATAGAAAGAGAGAGGCAAAGGGAAAGTGGGCAGTCGACATACTCTAAACACACAGACATAATTACCTCATCGGTGAAGGCAATGACTTTTAACCTCACAAACTTAAACCTTCCATTTCTCCCATTTCATCGTAAAAAAAAAAAAAAAAAATTCAGTATGCATTTACAGTAAGTTAAATTTGAGCATATTTATCCCGAGCAAAAGCTGTTTCCTGACAAATTTATCTTAAATAAATCTCAGCGGTATTTAGATTTCATCCAAGTACATGCGTTGATTTAAGGGTTCTGAAAAAAATATGCTGCATGTCACATCTCTACTCAGATTTCAATACACTAAACACACAGAGTGGGTTATGGCGTGCATATCTCCATATAAAGCACTCAGTTTAAACTAAATGATGCAGAAAGGATATAGCGTACAGGAGGTCCCTAGATTTTTTATTGATTTTCTGAAATGATTTTCTGAAAATAAACAAAGCATTTCTGGTCCAAGTAAAAAAAGAAGAAAAGAAAACTCTGGTAACAGTGTGCATAAAGCTGCTTGAGAGATGATGGTAGTTGCATGAAATAAACTTTTGTGGCACTTCATATACAACTGTCACAGCAGGGTTCCACATATCTTATGTGTAGCAGTCAAGACATTTGTGCGTGATGCCTGTATGCATTCACAAATGCTTGACCAACATTTTGCAAATTAACTGTCCCATTGAACATACTATACACTCTTTCATTTCTGTCACTAACTTCAAGGGTAATAGTTACCTTCAAATTTATCAAAAGTCAGCTTGCTATAAACATGTAGGCAGTTTAATCCCAGAATCTGAATATGCATACTTCCCTATATAGTACATGAAAAGCATTATGTGAAATAGGTAGTATGTCCAAATTTGCAGTATTCATGAAATTTGCGTGAAAAAAATACCTAGATGACCTACTACTTTCAAGACTTTGAAGCACACATCCTATTAACACTATGAACGGTGGAGAATGACACAACTGACACCGTGTTAAAACGAAGTGTGCTTAATTGTATTGAATATACACTTGTAGTGTACTTTTAATCTTAAAAGTGTATTTTTATTTTTTTTTTTAATCTGCACTTTCGGATAATATTACTGAAATATTACTTAAATATACATAAGAGAATATGTTAGGTACACTTTTAAAAAGTGCACTCTTAAATCAAAAGTTTTACCTTAAAGTATTTATATATTATGCTTTAAAGGGGTCATGAACTGAGAATCCAAAATTCCCTTGATCTCTTGACATATAAGAGGTACTATGAAAATATCCTGTAAGTTTCAGAAATCAAAACTTTCTAGTTAATCTAAAAACAGCTTATATTGAAGCCAATCTGCTAAAACGACTTGTGGAATGTATTACTCTATGATGTAATAGTGTGGCTAAACACCTCCTCCGCGGAGGAAGATCAACGCCTGCTTCTACATCAGTGCCAGTTTAGCCCCGGCCACCGATTTGCACATGTAGTGTTTACGAGAGAGTTGAACGCACAGGTTTACGCAGAAACCAAACGATAAAGATGGCTCCAAAGACGATGTGCAGTGCTAAGTTGTGGAAAAACAGTCTTTGCATGTTAGGAAAGAGTGGATGAACTTTATTTTTAATGAAGATCCAGACCGCATCAGTAAAAAGTCCTTTGTTCACTTCATTTTATCGCAAATTTGTTTAGAAACAAGGCACAACTTGACGTGGGATTTTCAGAAAGATTGAAACTAAAATACAATGCTGTGTTGGCTATATTAGATCCGACATGAGTTGCAACACACAAATGTAACTGTTTTTATTACGTGATCACTATTGCTTTGTCTGTTAAACAGAATGTTTGATATGAGTATTTATGCATTTTTAACCTAAATCACTGCACCATCCTTCTGTCAAATATACACAACTATTAGCCAATCATAGCAGTGGGCGTTTACTTCTGAGTCTACAATCCTCCACACCTATTCAAACAGAGCGTTCAGATGAGGGGGTCAAAAACAGGACAGAAAATAGCCTATTACTTCTAAATTATGATGTTCTGATGTAAAACAAAAAAATAAAAAAATTTTAACATTATAAGTAGACCTCATAGAACAGTACAAAATAAAAAAACAGAGGCAGTTCATGACCCCTTTAATAATCTTCTAACAAAACTAACAAAAGCTGATGTTATGACTAACATACATGCAACCGCATGTAAAGTATTAATGTATTTTAAACATTAAATTTCAACTTCATCATCACGAATGTGTAATTACAAAAATAAATGCATGACATATGTTTAATTGGAAAAAAAAACATTAATGCATATCTTAGTTACCATAGCTGTTTGTCAGTACATTCAGCAGTGCACTTTCCCATATTTTAGCAACAATTATAAAATAAAATTGTATTGTATTATATTTTATAACAAATACAAAATAAAATTGCATATAATTATGTTTACATTAATTATGAAATTACATATAAAGATGTACGGAATTCCTACTTAAGTGTACCAAAAACACTGTAAAATTCAACTAATTGCATTAAATATAAATTTAAGCTAAAATACATTGTCATTGAATTGAAAATAAAATGCAATTAAGTGTCTGAATCGATTACATTCAAATTCAGATTCAATGTTTATTTTTTAAGGTTAAGTAATATAGTAAATCTCATAATAGCATGGTGAATGTAGAATATCTGGGCTGTATTCATAAATGACACATGAATAATACAGAAAGATACTACAGTAAATATACTATACTAAATATATACTACATTATAAAAATACAAAGCTGGTTGAAAATCACCAAACTTCTCCTTTAAGAGTGTAAAATTAGAGAAAGCAGTGTGCAGTGTGTGCAGCATGTTACTGATCATTCTTGTCTGTGTTTGCGTACTTGCATAGAGCATGTTTCTTGCCTTAAAAATGTACACTTAACAGTGTTTGTATTGATATTGTCGTGTTTGTAAACTGCCAAGTTATGCATCCTTTTATGAAGAGAAATATTATTTGGTCCTTCAAAGTGTCTTTAAAAAGTAAGACCATTAAAGTGGAGTGTTCATACAATGAACCTTTTTAATGCGCCTCCTAACTTTTTTAATTACCAGTGAAACATCATAATGGGTTCTTAGTTTTTCCATTTGCAGAAGTCATAACTGGCTCGCCAATGGGGACTCGCTAAGCCCACCTGTTGGGCCAATGCCAGGCTGTGCTTGTAATAATTGAGCCATTAGCAGAAGAGAGCTACTTTCAGCCATCTGTGCCCAAGCAGAGCCAGATATTAGCAGAAACATCCTGTACATCCATTTAATACCGATTGACTGAAAGCATATCTACTCAATGTCAATGACACAGCTCTGATTAAGTCATAGCAATAACATTAGCATGTAGTCTCTGACAAGCCCCTTTATTCATCATGTGTGACGAAATGCATTTCTTACAGACTACTCGCAAATGTTACATAAACATGTAAGCCACCTTTCTTTTCATTGGGTTTCAAGTAATGACTCGAGGCATCTTGGCAGGAGTATTGCTTCAGACATTGGATGATTGGTTCTGAAAGTCCAACACATGTTGAATCCATTTTAGTTTTTGAAAGCCTGCTTTGACTGATAATATTGGCATGCAAAGTTTGAAATCATGCTAGTGCCATCTTCTATTACAGCTAAGCCCTAACATTTGAAGTTACCTCTACCAGTAAGAGCCCTATTCCGGCCGGCATCATCCCTCACCCAGCCTATTTATGCTGCATGCTCATCAGTTGCAAGTAAAATCCCCTAAAATCAACCCAGGCTCATTGGAAATACATGCTTGTGGCAACGTTTCTGCAACTTCAAAGCAGCAGTTTCAAAGTGAAATCTCCAGTGAGTGGACACTAAAATGCACGTTCAATATGTGACCATGCATGGCTATGTTTTTATTACATACTGGCACATATTGTGCCGTTTTTATTGCGGGATGTATTGCGGCGGTTCAGAATTCTAATGTCTGCTGAGTGTCACTAAAAGGTTAATACTCTGTCATGTTGAAAAATAACAAACCCACTACACCAAACCTAAATCTAAACAAACCCGATAGTGCTAATGAATGCAAAACTGATATAAATATGTGTTTGCTGATGCAACCAAAGCTGATGCATTGCAAATGTTAACTTACAGGAATTTGAGCTGTTTTGTCAAACTGTAGTTTCACAGGATTCATCCTGGAGTACTTCACCTCTCTAGTGCAACTCCGTATCGGGTGAGCTACAGAGTAAACTTACCGTGTTAGAAAACCCATACATATGAAGCAGTATATGTGACGATAACGTTCAGAAGTATCAGTTTTCAAATCTTGCAGCATCAAGTCATTATATACATAATATTGTGCCAGGAACTGGAAAGAATTAGGCTTTCTTAATCAAAACTATGGCCCTGTAAATCATACTTTATGCAAAAAGATATATAAATGTTTTACTGCCTCTAGTGTTCATTTCAACTGCAAACTGCTGTGATTCATACATATAGGTACGTTTTTTTTTTTTTTTTTTGTTTTGTTTTTGCAGAAATGTAGGTAGAGGCACGTATTTCCAATGAGTCTGGGTAGCCAAAAATACACCCAGCCTTGCCTGATGCACAAACGTAGCACATTATCTTCTATTAGCAACACTTGGACGTGACCCCACGCTCACCCCAACCAGGGTTCCTCCAGCCAGGGACGCTTCATGCTCTCCTCATGCCGAATCTTTCACCAAGCGCCTCTGTCTCACTTGCCCTAGGCGCATCTAATTGAAAGCGATCTCGAGGCCTTGCAGAGTTCCGTTTCTTTGCTAATCCTCCGCTGGGGGAAGCTCACATGGTCCCAATTACATCGTATACCGGGTTCTCTGACTGCCTCTCTCTTTCTACTCACTTGCCCTCTCTCTTCGACTGGCCTGTGTGGGAGTTTATGTTATTAACTATGCACTGCATAGTTCCTGCCTGTCACGGGGGCCTGGAGATGTTATCGCCGATGCTCTGCGTATATGGTTACCTTGAAAATATTCCATAAATTAGATTGGGATTGGCAATTCTGGAATATGGAAGAGGAGACAAGGCAAAGGGAGAAGGGGTGCAGGCTTCAGCGTAAAGAATAGGACGAGAGGATCTACTGGTGTTTGCTTTGGACAGACAGACATTTAGAGGTATGTCACTGGCGAGCTGTAAGGTAATCCTTAGGAAAAAAAAGCTGGGAAGTGCTTAAGGGACTCTTGGAGTTTCTTCTAACAGTCAAGACGAGACAAACAGTTCTTATTTTTACAGAAATTCCAATAGTCCACTTCTGAAAGAGAGACAGCGACGTGTTTTTTTTTTTTTTAACTTCTGCTCAATGATGGAAGTTCATGGCCCATAATCAAATAACTCTGTGTAGGGACTTTTTATCTTCAAGTTGAAAAAACCTAAACACACACACACAATAAAAGAATTTCCCAACTGAACAGCATCCTATTGGAAGCTCATTGGTGACCAGTTTGGAATTTCACTCTAGATAGGCTCAACTTCCCCACCACTGACAGAATTTTCTGGCTTTCTGTGTTTTCATTGTTATACCGTAGGGGGCGCTATTACACATCTTCTGCAATAGTACGGAATTTCCAGCTCAGAACACAGGCAAAGAAGAAGCAGAAACAAGTGATAGTATGCAGGATATAAGAAAATTCATATGTAAAATAACACCATTATCAAACTTTAAACAGCATAGAAACCAAAACTATATAATAATAGATCAAATCAAAATGTTACTGAATAAAATGTTGACCCAGGAAGAGGACTTTCCCAGTCTGTGCAAGCTTTGGGGGTGTTGATGGTGATTTAATCCATCTATGTTTCGATCATCATTCTGAATCCGATCCAGACGTAGTCTTTTACAAAAATACGATTTTCTTAGGTTTTTGCTCAAAAAAATTGTGCTGAAAAAATGCATGGAGCTAGTTTTTCTTTTGACATATTGCATGCTCAGTTATCCATACAACAAAATATTCTGTGGGGCATGAAGTTTTCATCATAATGATCAAAAATGCTGGCGATGGCTGGCAGCTTTTAAAAACACTGATGGAGAGAGAGTTAATTGATTCCAATAATCCAGTGGCCCTTAATTGTGGTCTTGGAGTTTCCCATCAATGCATATTTTGAATATCTTTCATATCTGAGTCAAATATTTCAGCTCGGAGCCAAATCAGATGTGTTAAATACCAGGTGTGATATAAAATGTGGTGGGGCAGTACCACAACTGAGAACCACTGTGTTAGCATATTGCTAAGCTAACAACATAATACTTTACAAGCAGAAAAATTCATTGCATACCTAAATACTGGGTTAAATAGCTGACACTGTGCTTGTCGTAATGCATTCAGGGATTGACTTCTCCTCAAACAATAAATGCAGTGCTACCTAAGTATTTGGCCAAAATGTAACTGAAGATCAGGAATTTCAGTAGCCTTTGGAACTGTCACGAATCAGGCTCTTTGGTCGAAACGGGACAGACATATGGTTCAACATCAGACACAATGATTAAATCAGGACAGGTACAGTGCTCATCTACGGTTCCTTCGACCAAAGAGCCTGCTTCGTGACAGAAACAGGTTTTGTGATGTCAAAACATCTGATACTCTGGTAACACTTTAGAATAGGGAACACTTATTCACTATTAACTATGACTTTTCTCTCAATAAATTCCTAATTTGCTGCTTATTAATAGTTAGTAAGGTAATTGGTAAGTTTAGGTATTGGGTAGGATTAGGGATGTAGAATAAGGTCATGTAGAATAAGGCATTAATACGTGCTTAATTACTACTAACAAATGGCTAATATTCTAGTAATATGTATGCTAAGCAACTAGTTAAATGACCCTAAAATAAAGTGTTATCGATACTCTTAATCAACCCAAAAAAGTAAGAACAAATCTTTTATTGTTTATACTGTACAAAAGAAACCTGGGGCCTCTGAAGGTGAACATACAACAATAACCGCAATGTTCCTATAAATGATAAATAAAACGTCCATATGCACAAAATATTTCTAAATGCATCCTACTATATAAATTACAGTTCAGTAAATGACTCTTTGTCACATTTGATCCATGATTGCATCAAAGGTCAACTGGATTTTTAATGTGACATACATTTTCAGAGAAAAAACTGCTTTTACTGAAAGGTCACATTTTTCACCTCCAGCAGTGTTAATAATTTCAATTCTTCTGAATGATCACACTGGAGAGGGCAAATTAAATTATCTTAATTTCCTAGCAGGAAGAGAATGTCTACTCATAAAGTGCTGCATAAAGGCTTAGTCTGATCTATAATCATTCTATGCACATGATTTGAGAAGGCAACAGTTTATTACAGTTTTATAATATATATATATATATATATATATATATATATATATATATATATATATATATATATGTGTGTGTGTGTGTGTGTGTGTGTGTGTGTGTGTGTGTGTACATATACATCAGTGCTGTCAAACAATTAATCACATCCAAAATAAAAGTTTTTGTTTGCATAATATGTGTATGTACTGTGTATATTTATTATGTATATATAAATATACTCACATAGAGTATTTATTTTGAAAATATTTGCATGTATTGACATTATATATTTATATTCATATAATTTATATTATATATAAATATATTTAATATACAAACATAACATAATTTTCTGAAATATATACATGCATGTGTGTGTATTTATATATAAATAATAAATATACACAGTACACACGTATATTATGTAAAAAAAAAAAAAAAAAAAAAAAACTTTTATTTTGGATGTGAGTAATCATTTGACAGCACTAATATATACATAAATGTATATATATGAATTTTGACTAGTTCTATCAAGCAACAGTCTTGGCACATGTGACAATATATAAATGTGTTTTTATTATGCAGTTATCACAAACTTCTAATTAATTTTGTTACCTTTTACATTTAAAATCATTTCCCACTGCAAAGAGGAATAGCAAATTAAAACAAGTCAGCCTGATTTCAACAATATCCGTGCCAAATTCCTGTTACATCTGTCATCCTGAAATTACATCCACAAATAAAACCAATCATGACACCAAGAAACATAGATCACGAAGAGCTTTGCAGTGACCATCCTTGAACCATCGTGAATGACCCAAATAAGTCGATCTACTCTTAAACTGCTTATATACTGAAGTTATTTAACTATGCAAAGACAAATGACATAAAACTGACATTTCCTGCAAAATCTGACATGACTGTTCCAATTCTATCATTTGATTCTATAATCATTTCGAGCACACTTTTATGTACCTGCATAATATTTATCATTTATAACCAACAGAGATCTTTCATAGTGAACCTTTAAGATATTATCAAGGCAATGAAGAAAGTTTTCAATTTATTTTACAGTATGTGTACTTACAGTCTACTTACCCAGAAAAAGTAATGAGTAATATAAGGTAACAACATGGGTTTAGGTTTAGGTTATTATCTATTTAGTGTAAATACTTCAATAAGTAGATGTACATAAAGAACTAATTTTTTATTTATTTATTTATTTTATTTTATTTTATTTTGTAAATCTGAGAACAGACTTGTGATTCGATATAGAGTCTTACCCATTTAACTCACCTTGACTCAACTTGAACTCAAATTTAAGACTTGAACAAGCCCATAGTTTTGTTAAATGAAATACATTCTTTGGAAAGGAAATGAAGGAAAGTAACCTGCTGGAATAATCTTGAGACAAGATTTATTAAAAAAAAAAAAAAAAGGCATTCAGTTCAAAACATTAAAACACCCCTGATTTCAGGAATGTTCCCTATTAATTCTGATTTGTATGTTGACTCCTTACCTCACTTCAACTTCATAAAACAACATCAGAATGAATAAAAATGTTAAGTACTGTCTAAACGACGCATCGATATCAGCTTCCAAGATGAGCAGAACTTCCCCAATTGTCAAAAATGAAACAGCCAAGTGGTACAGCCAAGAAAAACTCTGAATCCTCTTACCAGAAAGACAACTATTTTCCAGGATGAGTATATGCTCAGGATCATTGATGATGAAGGTAAGGAAACTCCAACATTGTGGAAATTATTTATAAAAGTGTTTAAATGTTCTGTGCAGTATTATTTAATGGTGGCCTATATGAGCAAAATGACTTTTATTGGAACTTCTAACCCTTAATCACTCTGGGAACACTTTAGATTAGAGAACACTATTTACTATTAACGTTGCTTATTAGCATGCACATTACTGCTATATTGGCTGTTTATCAGTACTCATAAAGCAAATATTAATGCCTTATTAATGCATGACCATAATTTAGATCCCTTAGCCTGACCCCATACCTAAACTTAAACATAAACAGCAGCTACCTTACTTACTAAGGTGTTCCTTAGTCTAAAGTGTTACCATAATTGCTATCTCTGTTGAAAAATTCTTCTGTTCAGCGTTTTCCATTTTAGGTGATTCTCTTTTAAGGTTATCTCCTGCTCAACCAATTAGATTATTTTAGTTGTTACTATTTTTGGTTTCATTTTTTATTCTTTTTTTCTTCTTCTTCTTCTTCTTTCTTGGGTTTCTAGTTTACTTTTTTTTCTCTCGTACATGGAGGCTTCAGCTTCATAAACCTGCATTTAAGGATAAAGTTGAGCCTCTGTTAATGATTTTAATTGGCTAAAATGTCACATATGTAGATGGCACGTGTAAAAGATTGTTGATATACGTTATACACAGACTTGTAATGTTTGGCATCCTGCCAAATGAATTACTTCAAAATTCATTATAAACTTCAAGGTTCATACTGTACACCAACATTTTAACAGCTTTGGCTTCATATTCTTCCCTGTTTTGGTCACACTTTGGTTTGGAGACCAATTCTCACTGTTAAATAACTATTACCTACAACTTTTGCCTCCTCCTAATTTGCTGTTTATTAATAGTCAGTAGTTGTTGAGTTTAGGTATGGCATAGGATTAGGGATCTAAAATATGGTCATGCAGAATAAGACATCAATATGTGTTTTTTTAAGTACTAATAAACATCCAATATGCAAGTAATACGCATGCTAATAAGCAACTGCTTAATAGTGAGAATTGGTCCCTCAACTTAAGTGTTACCACTTATTTCTGCATCTGAAAATCAAAAGAGGAGCATCACAAACTCCTCCTTTTCCTTTTGCTTCTCCTTTGGAATGCTATGCAAATTCTGTTCTCTGAATACAGAAAATACTATTCGTTACGTACAGCTTTGCTATCCGCACAGCAACTTAATCTTTTTTATGTCTGAAGAGTCAAACTCTGTAAACTGTTCCTGTGAAGCCCAGCGTCAGCCATGTCAGAGCAGTGGCTTCAGGAAAGGAAAACCTGATTATTCGTAACTTAATCCAAACGTGCGGCGGTTGCTTAGAAACCCAAACACGGCTGGGCGGCCCAGAGGTCAGGGGTTCAGGCATGCTCGGGGCGAGCGACGTAAAATTCTGTTACCTGTTTGACTGTATCTCCATGCATGGCTAACAGGCGCGCGCTAGCTCTGTTTTTAACGAGGGGCCCCTGCCTCCCACTGCGGCGCGCTTTAATTGTGTGTCTTGAAAGCCAGCCACTTTTGAGAAAGTATGCTATTCCACATTGTGTAAACTTATGAGTGGGGAAATTACGCCTGCACTTAGAGGCATCTTTAAATAAAAGCAGTAAAATATATTCATTCTGAAACCCTTCTCTAAGTTCTGGGCTTTTTTTTTTCCCAGGCTGTTTAACGACGAGGCTATCGGAGAGGGATAAAATGCATTGGCTGCGGAGCAACAGCTGGCAGGAGACACAGATGCACTTGGTCACCTCTTTGCCTCCTGCATCTCGTTAAGAAAACAAACATTTCAAATGCTTCTTTGCATGTTATGCAAATATGCATCCAATGCATGAAAAATACTATAAACAAACAAGCACTGCAAAGGCTGAATGTTGTATCTGTGCAAACAGAAGTGAGGTGAATATGTCCAATTGAAACTTTTGCAAATATGCATGCAGTGCACTAAACATGCTATACAGAAATAAATAAATAAACAAACAAACAAACAAACAAATAAATGAATAAATAAATGAAAAATCGGAAAAAAAGAAAATTGAAATTAAAATAAAATAAAAGCACATGAAATTCCCTTATGAAAAATGCACTTAATTGTATTAAATTGAATTGCAATTATAGTTTTTTAACTGTACACTGTAAATAATTAATTAAATAAATATTTTTATATTAAATAAAAAATTAAATATATATTTTTATAAATATTTATATAAAATAATATTATTGCTTATAAAATAATATTAATGAAATACAAGAGAGTAGTCTTTCATGACTGTTCCTTAACTATACTTAAATATACTTTTAAAAATTGCACTTTGTAATAATTTCAAATTAAAACTTTTAAATCATTATGTTTAATAATGTTGACAAACATAGCTACTAAAGTACATGTAAAGTACTTAATTATCATTTTATCTGAAGTGTGTTATTCAATATTATATTTAATGTCGGTATATATTTTAAATGCACTGAATTACAACTTTATCATTACAAACACATGACTTACAAATTAAAGCAGCCTATATTTTAGTTTGACATAAATGCTTGTCAGGACAGTAGCCTACACATTTTTCATTATGAAATTATGTATACATATGTACTTAAATTCTCCTTAAGTGGGTAAAAAGCACTCTTAAGTTCACCTAATTGCATTTAATATCATTTTAAACTATGATCTATTTTCATTTAAATTTCCACATGCAGTTAGGCCCTAAGTGTCCGAAAACATTACATTTAGTTTATAAATATATTCTTTTCAAAGTTTATTATTAATGCTCAAGTGCACGTCCTTTTCACAAGGTCTATAAGACTACACTTTTTACTGTGCAATAGTCAGCATTAGGAGAAAAAAGCAAAAAGCAAAAACTCTGTTTTGTGTCAACGGTAGTTAACAAAACGCAGCAAATTGTGAAGCTGTCAAAACAGTCAAGTCAAAATGATCTGTTCCACAGCGTCTGGAATCTCCATAAACCCCTGCAGCCCGTCTCAGAGCGAGTCTGGTCTTCATTTGAGCTTCCTGATACAAATGAAAACGTGCAATGTCCAACACCAGCGTGGCATGACTCGGGAGCCCGCGGTCCCCAGTCGCGCAACAGCTTCGCAATGCGATGTAAAGCGTGTCCTACACTTCGGAGCATGTGGTTTTGATTCCTGAATGTTTTATTGCCGAACAATGTTTCTGCCTTGGAGCGCAGCAGCATGTATAAAGAGCATATTGTCCCTCGGTGCCCACCCTCAGCTCATATATGACATCAGCTCGGCTCTGGCTGGCATGTTTGGCTTTAATAGTGCATCCTGTCATTGATCAATCACTGCGCTGCAGTGGCTTCTATTCGACTGCTGCCTATCTGTCCGCATGCTTATCTTCAGTGGCACGATTTTAATAGACATTAGTCTGTCTGCACCGGGTTGCGACTGTAAAATCAAACCGCAATGACCAGGCTGCGCTTAAACGATAGCCAAGATGTGAGATCAAAGAGGGACATTTCAGCATGCCAAGCCAAGCACTGTTAGCTAAAGCTCTTAAAGAACACGGCTAGCGTATAAAACGGAACGAAACAAGAAAACGAGGGCTATTACACACACATTGGGTTAATGGAAATATAAAACCTCAGACAGCAACGATCCACCCGCCCTCGTTGTAAAAGCTTGTGTGACGGGAAATATTTCTGTGGGAACTGATATCATTGGATAAAACCCTCCGAAGCGTCTTGACACCACAGACAGATATAATCACAACCACAGTTTTGGCTGTAGGCTAAATAATGGAGGGGGAATAATTCTATTATATGCAGTCCAACTTTGTTCATTTTAATGTCTGATTTAAAAATCGATTAAATACTTTTTAAAAATAGCGCTCTGTTTCGCATCCCACTATAGATAATGCAAGAGTTTGGTCAAATTAAAAGGAAACTTCACCCCAAAATGAAACAGTTGCCGGCAGCCATTGACTTGCATATTGTGGAAATCAGTGGCTACCGGCAAGTGTTTGGTTTCCAACATCCTTCAGAATATCTTCTTTTGTGTTCAGCAGAAGAAAGAAATTCATATGGGTTTGGAACAACATGAGGGCGAGTAATGGAGACAAAATTTTCATTTTGGGGTGAACTACTCCTTATTGTTTTATAATTTTGCATAAATAAACTCCCTACAGTTGTTTTGCAATATATTCTCTCTAAAAAGTCAAGTCAGAGTAAGTTTTCAGGGTTGTTACTAAGGGGTGAATATCTGAGGAGGAAGGTAGAATGAAATTTTCTGAAACTGAGAAAATGTTATTATTATAAATCAAATAGAATCATATTCTAGCTCTTTTTGAACTATTTAAAAGTAGCTACAAAGGAAGAAAAGAATTTGAAAGAAGTAATAAAAATGCAATATATGATAACAGTAAAATGTTTTTGAAAAAGGATATAATACAGTGGATATACTGTATACCATAAATTTGGGGTTAGTATTTTTTACCTGTTTGAAAGAAGTCTCTTATGCACATTAAGGCTGCATTTATTCGAGTACAAATACAGTAAAAATACTAATATTTTTTACAATTTAAAATAACTATTTTTTTGTGTGAATATATTGTAAAATGTAATTTATTCCTGTGATCAAAGCTGAATTTTCAGCATCATTACTCCAGGCTTCAGTGTCACATGATCCTTCAGAAATCATTCTAATATGCTGATTTGCTGCTCAAGAAACTTACCTTTTGTGGAGCCTGCGATGCTTTTTTTTTTCTTCTTCTTCTTCTTTGACAATTAGAAGGTTCAAAAGATGAGTAATTATTAGTTTTTTTTTTGTTTTGTTTTGTTTTGTTTTAACAGTAGACTTTAATGCATCGTTGCTGAATAAAAAGCATTAAAAATCTTATTGACCCTAAAACTTTTGAACAGTATATTTATGCTGTGCATGATTTATGCATGATCTGGCATTGCCAGAACATTGATATGTCATTGCTAGTGTCCTCTCATGTTATCCATCGCTTCATTCATGAAAATCTGAAAAATAGTGATGGTTACTTTAGCAAACACTATGAATGCCTATTAGTATTGTTTAATACTGCTTAAAAGTACAAACAGAAGGTTTTTTGATCTTATTGATTATTATTGTGAATAATTATTGGAATGTGTTAGATGGCATTCATCTGTGTGTTATTTAGCTCTGGCTCACTCAGGCTGGCATCGGATCTTCTCTGAGCAGAATGCTGAAGCGCTGCTTTCATTGCTTGCAGGTGATGCAGGATAAACTCTGTTATTTACACAGCTGTGTACGCACATCTCGCTCCAAGAAGACATGCTCTTATTCCAAATCAAATTTCCCTGTCCTCCATCTATTCATCCGTCCAGTGGAATCCAGAACGGAGCAGGAGTTTGGGTTTGGTGAGCAGCATCAACATCCACACTGATCCACACCAGCCCTGGACTAAATTACACCCATTTAATGTCAGTCCCACTTAATTAGGCCGTTAGGTGTGAAGATAGGTTCATAAACCTGCAATGATGAGACCACCGCTAGGGTTTTACATTCAGCATGAATATACAGCTCTAAAGCTTTACATAACAATCAGAAATAAGATAACCGTAAGTGTTTGGGGAATTATGATAGTTATGATATATTAACAATGATTTTAGTAGATCAATATTTATTTTATTTACTGTTATCTTTATGGCACAGCACTACATGCATTTTTTTTTTTAAGACTAAGATTCAATATTGTTCGCCCAAAGATGAAAATTCTGTCATCATTTACTCACCACGTTGTTCCAAAAATGTTAGTAACCAAAGCCATTGACTTCCATAGTATTTATTTATTTTGCCATACTATGGAAGTATATTATTATAGAAATATATTACTGTAAAATAATATATTTAAGCATGAAGTAAATGTTTGTGGACATTTTATTTGTAATTAAACAAAAATTACTATAGTTTAAATTTATATTAAACGTAATTAGTTGAACTTACGAATGGTTTTTGACCCATTTTGTACTTTAGCACATCAAAATAAGTGTGAACTTCTTTAATGCATGACAAAATTATTCAAATATAATGATATGAAATATACTTTAAGGTAAAACTGATAATTTGATTTTAATACAAAGTGTACAATTTAAAAGTGCACTTAAGTGTGTTAAGAAACTGTCATGAAAGGATACTTAAGTGGCCTTTTATTTCATTAATATTTTATTATCAGTTTTTAAAAACTTTTAGGAGTTAAAGTACAATTGCACTTTCAATACAATTAAGTGCACTTCTTTTTCACAAGGGCAGAAATCTATTGGTCAGATGTCAATACCTGCTGTAGAAATGCAGTTTACTGTCTATATCTGGTGGTTTATTAGTGGCATTGCAATGTAGGTAACAATGCAGCTCAATGGATTGTACCTTTAACCAGTGCAAATCAACAGTATCTTGTATTATATCAGTAACAAGATGACTGGATGTATGAAATATCCATAGATCAGGCTTGTGATTTACAGACGTATTATCTCCCATCATGAATGAGCATCTGTGCTACAGGAGTCTGAACATGAGCTCTGCAGTTCCGCTCTCACTCTGTGTGCTTATTATATAAAAGAGTGCATTCAAATCATATCTTCTAAAATACATCCATACAATCCAACACTTACCCATTTTTCAAAACGTTTGTCGTATGTTGGGTCATTATAAGGGTCTCAGGTGTGGATGTCCAGTTTCTAAAATGACTTCCTAATCAATTAGCCTACCTATTTAAGGCGCAATCTGAGAAAAAGCTGCATGAAAAAGGTGCTGCATCTATTGGTATGGTAAATACGAACAGTGTTATAATATTATAATATAAGAGTCTTGTTATCATTGTAACCAAGCCCCAATTCATTTCTTTACACAGGCTTAAAAAAAAATGTTTTTTTTTTTGTTTGTTTGTTTGTTTTGCTTGTTTGTTTTTTTCAATGGGATTTTTTTTAACAATTCTTATGTATGACCATATTTACATGGTTATTAAAAAAAAAAAAAAAAACAATAGTGTAGGTCTAATCTTGAAATGTATTACACAGAACTGTATTGAAATCAATCGTCTACTGTGATCTACAACAAACAAATACCCTCAAATGACACCATTTTTAAAGATTTACTCAGTACACTTGTTTAAATAAACAAATACATTTTAATAAGCATATTAGCATTGCACGTGTACCTGATTGGTAAAACGGGATTTCCTCCGAAAGATTTCATTCTGCTGTATTTGCACGGTGAGCTCTTCCAATGTGAAATGTGATGCTTTGTCGCCCTCTTTTGGTAAAACAGTTCAGAGTCATTAACATAAGCAAATTCATCTCTCAACTCTTGATTTGACATATACACACTTCAGTAAAGTCTCTTTTATTAAATAGCCATTTTCACATGCGTTTGAATATTTTATTATTAGTTTTAGTAGTAGCAGAAGTAGTAGTTGTAGTAGTAGTAGGCTAGTTGTAGCCTAGTAGTAAAGACTATTGCGATTTGTGGGGGGAAAAAAAAAATCTGACTTTAAAATAGAGTTTTTCAAAAGTTTTCACAGTAAAATCCCACACTTTTGAGTGGTCTGGTGTGAAAACAGCTTTTCAATCTACGCTAATTTAAAGTTTGTCCTTTTCAGAAAGACTCTAAAACTAAGGGAAAAGAGCACAAGATGGTTTTAGACTGAGAGGGACTGAATGTTATGGCCTGTTGTGCTTCAGTGACACTCTGAGTAGCCAAAAACATGATTGAGCTGCTAATTTAGCTGTTATGGGCCCTTTCCCCCCATGACGCTAATGATAATTAACATGCAAATGAGCTCAGGGATGTGAGGTGGGGGCAGGAGAGCTCTGTTCATTAAGGCCTTAATTACTGTTTGAAAACTGAAACATCAGGGTTATAAATGGAGGTTTTTCATGTAATGGCTCAGATAATAATTAGGGCTTGAATGTGCTCTTATAACTGCTGTTTTGGACGTTACTTCTGGGTCTTATGGATGGACAGCAGCTCCAAAGTTTGGCTTTACTCACCAATACACTTCTGTGTCTAACATGTTTAAAAACTAATAAAGTGTGTAAAAATTGTTCTTTATACTTTTCAAAGGACCTAAATGATCTCTGCCCAACAGAGACACTTTGAGTACCCAAAATATTGAAAGAACCTTTTTTTTCCCTTCTCCAAAATGTGTTTAAATTGCCGAAAGTCTCCAAAATAATTTGATTAATTATACAACGAATTGAAACTTTCAGCCTTGGCATATTAATGTGCAACTTAAAGGACCTTTAATTAGTTTCCTTTAATTAAGTAGTACATTAAAATGTATTATGCCTGTCAGAAAGTGAAGTCATTGTACCATTATCATAATACATGATCATGGATCTTAATTTCATAATATGCATCAACAGCCAATAGCAAATCCACTAGGGGTGGGGTGGAGGGGGCACTCAGTAATCTCAAAATATTCATAAATGTACAACAGCCCAACTTTAGGCTATTTACTTATTTATTTATACAATTAAGAGACATCAGAGATAGCCTATATGGAAGCCCGTTTCCACCACTGAATAAAAAAAATTAAAAAAAGGTTATTGTGACTTTTTATCTCACAATTCTGACTTTTTTCACAGAATTGTGAGATATAAACTCGCAATTGCGAGTTATAAAGTCAGAATTGCTAGATATAATTCTGACTCTTTTTTCTCACAATTGCGAGTTTATATCTCGCAATTCAGACTTTTTCATCATAATTCTGACTTTTTTTCACAGAATTGTGAGATATAAACTCGCAATTGCGAGTTATAAAGTCAGAATTGCGAGATATAATTCTGACTTTTTTTCCTCGCAATTGTGAGTTTATATCTCGCTATTCAGACTTTTTTATCTCACAATTCTGACTTTTTTTCACAGAATTGTGAGATATAAACTTGAAATTGCGAGTTATAAAGTCAGAATTGCGAGATATAATTCTGACCTTTTTTTTCTCACAATTGCAAGTTTATATCTCGCAATTCAGAATTTTTTTCTCGCAATTATGACTTTTTTCCTCAGAATTGTGAGGAAAAAAGGGGGGGTTGAGACTGATATGTTCTCAGAATTGCGAGTTTATATCACGCAATTGTGAGATAAAAAGTCGCAATTACCTTTTTTTTTTTTTTTTTTTATTCAGTGGCAGAAACGGGCTTCCATAGAGATACTATCACAAGCATCATGTCAGAAATCATGTCACAACATGTTTTCTTGAATTTTTCAGATGCAAGCATGTGGTTATATGATATAGTTTCAGAACAGATTAAGGCTAACAAAACAAGCTTAGTGAGCAGGTAATTATTTTTGGTTAAATTTGACCAGATTTCTCTTTTGCAGAATTACAGGGGAGAAAGTGTGATTTCATTGGAAAAAATAAACAAGATGTGTGAGTCTTTTATTTCAAAGAAAGTTAAAGAAGAATTATGAAAACGCTTTAAAGAGTTCCCACAATTAAAGACTCCATGATTTCAATGATTGTTTTTTGTTTGTTGTTTTTTTTCAGATGAGGAATTTCTAAAGAATTGATTGAGATCACACAAAGATATCTAAAGTAAATCTAGCCAAAGAGTAAAGCATAACTAGAAAAACTTTTTAGGTTACTTTTTATCAGATTTGTTTTGAACTTAACATTGAACATACCATATTAATAAAAAAAAATAAATAAATAAAATAAAGATGAGAAAGGAAATACAGGTGCATCTCAATAAATTAGAATGTCGTGGAAAAGTTCATTTATTTCAGTAATTCAATTCAAATTGTGAAACTCGTGTATTAAATCAATTCAATGCACACAGACTGAAGTAGTTTAAATCTTTGGTTCTTTTAATTGTGGTGATTTTGGCTCACATTTAACAAAAACCCACCAATTCACTATCTCAACAAATTAGAATATGGTGACATGCCAATCAGCTAATCAACTCAAAACACCTGCAAAGGTTTCCTGAGCCTTCAAAATGGTCTCTCAGTTTGGTTCACTAGGCTACACAATCATGGGGAAGACTGCTGATCTGACAGTTGTCCAGAAGACAATCATTGACACCCTTCACAAGGAGGGTAAGCCACAAACATTCATTGCCAAAGAAGCTGGCTGTTCACAGAGTGCTGTATCCAAGCATGTTAACAGAAAGTTGAGTGGAAGGAAAAAGTGTGGAAGAAAAAGATGCACAACCAACCGAGAGAACCGCAGCCTTGTTGTCACGACTCTTGTCCATGCACTCCCGTTCGTTCACCAGCAGAGGTCACCCGCGCACTACACTACTGTCGTACTTCACTCCAGACTACGGTTCCCATTATCCATTGCACTGATTGCACACAGCTGTACCAATCATACACTCACACCTGAGAACTATCACACAATCACACACCCTACATAAACCATGGACTTCCTCTCACAGATCGCCGAGTATTGTATAGCGTATATCCTAGTGATAGCTACTCTACGGAGCCCACTCAGTTATT
Source organism: Spinibarbus caldwelli (assembly GCA_039654775.1). Lineage (NCBI taxonomy): Eukaryota > Metazoa > Chordata > Actinopteri > Cypriniformes > Cyprinidae > Spinibarbus > Spinibarbus caldwelli. The sequence goes on from CM077248.1 coordinate 5,163,240, forward strand.
ATAGTCTTGCCTTGCCTGTTTTCAAGTGTCTTGATTCTTGCCCGTGTTTCCTAGATTAACCCTTTGCCTTCCCGTTCGGACTCTGTTTGCACCTCTCTTGGACTCCCGCTCGTGTACCTGGATTATCTCTCTGCCTTGCCCTATTGGAAATTGTTTGCCGATCGAAGACCCACACTTGCCCTAGGACTACTCTTTGTCTTGCCTGTGTTGTGCCTGTTTGCCATTTGCATGAACCTCGCTTGTTTTGTAACCACGTCTCTGTCTAATAAAAGCCCTGCAAAAAGCCCTGTACACCTCTCGTCTCGTCGGCTCCGTAACACTTATGAGGATTGTCAAGCAAAATCGATTCAAGAATTTGGGTGAACTTCACAAGGAATGGACTGAGGCTGGGGTCAAGGCATCAAGAGCCACCACACACAGACGTGTCAAGGAATTTGGCTACAGTTGTCGTATTCCTCTTGTTAAGCCACTCCTGAACCACAGACAACGTCAGAGGCGTCTTACCTGGGCAAAGGAGAAGAAGAACTGGACTGTTGCCCAGTGGTCCAAAGTCCTCTTTTCAGATGAGAGCAAGTTTTGTATTTCATTTGGAAACCAAGGTCCTAGAGTCTGGAGGAAGGGTGGAGAAGCTCATAGCCCAAGTTGCTTGAAGTCCAGTGTTAAGTTTCCACAGTCTGTGATGATTTGGGGTGCAATGTCATCTGCTGGTGTTGGTCCATTGTGTTTTTTGAAAACCAGAGTCACTGCACCCGTTTACCAAGAAATTTTGGAGCACTTCATGCTTCCTTCTGCTGACCAGCTTTTTAAAGATGCTGATTTCATTTTCCAGCAGGATTTGGCACCTGCCCACACTGCCAAAAGCACCAAAAGTTGGTTAAATGACCATGGTGTTGGTGTGCTTGACTGGCCAGCAAACTCACCAGACCTGAACCCCATAGAGAATCTATGGGGTATTGTCAAGAGGAAAATGAGAAACAAGAGGCCAAAAAATGCAGATGAGCTGAAGGCCACTGTCAAAGAAACCTGGGCTTCCATACCACCTCAGCAGTGCCACAAACTGATCACCTCCATGCCACGCCGAATTGAGGCAGTAATTAAAGCAAAAGGAGCCCCTACCAAGTATTGAGTACATATACAGTAAATGAATATACTTTCCAGAAGGCCAACAATTCACTAAAAATGTTTTTTTTATTGGTCTTATGAAGTATTCTAATTTGTTGAGATAGTGAATTGGTGGGTTTTTGTTAAATGTGAACCAAAATCATCACAATTAAAATAACCAAAGACTTAAACTACTTCAGTCTGTGTGCACTGAATTTATTTAATACACGAGTTTCACAGTTTGAGTTGAATTACTGAAATAAATGAACTTTTCCACGACATTCTAATTCATTGAGATGCACCTGTATATTCCATTTTTGATATTGACATCAGAAAATGCATTAAGCATTACATTAGAGAGTTAATAGAGTGAATAGTGAATTGATAAAAAAGCTTATTATTAAAAATGTAAAAATAATTTTAAAACTTCAACACTAAAAATATAAATATTTGATTTGTTTACCTGCGTGTCAATATGACTATTAACTGACAACAAAGAACTAAACACGTGAATGTGTTAAATTATTTGAAATATAAATATTTGATGTATTTTATTTTAAGGTGTTTGGCTGACAAAAAAAAAAAAAAAAAAAAAAATTGAAACCAACTACATCACAGATCTTCTACATCACAGATATTTTTGTCCAGACTTCCAGAATCAACCGTTACTGTAGGTCACTCTGGATATGATGAAGACAGCGTTTAGTAACTTGTGTAATTATTTGTTTCATAAATGGTCTAATTGCTTGAGGTGCTATTTTCAACCAAATCCAGAAGCATGTTTGCAAATGTATTTATACATTTGTGAATATAATCTAAATGGTATGACATTGGGATTTTTAGAGAGGAAAATTTAAAAGAGAAAAAAGAATTAGGGAGACTCAGTAAATTATGAATAATTTACTGCCATTTTGTGAATATGGCATGTAATCCATAAAAAGGAAGTGTAATCTCATTATGAGTATTTTAAAATGTAAAATACTCTAATTACAAGTACTGATACTGATTGTGTAATCCAGTCTCAGTCATCCACTGATGACTACATAACCCCACATAATACTACATAATAATTGTTGTTTTTCTTTTCTTTTCCCAATTGTATTTTTTTTTAATGTGTGCATGTGCCTATTAAAAGAATGAAACAGCAACTCATGCTTTGTAAGCGTCATTTTAGAAAGAAAAACTGACATTTAGCTTAGCCTTTAGAGACAAATCAAGCTATCATTAATTTTTCAACAGCGTCACTTTATTTCATTTCAGTAATAGTGAATGACAATAAATTACAACGGTCTGCATGCTCATCTATACATTACTGTTGACAGGTCACTGTACCTTTCTCTTTCTAATGGATCTTCTGGAGACAAATGCAAAAAAGCAGCAAAATATAAAGTGCACATCACAAGAGCTTCTCCCGACGACGTTCTTGAACACTTGGCACACGTCATAATCCAAACGAAACAGGTTAGCATACACTAGATCATACATATGCAGGAACTAACAGGTTAGTAATGCATCACACACATTTACAGTCTGATTACATTTCAGATGTGGATGAAATAAATGTATAATGCAATTATATGTGTAACTGGCGTCCAAGTTTACATAAATCTGCTTTTCCTATCCAATTCATACATAAATAATAGCATATTAATGTTCATTTGTCCCATGTTGAAACTAAACAAATCATTAGTAGTAAAACAGTGCAGGTATGGGGGGGAAAAAAATGAAGAGGCACTAGAATATACTGCTGATTTCATTGAAAACAATTAGATTTTTAATGTTGCCAGACCAATATTTTGGGAACAGGGTGAAAAAAATATAATTATTTAGATTTGCTCAGATCGACTCACACACTGAGTGGAATGGAGATGCTGCGGTATGCTTACATAACGTCACATCTGTGACAAAGACCAAAGAGGAAATCCCACATTAAGCTGATGCAGGCAGTCAGATTCATTACAAGGCACGTGAGAGCCCATTTATAAGACATCTCACTTTTTGCAACTTGCTGTGGCATACTAACAAATCTCTCTCGGAATCTACATAACACAATCTACACAGAGGCCAAGCACTTGACATGACCTCTTAACTCAAGAATAAATAATTACCTTGTATTATATACAAAAGAAACAAAGTGTACAAAACTAAAGAAAGCTCTCTTCAGAGTGGCACGACACTGTAGTCTCAAATGCAAAAAAAAAAAAAAAAAAACACTGATAGAAAAAAAAAAAGAAATATGTGATGAGCAATATTTGGTACGCTCGAAATGGCTGAAAGCATGGCTAGGTGTTCAATTATCTGCAGTAGATATTAAAAGTGCAGCAGTGTGGAGCTCGTAGTGTTCAGACGGATCTTTATCGACCCTGTTGAAGGTACTGCTGGGTAAACATGTTGAGTTCACTGTCCAGCCAGCCGGCTTTATTCCTGTAGGAACCGTAAAACATGTAGTTAGCATTTTTTAATATTTGTCAACTTTCAGTTAACAAAATAAAATTAGCAAACACTGAATAATACAATCAGGGTTTGTACACATTTTTACCAATACATTTCCATTACTTTTCCATGACTTTTGAGACAATATTCATGATGTTCCATTATTTTACAAAAATAATAAAAATCTGTTCTAATTATCATAGCATACAGTCAGGTCCATAAATATTGGGACATCGACACAATTCTAACATTTTTGGCTCTATACACCACCACAACGGATTTCAAATGAAACGAACAAGATGTGCTTTAACTGCAGACTGTCAGCTTTAATTTGAGGGTATTTACATCCAAATCAGGTGAACGGTGTAGGAATTACAACAGTTTGCATATGTGCCTCCCACTTGTTAAGGGACCAAAAGTAATGGGACAGAATAATAATCATAAATCAAACTTTCACTTTTTAATACTTGGTTGCAAATCCTTTGCAGTCAATTACAGCCTGAAGTCTGGAACACATAGACATCACCAGACGCTGGGTTTCATCCCTGGTGATGCTCTGCCAGGCCTCTACTGCAACCGTCTTCAGTTCCTGCTTGTTCTTGGGGCATTTTCCCTTCAGTTTTGTCTTCAGCAAGTGAAATGCATGCTCAATCGGATTCAGGTCAGGTGATTGACTTGGCCATTGCATAACAATCCACTTCTTTCCCTTCAAAAACTCTTTGGTTGCTTTTGCAGTATGCTTTGGGTCATTGTCCATCTGCACTGTGAAGCGCCGTCCAATGAGTTCTGAAGCATTTGGCTGAATATGAGCAGATAATATTGCCCGAAACACTTCAGAATTCATCCTGCTGCTTTTGTCAGCAGTCACATCATCAATAAATACAAGAGAACCAGTTCCACTGGTAGCCATACATGCCCACCACCACCATGCTTCACTGATGAGGTGGTATGCTTAGGATCATGAGCAGTTTCTTTCCTTCTCCATACTCTTCTCTTCCCATCACTCTGGTACAAGTTGATCTTGGTCTCATCTGTCCATAGGATGTTGTTCCAGAACTGTGAAGTCGTTTGGCAAACTCTAATCTAGCCTTCCTGTTTTTGAGGCTCACCAATGGTTTACATCTTGTGGTGAACCCTCTGTATTCACTCTGGTGAAGTCTTCTCTTGATTGTTGACTTTGACACACATACACCTGCCTCCTGGAGAGTGTTCTTGATCTGGCCAACTGTTGTGAAGGGTGTTTTCTTCACCAGGGAAAGAATTCTTCGGTCATCCACAGTTGTTTTCCGTGGTCTTCCGGGTCTTTTGGTGTTGCTGAGCTCAACGGTGCGTTCCTTCTTTTTAAGAATGTTCCAAACAGTTGTTTTGGCCACGCCTAATGTTTTTGCTATCTCTCTGATGGGTTTGTTTTGTTTTTTCAGCCTAATGATGGCTTGCTTCACTGATAGTGACAGCTCTTGGATCTCATCTTGACAGTTGACAGCAACAGATTCCAAATGCAAATAGCACACTTGAAATGAACTCTGGACCTTTTATCTGCTCATTGTAATTGGGATAATGAGGGAATAACACACACCTGGCCATGGAACAGCTGAGAAGTCAATTGTCCCATTACTTTTGGTCCCTTAACAAGTGGGAGGCACATATGCAAACTGTTGTAATTCCTACACCGTTCACCTGATTTGGATGTAAATACCCTCAAATTAAAGCTGACAGTCTGCAGTTAAAGCACATCTTGTTCGCTTCATTTGAAATCCATTGTGGTGGTGTATAGAGCCAAAAATGTTAGAATTGTGTCGATGTCCCAATATTTATGGACCTGACTGTATGTTAACTAAAATTAATGACTATTAATGCTATTGTTTGCTTTCTTGTTTTAGTAATAAGTACAAGCTGCAACTGCGCCAGACGTTACTCCACACAGAGAACATATCACATCACTGAATATTATCATTTATTTAACTTCGTTAAACACAGGACCTGAATTTCGGTTTGGAAACTTTTCTCTTTTGCAATTGTTTACATTCACTTAACAAAAAACCGACAGTGCTTATGAGGATACTCGCCAGGATGGCTATTTTAAAGTCATTTTGTGTGTATTTTTGCCACTTAAATGCAACAAGCTGTGCTTTAGAGCCTTGCATTTCAGTCTGAGCCCGACGGGCTTGTTTTAGGCTTCCTCCTTATTTTTATATTTTAGATATCCATCAGTTATTATGGTGATGAAAAGGATTTGCCGCCCTGGTGGAAACAACACAAGACCGTGCTACCGCGATTGTCAAGAGCGGCTCGACGGTGTTTAGTGTCCAGCAGCAGCGAGTGCTGGAAGAGTTTCGCGTTAAAGCACACACAATAAAGCTTGCCGCAAAACCCCAACAAGTAATTACCATGATGAATGTGTCGGGGCCAGGGGAAATAGAATATTCGCTGAGTTTCGGTTCATTTTGGTGAAGCGCTTCTGTTCAATACCGAGACGGCAGAAAGTGCGTCCTGTTTGTTTTCTATATGCTGATATTGTGAGTGCACACAAATAAAAGTAGACCCTTAACAGTCCCGAATGATGTATTACTCTTACCTTTATGAACAAAAATGACAGTTGTTTCCACTGTTATAAGAAAAAAATGCAAGTGATCGCGCTGGCGACTCCATGTCCTGCAAAGCGCGCTTTAGCTTCCGCTCTCTGCACAAACGATTGGATATGTGCCTAATAGCACACATTTGTCTAGGTTAAACGTTTAAACTAACATTGTGATATGCTTTTTTAAGTATTTTATATACAGATTTTATTTTAGTGAAGTGGTGATAATTTGAGAAGGCTAAATTGATCAAACTAACTCACTGTCTGCCGCTGGCCGCTTGGTCGTTAGGCTACTTTAAAAACAAAAACTTGAATTTAACAAACAAAAAAAATGTTCCAAACATATTTCTAAATTAACTTAATAAATAAACGAAAATAAACATAACCACTTTGCCATTAAAAAACGAAACTGAACTATTTTAATGGCTCCAACAGCAGCTGTGTAATTGGGAAGAGAAAGGGAGAAAAAAGACACAGGCTCCAGTTTGACTCGGGCCAGTAATTCTGATAAGCTGTTGGACAAGGGCCGGACTGGGGCATATGTTTGAGGTCCGTACAGGGTTCTGCTGAGCTTGTTTGGTACCAAACTCAATTTGGTACTCGCAAGGCGGCTTTGTACGTACGCCCTTTGGACGTGACTGAGCACACAGGAAACTGCCTCTGGAGCGCGCGAGTACCAAATGGCTTAAAAAGACGTGCAAATAAATAATACATTTTTGTGACGATAATGACAAATTGACAATTGACGATGCAACAATGACCCAAATAGGCAAGTGACAATTCTGTCAACTGTACCGCAACGCGAGCGAAAGTCGAGATGCGCCGATGTGAAGCTGTTTTAAGAGACAGTCAAAGAGAGAAGACGCGGTACAGCTGAATCACTCACGCTGTTTTCAAATGACTGATTTGATCTGATATTCTGTGTGGATTTATTTACTCATCAAACCTACATCCTATAGGCTATTGAATAGGCTAAATGTGTGAATATCCATCATTTTAAAGTCGAAAGCTGCAGGAATGAGTAAAACTATGCGATATAGTCTATGCGCAATCCCGCACCGAAATTCAGGACCTGATTAAACATAACTCCGTTATACAGATATTTGTGAAATAGATTTCCATGACTTTTCCAAAACTTTCTGGGTTTATTTATTTTTCCAAAACTTTTCCAGGCCTGGAAATTGCTGTTTTAAAATTTTTCATGACAACCCTGACAATTATTTTAATGTGCTTTTTATTTTTGGCCAATAAGCTTTGCAAAGGCCAGTGAACTAGTTTGCATCTCTAATGTGAACCAGAGGCAAAAAAAGAAGAATTTCTGCAAATCAGTTCAATGATTTATTTGCAGCATTTCAAAAATTTTCAAAACATAGATGCAAGTAAATATTGATATTTATTATTATGTATATACTGGTGCATTTATAAATAAAAAAATGTTTAGATATCATTCCACTAATACCTGTTTTTAAAACATGTCTTGATAACTTTAACTAGAATTTTGTATTCTTTTATTTCTGTTTAATTGAAATGGTTCTGACTGCAAGAAATAAAAAAAAAATCCAACATTTTTAGTCCATTTACATTTTAAAAATTTGGGGTTTGTAAGACTTTAAATGTTTATGAAAGAAGTCTTTTATGTTCAACAAAGCTGCATTAATTTATGCAAAAACACAGTAAAAACTTAATTTAATATATTTTAAAATGTAACTTATTCCTGTGACAACAAAGCTGAATTTTCAGCATCATTACTACAGCATCAGATTTTCATAATTTTTTTGATAAATATAAACTTCAAAAGAACAGCATTTATTTGAAATAGAAATCTTTGTAACATTATAAATGTCTTTAGTGTCACTTTTGAACAATTTAATGCATCCTCTCTCTGAATAAAAGTATTAATTTCTTTTTTAATTTTTACAAAAAATTAAAAGGTTTAACTGACCCCAATGCTTTAAACTGTAGTCGTGTATATATTGTCACAGTGTACTACTATTCCTGAACAAGACATATAAACTAGGGTTGCATGATGCACGTTGTTCACTGACAAGCTGCGCAAAACCAAGCTGATAATGAATATGGATTTGCGCAGCTTGTCAGTTAACAACGGCTCTGTGTAGTAAATGCTGCTCAATGTGAAATCACGCACGTGTTGGAATTTACCGCTGATTAGAGAACCGGCTTTACTGACAAGATGCACATTAATTATTGCCCGATATTTATCGTGCACCCCTAATATAAACAGACTGCAACTAAACAACAAATGCACAATCAAACAGTCATATGTGATATCTCACCTGAGCAGCTTGGCTTTACTCTGCAGGCCGTCCAACTGTTCGTTCTTGCTGTTCAAATCCCCAATTTCATCCTCCAGCTGCTGTCTGGTCACGTCCACCTGCTGACAGAGCTGAGAGAAGGTGCTGGCCAGTTCCCTGTCACAAACAAACAGTGATTTAGAAGGAAACAATGTTTGAAAAACAACTACAGAAATCAAATCTCTCATAACATATACTTCATTTATTTCATTGCTCCACTAGAGGGCAGCAGTGGTGTTCACAGTGCTTATATAAAGTCGGAATGACACAACAATATTTGCATTAAAGTCCATATTAACTCTAGCTCTATCAATCAACCTACAGTCTGGATTATACTGGATTAAGAGGCTTCGTATGATGTCAAACTGATTAAAAATATTTGTAAAGCATTTATTAATCTCAGTTCATAATAACTGCAACATTTACTAAAACATTATTAATATATTATCCCAAGTTTTATCTGTTAATATTAATTAATGGACCTGAGCTAACATGAACTAACAGTGAACAGTTGTACTTTGTAAAGTTGTAAATTATTATTAAATACGGTAACAATGTATTACTCAATGTTAATTCACATTAATGCATTAATTAATGTCAACTAATGAAGCTTATTGTGAATTGTTGCCAAGAATCATGTAAAAATGTATCACAATGGCTTCCTACAAAAATATGAAGCCAGTTGAGTAGGCTTGCTGCTTGCACCGCCCCTCACCGTCGTTTTTGATTTTTTTATAGTAATAAAAATCATTATGTTGAGTTAGAGAACAGACACTACAGTTAAAACTGAACGCGGCTGCTCAGCGCAGCGTGCCAAACGACAGTCACATCACAGATCAGATCTCATTTATCATGTGAGGAGAAGCTGACAAGAAGAGTGAGGTGAGAGAGGTGAGAGAGATGAGGCGATGGCGGAAGAGTTTCAAAATGACATGCAAAAATGCCTGTTTTAAATATTTGGGCCATTTTAAATACTTCTGCCGTTTATCTAAGGTGATTTTGGAAGTTTTTTTTTTTTTAAACATACGTTTCTTATTTATTTGGTTCCATAGTGTTTGCTGATTTTTATTTTATTTAAACTTTGTGTAAGTTATTTATTTTATTTTACATCAAGATGTAGGCTATGCCGTGCCTCCAAGCTTTCTTCTACATTTTACTTATAAACGTTCTGTTTTATTTATTCCACAGTGTTTAGGCTACTGATTTTCAGTTTTGTATAGGCTACCTATTTAAACTTTGTGCAAGTTATTTGTTATTTTATATTAGGCATATAGCATGGTGTATTTTTATTCATTTTGTTAATTAAAGCTCTATGATAGGCTAAGTGAGTTTGATGATGTATTTTGTTGTTGTTTGGATTGAATTCAAGCAGCTGATGTCGAATTGTCGCTAATTTGAAAGTGAAAGTAAAATGCGCACGGTGCTTTTACAAGCTTTTTAAAAGCGGAGGAAAGCGAGGAAAAGATGGGAAACTCAAATGAACTAAAAAGGAACAATTACTTGACGCTAGGGCTGTGATGGTCCCCGTGACAACCGCGTCACCGCGGTGGTCGGTTGCAACCGGCGTTACTGCACGTGACGTCTCACACTCTATAACAAGCTTAATAGAAAATTTTGTATTCAAGTGTAGCTAATAACAGTAACAGTTGCAAATCCAAAATAAAAGATTTTCTTTACATAATATATGTGTATATTGTGTATATTTATTATGTATATATATATATATATATATATATATATATATATATATATATATATATATAAAAAAATACAAACACATGCATGTATATATTTGAGAAAAATATTTTATGTTTATATATTAAATATATTTATATATAATATAAAATATAAAAATATAAATGTTTATGCACATGTAAATATTTTCAAATTATTTACTGTATGTATGTGTACACATACATATACACAGCACACATACATATATTATGTAAACAAAAACTTTTATTTTGGATGTGATTAATCATGATTAATCGTTTGACAGCACCAGTTGAAATATATTAGAATAGAAAAGTAAAACAGACTTAAAAAATAAATAAATAAATAAAACTGTTTGATCCCAAACTTTTAAATGATAATGTACAAGATAAAACCATAATAAAATGGGAATATTCAGCTTTAGTGTTCCTGGCACCAAACAAAGAGAAAGATCTTGATTTGACAACTTGAGATACACAACTTATAAAATATATTGAATCATGTAGGAGTCGGTCTGACTTTGCTACAGTTCAAGCACAGGCAGAGAGAGACTCAGACTTACTGCTGAACCTGATGGCTGCAGTTGGATCCCGTGTAGCTGACGATGAGCTGTAGCTTCTCGCTGGCGTAATCCACAAACTGCCTTTTAAAAGCTCTCTCTTTGGCCCTTGTGGTCCAGGTGAGTCTCTCATACACATACAGCAGCCCATAGAGACCCACAGACAGAGCGATGAGCCTCCAGCCCACTGCCTTCCAGATCTGAGACACAAACACAAACACCGCTTACATCCGTTTGATTTTCCACATTTATGATGACTGAAGTCCTTAGACCAGGAGATGACATGATGGTGAGTAAATGAAGACAGGTGTGGAAAACATATAGGCACACATGCATTTTGGTGCATTAGAGATATATGTGACCCTGGAGCACAAAACCAGTCTTAAGTAGCACGGGTATATTTGTAGCAACAGCCAACAATATACTGTATGAGTCAAAATTATCAATTTTTCTTTTATGCCAAAAATTATTAGGATATCAAGTAAAGATCATTTTCCATGAAGATATTTTGTAAATTTCCCACCGTAAATATATCAAAACTTAATTTTTGATTAGTAATATGCATTGCTAAGGACTTTAAAGGCGATCTCAATATGTAGATTTTTTGCACCCTCAGATTGCAGATTTTCAAATAGTTGTATCTCAGACAAATATTGTCCTATCCTAACAAACCATACATCAGTGGAAAGCTTATTTATTCAGCTTCTCAAAATCTCAATTTCAAAAATTTTACCCTTATGACTGGTTTTGTGGTCCAGGGTGACATACGCTATGTTCTTACCACTCCGCCAACGACTATAATGCCCATTGATGTCCGAGAGGTTAGTGATGCCAATCCTGTTACCATGGAAACCATAAGCTCTTCCTGGGTCACGGATCCTTGAGGGAAAGGAGGCATACTGGTGCTGACCGGAGTGATGGCCAGAGGCCTGGGAACCTGACAACACAAAACACACACTTGATCAGTTAGGACCCAACACAGGACGCAGGGCCCTATCATCTCCACGAAGTGGAAAATGCAGATGGAATCAAGGAATCCAGTCATAAAAATTACATTTACAGTATAAAGTGGAATGTCACAGAATCAGTCAAATTCTGGATGAATAAATCACAAGCAGGGCTGTACACTTATTCAAATGGAGACATGGACTAGTGTCTGTGTGAGAAAGTGTCACAGTGTTAACTAATACACACGTGATCACTCATGCTGTTTTCAGCGTCTGCAGTCTCACTATATGAAGGCTTTCTTGAAATTCAAATGTGACAGAAATATATATGAGTGGGGAAAATCGTTTTACTTCTATTCTATTGCGTGTGTTTTTTTTTCAAGACTTTGAAATATATATATTTTTCTAGAATCAATACTAATTTACATTTAATTGTTTATTGATTATATTTTAAGGAATATCAGGTTTTTTTCTTCCATGTTTTAATGGCCCATGTATAGCACTATGTTCACCAAAAAATAAAATTAATTTTGATCAAATTTTAAAAGGTTAATTTAATTGTTAATGTTTTATGCTGAATGTTTTGTATTAAATGCAGAAAAAAAACTCTCATAGTGCCATATTATTGGGAACATTTTAATAAATTATTAAATGTGTAAAGTTTTATGAATTCAATTAATTAGCCATGCCTTTTCATTAATAAAATTTTATAAACCATTAAAACAGAATCCAGAAAAATTAAAACAGTAAACATGGAAAATAAAACCAAATTCAAGAACAAAGAAAACATTATTTTAGTAGCCCCTAAAACTACTGTAATAAATTTTTGTTATTAGTAAATTATTATATTTAAATAAATAATACATTTAAAATTGTTATTACATTTTAATTAAAATCTTTAATACATAGATGTTAAGTTGTTTATTTACATAATTTCATAAGACATGCTTTTTGTTTACTAAAATTAAATTTAACCATTAAAATGGAATCCAGAAAAATGTAAACCAAAAAAAGGAATTTGAGAAAAAATAAATCCGATTTCATAGAGCCCTAAAGACGCATTGGATCAGGGATGTCCCATCCTGCTTCTGGAGGGCCACTGTCCTGCAGAGTTTAGTTCCAAACCCAATCACACTCACCTGAAACAAGGTAATCAAGGTCTTCAGTATTACTAGAATCTTCCAAGTTTGAGCTAAACTCTGCAGGACGTTGGTCTTATAAATAAAAGTCCTCAAGTGACATGCGCTACCTGATCATTGTAGCCCATGAGAGCGCGGCGTGTGTTTTTGGGACCCAGGAAGCGGTTGACCAGCATGGTCCAGCCCAGGGAGAAGTGGAAGCCGATGTCTTCCTGGAAGTCGCTGCAGAGTTTGTCACAGTTGAGATCGTAGCTGAGGGCGAAGCACTGTCTGGGCACCATCTTATCCACCTGCTCTCGAATCCCGATGGGCAGCAGGGGCTTCAGGCCCTCTGGAACGATCAGAAGCATCTCTTTAACCTGCTGCTCTTACTGGTGTGCGCTGTATGAAAACTCAGCGTATGAGAGAGATACTGACCTATCATTTCAGTCTGTGTGGTTTGCAGCGCTGCAGTTATCGCACTGGAGCATCTCTCTGACATATTCCTGCCGAGACCGTCCTCTATGTGCTTGTGGAGCTCCTGAAATCAATCGTTCAAGCATCATTATAACATGACACAAAAGATATTTATTTTTTCATGTATTACCGCTTCCAAGGATTACACATTAACCTATGATTAAATGCTGAATTTAATTTAATGCATTTAAATAACAACAACAACAATAATAATAATAATAATAATCAAAGCTAAATGTTCAGCATCATTACTCCAGTCTTCAGTGTCACATGATCCTTCAGAAATCCTTCTAATATGCGGATTTGCTGTTCAAGAAACATTTATTGTTCTTATTATTATTATCAATATTTAAAACAGTTGAGTACATTTTTTACAGGATTCTTTGATGAATAGAAAGATCCAAAGATCAGCATTTATCTGAAATAAAAAGCTTTTGTAACATTATACACTCTACCATTTAAAAGTTTGTATTCAGTATAACTTTTTTTTTAAATTTTTTTTTGTTAAAGAAATTATTGAAATTAATACTTTTATTTAGCAAGGATGCTTTAAATTGATCAAAAGTGATGATAAACATTTAATAATGTTACAAAAGATTTCTATTTCAGATAAATGCTGTTCTTCTGAACTTTCTATTCATCTAAGAAACCTGAAAAAATTCAAAAAAATTTTTTAAAGACTTTGAAATCACAGGAATAAATTACATTTTAAAATATATTCATTTACATTTACATTTAGTCATTTAGCAGATGCTTTTATCCAAAGCGACTTACAAAAGAGGACAATAGAAGCAATCAAAACCAACAAAAGAGTAACAACATGCAAGTGCTATGACAAGTCTCGGTTAGCCTAACGCAGTACACATTGCAAGTTTTTTTTTTTTTTTTTTTTTTTTTTTAAGAAAACAAGTAGATAGAATATAGAAAAAAGAAAGCTAGTGTTAGTTTTTCAAGAAAGAAAAGCTAGCAGTTAGAGAATAAATATGCAATTGATAGAGGGTCGTGTGTGTGTGTGTGTGTGTGTGTGTTTTTCTTTTAAATAAAAAGAAGACAGATAGATAAAATAGAATTAGAATAGATAGTGCTAGAGTTAGAGGGTCAAATAAAGATGGAAGAGATGTGTTTTTAGACGTTTCTTGAAGATGGCTAAGGATTCAGCTGCTCGGATTGAGTTGGGCAGGTCATTCCACCAGATGGGAACAGTTAATGAAAAAGTCAGTGAAAGTGATTTTGTGCCTCTTTGGGATGGCACAATAAAATGCGTCGTTCACTTGCAGAACACAAGCTTCTAGAGGGCACATAGGTCTGAAGTACTGAATTTAGGTAAAGGGGTGCAGAGCCAGAGGTGGTTTTGTAGGCAAACATTAATGCCTTGAAATATTCAAATAGAAAACACAGGGTTCGTACAGAAACTGCAAAATGAAATTCCAAGACTTTCAAGGACTTTTCAAGCACTACTTTTTTGGTTTTCAAGGACTAAAATCAGAGATCACAATATCATTATTATCTTTCAAATTGTAATAAATAAATGAATAAAACAAAACGGTACAATTAATATGCAGCACATGCGAAGCATGCAATGGCTGTGGTAACTTTAACATTTGAAAGGATACTATGGCAAAGTTATCAATTTCCTTATTCATAGTGATTTTTTTTCATGAATATATGATTAACCTGAAGAGTAAAAGTGACATCATACACTTGGAAAATTATGAGCTATATCACGTTCATGGACAATAGGGGTGTGACAATACATTTATCTCACAAGATGAGACAAAATAAAGATACTTAGTTAACTAGAATGAGACAATATTTTAATACTATTTTAAAGAAATTTTCAATGACAAAATATTTGTCTTTTAATCACAAAAAGCAAGACACCGAGCTCCGCAAAACAATGTAGTTGTATTTTGAAATATTTTAACTAATCTAAAGCCATAACTAACAATTATTTTGGTAATCAAGTAATCTACTGATTATTCTGACAATTGAGTAATCTGATATTTTTAAGTAATAAAAATAGACCTAAGTGAAAAACAGGCTATAGTATGACTACATTTATATATATTAAACTAACGATGAGACAATACTAATTAGTTTGAATAGAGTATCAAAACCAAGTAATCACATGGTTTTATTGAACAGCACTGTTAAAATACATAAAGTAATATGCCTATACTACATAATAATGAACATAACCAACTTAAGTACATTAAGTATTATAAGTTTATAACAAATACCTGCAGAGGGCGCCGGCAGCCTGGTGATGTTTCACTTTACAGCATGATTCAATGATGTTTAAATCCACATAATTTTAATATTTAGTCACATACAAACTCAGAGCGACTTGGCAACACTGATCAAAATTGTTACCACAAACTCAACTCTATACTTATATCGCGAGACCGCTTTTCACCTCAAGGAGTAATATCGCGAGATCGCGTGCGCTCCGGGCAGCCGGGTGAAGTGACTCTGTATTTAGACGCGCTGCGTCGTTAATTTAGCGAGAAAAGATTGTTTTTGTCGAAAAGAAAAATTAACACCAATTTCATATATACTGCCTTTTAAACGTTCAAGTACTTTTCAAGTACCTTTTCATAAATATGGCTGTTTTCAAGGGTTTTCCAGGACTTAAATTTGAAAAAGTCAAATTCAAGTACTTCAAGCACCTTGTACGAACCCTGAAAACAGTTATTTTAAATAGTAAAAATATTTCAAAATTGTACTGTTTCTGCTGTACTTTGGATCAAATAAATGCAGGCTAGGTGAGCACAAAAAAAAATAAAAAAATCTTACGGTTCAAACACTTTTGACTGGTAGTGTATGATATACACAATATATATATATATATATATATATATATATATATATATATATATATATATAAAATAAAAGATATTCATTGGTTTAATCTGTATACAGCCCTGTGTAAAACTGAAAGTTAAGGACAAGGCCATAGACGAGATCACATGATGTTACTGGGCAGCTGGGGACTTTCCTTTGTGGAGAGTTGCATGTTGACACTAAACATTAAACAACAGTTGATGAAAGATCATAAAAACAAAGAGGAGAAGACATGGGCGGGTGATTGGAGGAAGACCAATTCAAGTCCAACTCACATTCTTGTATACTTTCAGCACCACTTGTGAAGGATGAAAGTCCAAGTGGAAGTCGTCCACTAGCACAGCCAGTCTCCGGATCTCCTCTGCCATAGCGTTAGACACCTATACATACAGACAGACAAGATGAAACATGGAAACACACTCATAAGAGAGAGTTTCATAGTGTTTGAATCTTAAATTGAAAATTAAAGTCACTAAAGACTTAAAATCCCTATTTGTTTCAATAATCAGGTTTTCTAGAATACCCATTACCATGAAGTAATGCCTTGAAAGTGTGACATTATTCATTTACGTTTACATTTAAAACTTAAAAGAACTAAAACAAAAGATAAAAGACCTAACAAAACATATGAAAAAAAAATAAATAAACAAGAGTGAAAAAATGGTATCTTTATCTAGTAGCCTTAAAAACATTATCGGCGTTTTTACCAATTTCAAAAGGAAACTAAACTTGTAAAAGAAAAACACATCTATAAACTAGAGAAAGGAATAAAATATATACTTTAATATACAACATTAGACTCAGTGGCTTCATATGATGTCCCCCAAAAAAAGTGTGACATTAAGGCATTAAATGTCATGTATGTGCTTTAGTCCAGATAAAATGGCACCAGCCTGATTTTTGCGAAACTGGACTAAAGGCCAAAGTATGCTTAGGTTTTTAACGTATATCATACTGAAAAAGGCAGACAAAACAAGTGAGCAGTAAATGGAGCCTCACCTGTTTCTCCACCTCCTCTGTGATCTTCTTGATTTTGCTCTTGCAGTCCAGAGTGAGCAGATCCAGCTGTTTATCAATGAACTCCAGCCTGTCCTCCCTCTCCTCTTTCATCTCTAAACAATGAATCCTGAACAACACAAAAACCATCATTCTAAATATTCATTCCAGTCTATGCACAGTCGGCTATCCTTCAAATATAAAAATACAGATTCTTTTTAATAAAGCTGATCTAAGACTGTTAGCTTAATCTGATTCCTAATCACTGTATCCTAACCATGTGTGATGCAAGAAGAAGCTAAACACTATTTTGAAGGTCACTTGGTTTTGTGCAGCCATGTTGGGCATCCTTATACATACTGAAAACACAATGGACTAAAATATTTGGACTAATGGACTAAAATATTCTACAGTTTACAAATATGGTACATATATGGCTGAAGAATGTGACACTGAAGACTGGAGTAATGGCTGCTGATAGTTCAGCTTTGCCACAGATTTTTTTTTTCATATATATTAAAATATAAAACAATGAATTCAAATTGTAATACTACTACTAATTATTATTAATAATGTAATAATTACTGTTTTAACAGTATTTCGAACAAACAAATGCAGGCTTGGTGAAAAAATAAATAAATAAATAATTCTAACTTTTGAACAGCAGTGCTTTTAATACAAAATATTTTACTTATTTGTATGCACAAATATATCAGTATATAGTCATAAAAATCTATATAATTATATACATATAAAATTCACTTAGTTGATTTGAAAAGTTATTTCAAATGAAAAAAAGAACTGAACTTAACTCAAACATTGTTTTTGCTACTAAATTTTAAATTAAGAGTTGCTATCGAAATATATTTCTCTTAACAATCTGGTAGTTGTGGACTGCGAAACAAGGAAGGATCACAAAACCAGTCTAACAGGGTGTCTTTAAGCTCCAGAAAATCACGCACAATTACACTGTTAATTTTATATCGCCAGCAAAATTGAAATACGTCGTAGATATTATCCCAAATTCCAACATTTGACTCTACCATTTCTATCTCCTCCTCAGACTGTAACAGCACAGTCAGGCTCTAAGCCAATTACAACGTCACCAGTGGATCAGTGTTCAGTGTGATGGATTACCGCTAAGAAAAGCAGGCGTCTTTGTGCTCACCTCTGCTCTTGAGCTGCAATGTGCACAGAGTCCATTATCAGACGCAGAGCTTCAGAAATCTGCTTGGCTCTCATCGTGTGCTGCTCGAACTTAGTCTTCACTGCTGACTGCGAGATGCACTCCTGCAAGGACACACGTATATGAGAGACACACAGACACATTTCAACCAATGATAGTCTCAAACCCCACAACACTCACCTCAAACCGTCTTTCAAAGTTCTGAAACTCAAACATTCTCGCTTGAAAACCTTCAGCCAGAGCACCACCTGAAATACAAAAACAACCTCTTTACAGGGGTCATATAAGGGAATTCTTGCTCTTTCAAAAATAGGAGTTTGATGTTTAACAAACTAAATTTCACAATGTTCGCATCACCATATGAAACAATATTTGACTTAAGATGATGCTGTAATGCAGGGATTCCCAAATGGTTTCGTGAGGGAACTGCAGAGTGTTTGTGAGTCAATGAAAAACTAATAATTAAATATACTGTAATATTAAAATCAGTAAACACAATTAATAAGAAAAAAAACTGAAATTGCGATATAACTTGCATACAAGTACAATCATCAAATCAAATTCTGCCAATTAATTAAGCCCACAGTCTGTTGCAGAGTGAAGCTGTGGACTCATGCTGTGCTTCAGCATCTCAGAGTGGCTCGGTTTACAGTAAACGCAGTGAACTTCATCTCTGCATGTACTGAATATAACATGCATTTGGGAATCACTTTATTCCCACATTCGCATAATTTTCAACATTTTTGTGGACAAACGTTTACAGCATTCCTCCAATATTCCACCATAATGAAAGCTTGAATTTGAAATGTGAAAAGCTTTTTGAAAAGTACTTATTAAAAAATATTTGTATTATAATATTCATAATATTTAAAAAAAAAAAAAAAAAAAAATTGTAAAATATTACCACATATTCATTTTTTAGTTTACAATACAATTGTAATTTACAACATAGTTTTTTTTTATATATATATAATTAAAATTAGAACTAAAAATAGTAACATTATTATACTGTTATTATTAGAATAATAACAATTAAAAATTAATTGGGTTCCAAAAACATGAGTGTGAATGTAATGTAGACTGGCACCCAACAACTACAAAGAGGTCTGGGTCAACTTAAAAGTCCAGATACAAAGTGAAATGTTTATTATTATATGACAAAATACTTGCAATACTGTAACATTTTTTTCTCCTGGCAAATGATAATTTTAAAATAAAAACCAATTAAAATAAAATACTGAATAAAAATACATTTTATCTGATAACTTGCATGTCACCATCATTAGAAACCCATGAACATGAGTATGTGTTGTTCACATATTGAAATATTAAGTTAAAATCACAGACATACTTAAGTAAATATGTGACCCTGGACCACAAAACCAGTCATAAGGGTCAAATTTTCAAAACTGAGATTTGTAAAGCGGAATAAATAAGATGTATGGTTTGTTAGGATACGACAATATTTGGCCAAGATACAAATATTTGAAAATCTGGAATCTGAGGGTGCAAAAAATATATAAATATTGAGAAAATCACCTTTAAAGCTGTCCAAATGAAGTCCTTAGCAATGCATATTACTATTACTCTTTATGGAACATGATCTTTATTTAATATCCTAAAGATTTTTGGCATAAAAGAAAAATCGATAATTTTGACACATATAATGTATTGTTGGCTATTGCTACAAATATACACATGCTACTTATGACTGGTTTTGTGGTCCAGGGTCACATATTTTACATCTAAGGGGTTTGTGAACCCCTGATGTAAATGTATCTACCTGCTTCAGGCATTCCCTGGGCTTTCTGGACACGTGCCTGAAGAGCTTCTTTAGCGGAGACGAAGAAGATCCGGTCACTGGCTTGAGCACGATCCACCACCCGCAGCTCATCCACTAAAAAACTAGTGCAGCGGTCCATGTGCTGCCGTCTCACCTGACAAACACAAGTTACATTATAACAGTGCAAAAACACCATGCATCACTCATCCTGGTTTCAAAAAGGTCACTAAAAGGTCCAGTTTGGTCACACTTTAATTAAGGAACCAATTCTCACCATTAACTAACTACTTTTGCCTCCAATGCCTAATTGCTGCTCATATTTCGTAAGGTAGTTGTTAAGTTCAGGTATGAGGCAGGCTAAAGGGATCTAAACTATGCTCATGCAGAATAAGGCATTAGTATGTGATTTATAAGTACTAATAAAAGGCCAATATGCTAGTAATATGCATGCTACTAAAAAAAACTGTTACTCCAATTTGTTTACCTTATTTGTAAATCAGACAAAAACTATTCTTAAAAGTTTCACCTCATCCCGAATTTTGTGAAAAATAAAAAAACATGCTTACAGTATTAGGTTTAACTATCAGGGATGTTAATGGTTAAAAATGCATCTCAGGGTGGTGAGTTGATTTGAGTTGATGTGTTATGTAAGTCACACCTCTTCCATGTACTCGGGCTCGCTGGCGGAGGCGTCCCAGCGGTTGTTCAGGATGAAGATATTGGGGCTGGAGAGGCGCTCGTTGACTTTGTGAAAGAATGACTTTTCCTTTAAGAGGGCAGAGGGGAGACGTGTTTTAATAAGCTGACACCACTGAGGTCACATGACAACTGTGCACTCTAAAATGAGTGAAACCTCACAAGGACTGGAGAAAAATAAAAGATAATCAAAAGATTTATACTTTAACTTCTGCATATAATTACTGAGTCCAAATAACTACTGCAATTTATCTGTCCATAATGCTGTAATATATACCAAAAACTGCATAAAGCTTCTGTTCCCACAGTCCATCAGCCCTTTTTCACAAACTGAAGTTCATATTAAACTCACTGTTTGCATTAAAGTGGACTCTGAATTGGCCACCAGCACAAAAACGTCAGCATCAAGGCAGAACTTGTCGATCCAGCTGTCCAACTCTGTTGTGACATCGATGCCAGGGCTTGAAAAGGAAGATTTTCCAAAAACAAAATATTACTAATATGACTTCTAATGCAGTAAATTGGTCATTTAATGCTGTAAGCTTATATAATGCCATTGCATTATATGTCATCTTAAAATTAAAAACAGCATCTAGCAAGCAAAATATCATGCGTAAAAAGAAATAATACAAATAAGCAAAAAATGCATGCAAACAAATTTTAATATGTGCAGAATTTATAGATCTGTAAATTAAAACAGACAGTGTGTTGAATGCAGTGTTAAAGGAGAGTGAATATTTCCTAATATTGCAGTCAACATGTTCCCGGCCTCACAGCACGAGTGTGTGTTTACCTGTCCACAAGCACCAGGTCATCACGCAGCAGCGCACACTTCGCTTTTGGCCACATGACACACACCAGACTGCCTGCGTCCAAATCCTCATCCTGATGTAAGGCATGGGCCAACTGGTTCACCGTCTGCCAATACGCACACAAACACACAAACATTAGCATTACCAAGTACTTTTAACTGGACTATCTTAAAAGTAGATTACCTGAAATTAAAGGAGTCTTATCATAGAAATCATGATTTTTCTTTTTTATAATTAGAGTTAAAAATAGTAACAGTAATAATAATAACTGTTAATAATTATTATCATTATTACTAGTGTGAATGTAATGTGAATCTCTATCACAACTACAAAGTCATATTGTAGTTCAAATTACAATATAAGACAAATAATTCACACCACTATAATTGTTGGCTGTGTCGTGCAGCCCTATTTAAATCATTTTAAATTAAAAAAATAAAAACAAAATAAAAACAAATCCCGCACACTATCAAACTATGCAAAAAGTATCAAAAACATTTATTTACGACGTTTATATATGACGAATCCTGACCAATTCTTTTGGTCATGATTCCTTTTAAATGTGGTTTAGTTTGCAATTATATGTTTGAAGACACCTGATGAAGGTCATGCGGACATAAACGTTGTAAATATACATTTTTGATACTTTTTGCATAGTTTGGTAGTGTGCGAGATTTGTTTTTCAGTTTTGAACTTTTTTGGTCTTTGTCTCCTACGCACCTATCGATTGCGGTCAGGTCTGCAGAGATTAATTGTTCATTAAATTTAAAAAAAAAAAAAAAAAAAAAAAAAAAAAGTTTTATTTTGATTGTTTTCATTGCAAAAATACAAAAAAAAAACTCCAAAAAGATTTTATTTTATTTTTTTTGCATGTAATGTGACCATTAACTACCAATCAGAGAAGCGTCTTCATACAAAAGTGTTGTTAAATTATTGAAATATTTAAAATCTTAAAATCTCAGGCGGCACTTCAAATAAATACTTTGCCTTCATCTGACAAAAAAGTTTGGTAACCCCTGAAGTAAACCATGATTTTTCTCTCGCTCTTTTTAAATTAACATTTGATGTATGCAGAAGCAGACTAACTCAGTTTACATGCAAAGAGGTTAGGCAATAAAAACAGAGCTCATGTTCAAACCACCTCTAGTTTTAAAGGTAATATTCTAGCCTATCAATGCTTGTATGTGAGTTGTTACAAATCTTACAAATTTGCAAACCTGTAGGTGTGAGATTTTCCATATAAAAAAAGGGAACTGCTGGAAACATATACAGTGGTGTGAAAAACTGTTGGCCCCCTTCCTGATTTTTTTATTTTTTTGCATGTTTGTCACACTTTAATGTTTCAGATCATCAAACAAATTTAAATATTAATCAAAGATAACACAAGTAAACACAACATGCAGTTTTTAAATGAAGTTTTTTTGTTATGAAGGGAAAACAAAATCCAAACCCACATGGCCCTGTGTGAAAAAGTGCTTGCCCCCTAAACCTAATAACTGGTTGGGCCACCCTTAGCAGCAACAAGTGCAATCAAGCGTTTGTGATAACTTGCAATGAGTCTGTTACAGCACTGTGGAGGAATTTTGGCCCACTCATGAAAAAAGTGAAAGTCGTGACGTATTGTCAAGTATGGTGACCCATACTCGAAATTGGTGCTCTGCATTTAACCCATCCAAGTGCACACACACAGCAGTGAATAGTGAACAAACGCACACACACACACACACACACACACCGTGAACACACACCTGGAGCAGTGGGCAGCCATTGCTCCAGCACCCGGGGAGCAATTGGGGGTTCGGTGCCTTGCTCAAGGGCACCTCAGTCATGGTATCGAAGGCAGAGAGAGTGCTGTTCATTCACAGTCCCCACCTTCAATTCCTTACAAGCCTGACTCCCTAACCATTAGGCCACGACTTCCCCATTTCTCATCTTTGCAGAATTGTTGTAATTCAGCCACATTGGAGTGTTTTCGAGCAAGAACCGCCTTTTTAAGGTCAGGCACAGCATCTCAATAGGATTCAGGTCAGGACTATGACTAGGCCACTCCAAAGTCTTCATTTTGTTTATCTTCAGCCATTCAGAGGTGGACTTGCTGGTGTGTTTTGGATCATTGTCCTGCTGCAGAACCCAAGTTCGCTTCAGCTTGAGGTCACGAACAGATGGCCGGACATTGTCCGTCAGGATTTTTTGGTAGACAGCAGAATTCATGGTTCCATTTATCACAGCAAGTCTTCCAGGTCCTGAAGCAGCAAAACAGCCCCAGACCATCACACTACCACCACCATATTTTACTGTTGGTATGATGTTCTTTTTCTGAAATGCTGTGTTACTTTTACGCCAGATGTAATGGGACACACACTTTCCAAAAAGTTCAACTTTTGTCTCGTCAGTCCACAGAGTATTTTCTCAAAAGTCTTGGGGATCATCAAGATGTTTTCTGGCAAAACTGAGATGAGCCTTTATGTTCTTTTTGCACAGCAGCGGTTTTCGTCTTGGAACTCTGCCATGCAGGGCATTTTTGCCCGGTCTCTTTCTTATGGTGGAGTCATGAACACTGACCTTAACTGAGGCAAGTGAGGCCTGCAGTTCTTTGGATGTTGTTCTGGGGTCTTTTGTGACCTCTTGGATGAGTCGTCGCTGTGCTCTTGCGGTAATTTTGGTCGGCCAGCCACTCCTGGGAAGGTTCACCACTGTTCCATGTTTTCGCCATTTGTGGATAATGGCTCTCACTGTGGTTTGCTGGAGTCCCAAAGCTTTAGAAATGGCTTTATAACCTTTCCCAGACTGATAGATCTCAATTACTTTCTTTCTCATTTGTTCCGGAATTTCTTTGGATCTCAACATGATGTGTAGCTTTTGAGGATCTTTTTGTCTACTTCACTTACTCGGGCAGGTCCTATTTAAGTGATTTCTTGATTGCGAACAGGTGTGGCAGTAATTAGGCCTGGGTGTGGCTAGAGAAACTGAACTCAGGTGTGATAAACCACAGTTATGTGGTTCTGATTAATATTTAATCAGATTAAATATCTGATTAATATTTAAATTTGTTTGATGATTTGAAACATTAAAGTGTGACAAACATGCAAAAAAATTTAAAAAATCAGGAAGGGGGCCAACAATTTTTCACACCACTGTATATCCATGATTGCAAGCATACCAGAGAGTAAAGGATCAGTAATAAACCTACAAGACTTGGCAGAGGAAACCATATGACCTTTGGCCCACTCTTAGGAATGGAGTGCATATGTTTATGTCATCATGGAGTGTACATGCAGTCAGGGCAGACGGAAGTGGCTTCTTTCAGACAGAGAGAGACTCTGGGAAAAGCATTAAGAGAACGGCTGTGTCCCACATCCTGTTGAGTGCACACACGTTCACAAGCATCTATCAGTCAGCTGCTCTGTTCACACTGCCTGTAGGCTATATTTAGCTGCTGACCATTGTTCTGTGTGTATGCAAGTCAGCAGAAGCCAGACAGAACTGCAGACAAATCCCAGACGTCATAACAGGACACCTGTCATTCTCATGATGCTTACCAAATACTGAATAAATACAAAAACAGTGACCAATCACTGAGACAGAATGTTTCTCACGGTGAGATCTACAGCTGAAAAGAATAGCCAACATTTCTGATGAATAATTAGTGCTGTAAAACAATTAATCGCGATTAATCACATTGAAAATAAAAGTTTTTGCTTACATAATATATGTGTGTGTACTGTGTATATTTATTATCTACATATGAATACAGACACATGCATGTATATATTTAAGAAAAATGTTGTTTATATATTAAATATTTATAAATAATATAAACTATATGAATATACATATATATGCATGTAAATATTTTCAAAATATATACTGTATGTGTGTGTATTTATATATACATAAATATACACAGTACGCACACATATATTATGTAAACAATTTTTTTTATTTCGGATGCGATTAATCACGATTAATAGTTTGACAGCACTAATAATAATAATAAAAAATCATCTATATGTCATGCTTTGTTTCATTAATCTCAGTTCTAAATGTCTAGATGCAAGAATTTAAATAAAACTTTTTAAAAACCTGTTATTGTGTCTTTTTTATCCACACACACACACACAGTTATATGCTCATTCCCAGCATTCCTCTACAGCAGACAATAGCTATGTTTCCATCCAAAGATTCGAATTTAAATTATGCGCAAAACTGGAATATCGCATAAAACATATGCGAATAAAGCACCGTTTCCATCCAACGAGTCAAAGAGAACAAAATCGTCACTTCCTGGTAAACTGTGGCACTAAATATCACTAAGAATATAGTGATATTTAGTGTCACTGAATATTATAATAATTTTCATATATGATATAAATTACTTGCGCCTCAGAGAGAGCAGACGTAACACAATAAATGCTGTCACTGCGTTCGGAGGAGGATGCCAGCTGTTTGGGAACACAGTTGTGTAAGACAATTATACAGAAATACTTTGATGACAGACTTTGCTCAGGCTTTTCAGAGTGACTACAACAACTTATAGATGCTGTGAACGAGATCGGTCAGCTGGTTAGTCAAGTTATCCCGTCTCATAGCGCAAAGTCACATGACTTTTTTGATGCGCATGGAGGAATTTATTCGGTAAATGTGTTTCCATCGAAGTTTATGCGCATTTTTTCTTATTGGATAAAAAGTTTATCCTACTCAGTTGTGTGCATAATTTTTTTATGCGCATTTTCTGAATTTATGCGCATCTTGGCGTTTCCATCCAGCGAATTTTTTATGCGATAGTCCAAAATGCGCATTAAAATAGGTGGATGGAAACATAGCTAATGTGCTCTTAAGTGTGCATGTACATGTTTCCTCAGCCCTATAATATATCAATGCAGAGGAGAGGTCATGAGACAAGTCCTAAATGACAAAAACGTGTGACCTTGTGACAGCTGGTAGGAAAAAGCCCCTGACTCATGTGGGTGTAATTATAGACGGGAGCTCATGTAAAGTCAGGCAAGATCCAGAGAGGTTCATTTAGCACTGGTAAATAGACAACAAAACTTTCTGCCTTATTACTTGTCACTGACATTATCTGCTCATTATTTTCCAAAGTGAACACACTGTATGAACAAAAAATGATGCACAATATATCAATGACAGTATCAGTATTTGCTGATAGTGGGTCAACTACATGTTTATTAATTATGTACATGGAACAATGTTTGAACAACATTTACTAATATTGCTTTAAAAGATCTCATAATATTAATTTAAATATTTTTTTAAATATTTAATTTGTAGAGTAATAATATTTTATTATTTTTGCTTTATATATATATATATATATATATATATATATATATATATATATATATATATATATATATATATATATATATGTTTTACAAATATCATTAAAAGAGTGTGACAGCACAGTAACTGTACTCTAGAAAATTAGCATTGAAACTGCATTCAGAATCGATATGTATAGAAAAATCTAGTTTAAAGTGTAAATATTGTTTCTAATGCAAATTCTTCACACACACAGTTCTAATTTCCATTATTTAACTAACTGTTATATACACCATACAATCTACAGGAGCTCTGTTCCAAAACCTAGTAAGCTGTAGTAAACCCATACAGCGCTCTGAACGAGAGATTTAGCTCGCTTTATTAGAGAGTTTAACGTTAGAATTTTGGCTGGGCGATACAGCTAAAAATCTCAACATTATTTACATATTTTTAACAAAAACTCCAACATTTTGATTGGTACTGAGTGGGTTCTCACAAACTTAAATACCTCTGAAAACTGGTACCGAACAACAAGACATTTTTTGATACTTGATGGTATCGAGGCAATTTGGCTGGTGCCTAAAAAGTATTGAACTCGTCGATACCCAGCCCTAGATGCTGACTTAGAATTTATGACCAGCCTTCAAATCAGAAGTGTACATATGATGCCTTGACATGCTGCCTTTATAGACAGCTCACAAGGTTTTGGAAAATAGCAGCCAACCTTACAACACATGGCCACAGTTTTGGTTGGTGTGTTCCTGAAATCTGTAGGAACAAGTGCAGCTCTACAGGGTGTTTCCTCTCATGTCAGACTAAAGAGATTACACACCCTCTTTAGTACCTACGGTGTGCAAAGCTCATTTATAGTTGCTATAGAGAGATGCACCGAGTTACATAAGAGGCCAATTTCCATTCCCAATCCCACAGCATGGATCTTATCTGACTCAACATGTCAGACACACCCAAACACTCAAACAAAAGAAAGAGGCATCCAAGATCACTTAGGAATGCCTTTATGACAATTAAGCAGGTAGAGAGCATTTACTTTAACACTCTTTCTTTCATCCGATCCCTCGGTGAGCAGGAAAGCTTCATTGCCATCGGTGCCTTCCACTCGTAGGAAGCAGTTGGTGGTGTGTCCGATTCCAGACGGCAGCACTTTGTCCCAGAGCATGGCGTTAATGACGGAGCTCTTCCCGTTACTTGTCCTGTTAACACAAAAGGTGAGACTTAATCACAAATTATACTTCAAATTTATGGCAAGCGACTGAACGCCTTGCATTCACATAAAAACTGAAGACAATGAACATAAACTTTGAGTTGATGCCATCAAACACTGTACCTGCCAAAGAAGACCACCTTCATGTGTCTGCGGGACAGGACCTCCCCGATCCCTGCCACTTTGGACAGGTATCCTCGCACCTCCGCCACCTGCTCCTCTGTAGTGACAGGATCCAGTTCCTCATTGCTGTAGGTTTCTGCCAACAAAAGAGACCAGTTCAACTACACTTGATTTAAGTACTTCACCAACATTTGCAACTTCAAAATGCCTTGATATTAAAAATTAAAAGGCCACTACCATGATTACATCAATCTTTGTGGTTATCAGGGCATTGATATTCAGTTGCTAAGGTGTTTTGGGTGAATGCTTGGTGGTTGGTTAGTGGTCCAAATCAAAAGAGCCAACATTCAAGTCTCTATGATATTCACAAAACACTGTTGAGAGTAAATTTCTTCTCAACTCCTATTTTATATTTATGTAAACACTCTTAAAGTTAGAATAACCTCCAACTTGTCTAAAATTGTAACGCATCTCCCAATAATCGCAAAAAGAACGTTGTGCTTTGTTACTTCCTATAAGAAACAAAGTCTCAGCTTTCAAATCCTGTACATTTTATCACAAAATACAAACAATAAATTCCGTTTTGCATTACAGATCACTGTAGCAGCTTCAGTTCACGCAGCAACATTGGTCTCGTCCGCTTTAATACAAGTTATAGCACAAAATAAACACAAATGAACATCAGAAGGTATGTTGAAAGATACAGTACAACTGTATCGCTTAACGATGCATTTATTTTATAGTTTACAACATTAGTTGGGGGAGATTTTTTCCTTAAGAAAACTAAACTATCGGTTATCTGTATCGGCAGATATCATTCTGAATAATTGGTTATCGGTATCAGCTGAGAAATTTAGTATTGGTGCATCCATCTAAAGGATTTGTCAAAAACTGCAATTTGGAACATTCTAAAGAACTTCTTAGAATTTATCTTAAGAAAGACGTTTTAGAGGATTTTTGTGATTCGAGCCCCTGGTCTCTCAATATGTCTCCAGTTCCTTTCTCAATGTAAATATTATGTAAATGTTTAAATGTAAATATGGTAGATTTTACCGTTTTATTGCCTGTGAAGTAATAACTCAATGTTAAATCACTAAGAAAAGTAATTATAAACCTCTCCACAACAATTTGAGGTATCATTCAGCATTGAAGTACAAATGCAGAAGTAAATATATCAGGGTTAGAGATATAACTGGCTTTCAGTGTAAACTCAGTAAGCTTTGGCAATTTTTGCTAAAATGTGACTGACCTCAGTTAAACCTAACATGAGACCAAAATCCTTTAAGTAAAATGCTATGAGCTTATGAGCTGCCAGGGTAAATCTGTAAGACCTTGCCTAAAGAAAGCCTAAGATGTTCATAGAAAAAAATCCTTACACACGATACGCTGACTAAGCCATGCTTTTCCCTGAGCCTTCAGCCGTCTCCCTGTCTATTATGTAACCTGTCTTTGCTATCTCAGCTATGCTAGTCACAATCAAACAGGTTTCTCTTATCAGCTTGACAGATGAACAGCACGCAGCAGTGTGCTTTGAGCTCCTGAGACAAGCAGTGGAACAAACGAATAGCCAGGAGTAATGAAAATAGACACCTTCTAGAAAGGCTGAACTTTCTTTGATGTAGGCACCCAGCTGTTCAAAGATGCCGTTGATCTTCTTCTTGGCGGTGACGAAGTGTTTGAGCGGGGAGGCGTTCACCTCAGCCATGAGTCGCTTGTCCTTCTTGCCGATCACACTGGTATTGGGTCGAGGGAAAACCAGAGACATCTCACTAGAAAATAAAGTCAACAAAAAAACTCACAATCACAAAGCAGTTTTGAGTAGTTACCAAGGTGTTGCTAGGTTGATCAGAGTGGTTTTAACACTTGGCAAAATGGCTGCGACTGTGTTCTCATTCTTCATTAGTGTCTTCCCAGTCTTCATTATTAGTTTACTGTCTTTTAAACAGTGCTGTGTAATTAACTATTACACGGAACTGTTAAACAAAGTAATGCTTTCTCATATACCATTGGCATTCAGCTAGTGTTTGAATATCTCTTCAGTTCAAATTATCAATAGTGATTTATTTTTTTAATTGCTTCTAATTTAGTAAAAATGTCAAATAAATATAAATTTCATTGCAGCACATTTTAAGCATGTTATTTACTACAACAGTGCTATATCATATATATCAGCTTCATATCACCCTGCTCTCTAAGATATCGGGACGGCAATAAAAAAATAAAAATAAAAAAAAAAATTATATATATATATATATATATATATATATATATATATATATATATATATAGAGAGAGAGAGAGAGAGAGAGAGAGAGAGAGAGAGAGAGAGAGAGAGAGAGAGAGAGAGAGAGAGATCAACATTAACCCCTTCAGCTCTGCTGCATATTTCGGATTTTTTACTGATTTTGGCATACCTGAATTTAAAAAACCACTCTACTCACATACATTGGAGTAAATTGATAAAAATGGTCTCATTTCACAAATGATAAATATCCTAAATTTTAACACATGGGTGGAATAATTAATATTTTTTATTGTGTTTTCATAATTTTATGATAAACAAATAAAAAAATCAAATTTTGATTTTTTTTTAATAAAGTTTTTATTTTAACGTCTGATATTTGAGATCTGTTTGGTCTATTTTCGTCCAGAAAGTTTTTTTTGATTTCACTGGGGAAAAAAGAATTTCTTTGTATCATTTAAAAAAAAAAAAAAAAAAAAAAAAAAAAAAAAAAAAAAAAGTTACTGAGATTTAATTGAAGGGAGGCAATATGTCCACTAGGGGTCTCTATTCTGCAAGATAAGGGATATCTGAATTTACACCACTCCCATTCCCACATACATTGGGCTAAATGGATAAAAAATGGTCTCATTTTACACAAAACACATTAAATATTAACACATGGGTGGAATAATTCATAATTATTATTGTATTTGTTCATAATCCATAGTGTCCCAACTATGCATTGAGCTCGCTGCTAGGGGGCGATGTGCATTTCGCTTTCACTGTGCCCTCCTCCCTCGTGTTTGGAAAGGCATAAATCGACATCGGATTGGCCTAGGAGTTTGATCGATCTTGTTTGTCGTCAATCACACGATTGATCTCCAATCAATCGTGTGCTGCTGCATTCAGTTTCAACTGGCATCAAATCAACAATGTCATTAAAGCCCCAAGTAAAGTAACACATTTCCTTGTTAGGAGCTGCAGGATTTAAAGTCCACAAATTCTAGCTGTTTAATCTTGTAAAGAGGTGAAACAAAGGGATAAGACATTTACAAGACATGTTCTGCAAATGAAATACACAACACAAACACTTGCAAACCCTCTGTCTTAAACACAAACACAGCACACCCTGAGAACTGGTCTGAAGAAGAAGAAAAAATAACATTCAGCTATGTTGTTGTCTAACTGGAATGCTCAGAGCTATTGTCAAGTCCCATGCGTTGATGGAAAATGCTGCGTCGCCCAAAAGAGCCGAGTGTCAACAACACATCAAAATGTGCTTACCACAGTTTCTAGAAGAGCTTGTGTGTTAGCCAAAAGGGAATTGCCTACCCTTACTGAAATTTGACATTATTGCAATTCATTTGATAGCTATGAACAATCAATTTAAACCATTTCCCTATCTGACCATTCATTAACACCCGCCTTGAGAACATTACTGGACAATCACACTTTAGTCTGTCTGTTCTGCTTGAGGACACTGAACTGACACCTTTAAGAATATATTATTAATAACCGATATGGATATTACACTGTTTAAATATATTACATAATACATGCATGACTATATATACAATAATAGTTATAAAGAAATAATTTGAAGACCAATTTAAATAATTTAATAAGTTGATTACAAAATTAACTTCTTGGTTCTGTAATCAAATCAATCCTATTAGGGTATTTTTCACAAATAAAGAAATTGTTAAAAACATGAGCTAAAAGGACATAGCCAGTGCACTCTGATAAATTTGTGTGCACTGGGAATCATCTTTTCTCAAATAAAGATTTACTGCTAACTTTACACACAGTGCACTGTAAATATGATTTGAATATATTATGGCATGACTGGAAAATGGATATATGGCACCACAAACTTTAAAATCAGTGATTTAAAGTTTCATGCACCTGTTCTCGGCATTGTCAAAATAAAAGTCCGGCTTCTGACTCTGACTACAGAAAACGTATCGATCAATGCCGATAATTCAAAAATGCTAAATATTTGTCTGATATACCTGCATTGGTTATATATCAGTCAGCCACTAAAATAATTCTATCTTTTTTCATGGATGCAGAAGGAGCTTAAACAGCCTCACAGTAAAACTTCATTCAGGATGATTTGGAAAGTTTTAAATGATTCAAAATGCATTTGTGAGATTTCAGCAAATTTCAAAACTATTTGTTTGCATATTTGAGGATGCACAAGATCGAGAATATTACACAGGACTAGAAATTGTGACAATATTACTGTAATCATTCAATAAAAACAAGAAAACAAGCATACAAGAAAACCTCACTTGAGTCAGGCCTCCATGTATTCAAAAAACTAAAGATCTTGAGACCCACACCACTTCTTCAAACCAAGCCAAATTTGGCCATTAGTTCATGAGCATAACCTCAGCCGTACACTATTAACATTCAGCGCTGGTAATGTCAGGGTTCTTCTTAACATCTGAGTGGTGTCATATTAAAGAGTCTGGAGCCGCAGTTGGTAAGATACGTGCAAGATCAAGCGTTCATGCGCTCTGGAAAGTCACCTTCACTGCACAGACTACAAGGACAAATGCAACGTCAATAATGCGTCCAGATGTCTGTCTGTACTTAAAATAAGGTAACCAGACAACAGAGGTTGACTTAACCTGATAACTTACCATCAGCGAAATACTGTCATATGCTAATAATCTGGACCTCGTCTGCTGTGTGTAGAAAACAGCATTCTGGCTGTGCATTAACAGGTTGGTTCTACTGCTTCTGAATGTTAAATATATGTATTTGTGTATGTATGTATGTATGTATGTATGTATGTATATATATATATATATATATATATATATATATATATATATATATGTGTGTGTGTGTGTGTGTGTGTCTGTATATATATATATATTTTTTTTTTTTTTTTTTTTTTGAGCAGGTGGCAATATAGTTCAGAAAAAAAGAAAATAAAAAAAACTTAAGAAAACAAAAAAGGCTGTCATTACCAAATTTTTCATCATTTTAATCACTTTTTAGATTTTTTTTTTTACATTTCTGTAAACAGTACAGCTGAGTGAATGGCAATTTTTTAACAGTAAAAATATGCTATATATCTCAAGTAATGAGATCATAACACTGCACTGCATGCATAATAATTATACTAGAAAAAAAAAAAAGTTTGTAAAATAGATAGATAACATAGAATGTCATGCAGCAACATACTATTTGTAATTTCATGCCAACTACTTGGAGATTAAAAATGTGCAATATGCAAGTGCATATAAAAGCATTTGCCTGAATTACAACTAGGCCACCAAAATCAACAAAGGGTGTTCCCTATAAATATTTGCACCATAAAAAAAGAAAAAAAAATGTACCATGGTAACAACAGTTTCTGCCAAACCACCATAGCTACTACAGGTGCTGTCTGTATACTAAACATCTCTGTATGCCACACAAGTATGTCCTTTATCAGGCTCTTGAAAAGCAGAGGAAACACTCCCATACACTCCCTTTAATATTATGCAAGCATTCTTACTAGTGCACACTTACACTAGAAATCTCAAACGTTCACACAATGTCTATGAATTATACAACATACTTTGGGTATATTGCTGGTGATGATCTGATTAGGAGATCTGCTTAGCTGAACGATATCAAAATGTTTTGAACACACAAACACACGTTTCAACAGAAAACAACTGTTTAAACAGAAATTAAAACACAGGTTACTGATAAAACAACACAGTCTTACCTGGCAACGTGTGTGGGAGCGTGTATAAAATAGTGAAGATCAAATAAGCCCTATCAGCTGCCCAGCATTTGCCTTTTCAGTGACCGATCACATACACTGATCGGTGCAAACTCAAATCTTGATCAAATGCAATCATCATTTTATAACCCATAACACACACTAATATCAGAGTCACGACTTCCACGAGACCAATGTCACTGACAGCATTAGCAGCAGCGAGGCGTCCTCTCCTCCAGCGGGTTATACACGAGTCTAAGCGAGTGAAAGATCCCGAGACAAACACCAGCAGCACCTCTGGTGTCTTTAGCTCAGATTTAACAGATCAGACAGACTGATATCCGAGTCACAGCTCCAGTGAAGAGTGCTTTCAATGTCACTGACAGCAGCGTTCAGCTCCAATCCACGCCTCCGTACCACTCGACCCAACGCCGGAGTCACGTGACTCAATCTTACATTCAACAAGCCTGAATACGTAAAACATAAAATACAGTATATGTACTGTACAGTATAATAAAATACAATAATATCCAATATAAAATATATTTAAGTCGTTTTTCTAGCATAATCCAAACGCCCTCAATTCAAAACCCCGCCCCCTAAGACATGCTAGCCAATCCCATGTGAATAACAGCGAAAGCGCAAAATGATTGACAGGGGAGGCGCGATTCTGATTGGTTAAAAAGGGCTGGCCACTCCCCTTTGATGTTATTTCTTGACTGGCTGATAGATATCAATCATAGAGACATGTGATATCTTTATAATATATATATATTAACTGGATCAGACAGACTGATGTAATCCTACTATCACCTTTCACTTATCAAACGTTAAAATATTCCTAAAAAACTGAAGATACGTGTGAAATTATAAACCTAACACGCACAGCATTAGTTTTTTAATACTCGTTATTGTATATTTTACAATCAAATATGTTTACCAGCAAGAGCGGAGTGATTATATCTTAAAACAGTCCTCGAGCATGTTGATGTCCTCGTAATAAACCCCGAAATCCTCTTCTGGGAGCACTTTCTCCGAAGACAGCTGTTAACGAGCGAAACCGAAACTAGATCCGTGATAATAATAACGAAATAACGGTTCACGCGCTGTTCCTCAGACTAACCATCAAACACTGGCGTGAAAGCAGTGCTGCTAAATACCCGTGTAAGTTAGTCAAAAAGATGATGTACGTTTTCCACATCGATATGGTGTGTTTTTAGCTTGACGTTTAACACAAATACGCGTTTTCAACAATGTATTCCTTGTCTATCTGACAGCTTAGCTATTATTTGGTCGCCGTTATCTTAGCATATAGCTACTCACGTTGGCTAGGTGTTTTACGTAATCAAAGTGCGACGGGTTTTTTTAACAAAAATATGTTTCTTCCTCACTAGGGCGCGCTGCACATCGGCTTTTATTCAGTGAAATCTAATGCGTGTTAAAGCCAGGGAGTTGTCACCTCATACATTCTTGAATCTTAATATTTAAAATTGATATTAGTATTTTTAGTAATTTAACCAACTGTGAAGAGAAAAGTCACCGGTCACACGCGACTACGTACGTATAGGTTTACATTTATTTAAAAAAAAAAACATTTAGAAACATATTAAAGATTAACGTGGAAACGTTAGGAGTTCTTTTATTTAAATTAAAGACTAAAAATAAATAATAATAATAATAATTTAGACCCATTGTACTTGACCAATTAAACTTTCAAAGTACCAAGGTCTGACTTTTTGCCAGAAGCTCAAACACATTATTTATTTATTTTCTAAATCATAAAATGTATGGATTATGGGGAGGATTCTGTTTCATAACAGAGCTAAAACATATTTTGAGATGATAAATTAAAAACTTTGCTTAAAAAAAAAAAAAAAGCAGTCACAACACAAGTACTATTGCTTCTTTTGTGAAAATCATACTGGTTAAAAATGGACAGGACTTTCATTTTCTTGAAGACATAATTATATGCCATTAACTGTTACAATTTTTCTCTTCTTTATTGTTTTCTTCCAAAATTCATGACTCCATAACTAGACAAGAACATAAATCTCTAAACAAGCAACATTATGCAGTAAGAAAACAAACCATTTGTCAGACTGTTTTTAAACAGCAGCACCGATTGCTTGAGGGGCATCAACCAAGAAAACAACTCAATAAACCTGTGAATGTCAAAGCAAGGACAGATACATTATCAAAAATCCACGTCATCTGTATGGAATAATCCCTTCAATACATGACAATAAATGACTAAAATGTCACTGCATAGAAGTCACATATTGCATAGTGATCTGTCAAACTGCTTTCGAAATTCATAGATCGTTATCAAAAGATGCCTTTACGTAACAAAAAACATGGAAAATATATATATACACTGGCATATTCACAATTTAAGGCACTGTGTCAACATTATTTGATTATTCTAGAGTCTTCTGAATTCAATGCAAATCCAAGTTTCCAATCAAAAGTAATTCAAGGGTCCACAAATGAGACAACGATGTATCTGACCCCCTCTAGGGTGGGCAGACCCTCATGGTAGTGAGTGAGGCGTCCGGGGTGCAAGAGCGCCCACCCCCTCCTGGGAGCGTTAATAGAGCAGTTGTACCTCAAGAACCGGCATCCGCCACCCTGAACAGAAAGTCACTGATCGTTAATACAATCGCCTCTTGTTCTGTCAAACCACTTCACAATAGCAGACACATATTTAAAGGGAAATGTTTCACTTTACAAGCATGTAAAAGGTATGGAAGCCCACTTCCGACACTGAATGAAAAGTAAAAAAGGTTAATTATGAATTTTAATCTTATAATTCTGACTTTTTTCCTCATAATTTCGAGTTTACATCTCACAATTCAGACTTTTTTTTTTTTTTAACAGAATTCCAAGATATAAACTCAAAATTGCAACTTTTAAAGTCAGAATTGCAGGATATAAACTCGCATTTCTTAATTTTTTCTTGTAATTGCTTGTTATCAAGTCATAATTGTGATATATAAACATTTCTTATCTCGCAATATTGACTTTTCCTCATAATTGCGAGATTATATGTCACAATTCTGAATTTATAACATGCAATTGCAACTTTAACATGCACTTCTGATTTTATAACTCACAGGTATGAGTTTACATCTCGCAATTCTGAGAAAAATTGTGAATTGTGAGATAAAAAGTTGCAATTACCTTTTCTATTTGTTTTATTCAGTGGCAGAAACGGGCTTCCATAAAAAGGAGAGAATTGGGATGCAAAGGAAAAATGTATTATAATAATTTACATCCAAAAAGAATAGACTGAAAGGCCTTCCCAGGCCAGAGACACTTTCTGTATCTCCACATCTGCAGGTCAAGACATGCTGCTGTGTTACAACATGAACATTTGACCAACCAATAGTTTGCATGCCTTAAATTCAAGATAAAAAGAAACCATATATTTATATTACTGTAGTTTAGGTTCTGTATACTCCTACTACTACTACTACTAATAATAATAATAATAATATTTTTTAAACATTGCATTGAACTACACTGAAAAATTATACTTTGGCCAACTTAAAAAAAATACTTAAATTTTTTTTCGAGGCTATATATATATATATATATATATATATATATATATATACAGGTGCATCTCAATAAATTAGAATGTCGTGGAAAAGTTCATTTATTTCAGTAATTGAACTCAAACTGTGAAACTCGTGTATTAAATAAATTCAGTGCACACAGACTGAAATAGTTTAAGTCTTTGGTTCTTTTAATTGTGATGATTTTGGCTCACATTTAACAAAAACCCACCAATTCACTATCTCAACAAATTAGAATACTTAATAAGACCAATAAAAAAAACATTTTTAGTGAATTGTTGGCCTTCTGGAAAGTATGTTCATTTACTGTATATGTACTCAATACTTGGTAGGGGCTCCTTTTGCTTTAATTACTGCCTCAATTCGGCGTGGCATGGAGGTGATCAGTTTGTGGCACTGCTGAGGTGGTATGGAAGCCCAGGTTTCTTTGACAGTGGCCTTCAGCTCATCTGCATTTTTTAGTCTCTTCTTTCTCATTTTCCACTTGACAATACTCCATAGATTCTCTATGGGGTTCAGGTCTGGTGAGTTTGCTGGCCAGTCAAGCACACCAACACCATGGTCATTTAACCAACTTTTGGTGCTTTTGGCAGTGTGGGCAGGTGCCAAATCCTGCTGGAAAATGAAATCAGCATCTTTAAAAAGCTGGTCAGCAGAAGGAAGCATGAAGTGCTCCAAAATTTCTTGGTAAACGGGTGCAGTGACTTTGGTTTTCAAAAAACACAATGGACCAACACCAGCAGATGATATTGCACCCCAAATCATCACAGACTGTGGAAACTTAACACTGGACTTCAAGCAACTTGGGCTATGAGCTTCTCCACCCTTCCTCCAGACTCTAGGACCTTGGTTTCCAAATGAAAAACAAAACTTGCTCTCATCTGAAAAGAGGACTTTGGACCACTGAGCAACAGTCCAGTTCTTCTTCTCCTTAGCCCAGGTAAGACGCCTCTGACGTTGTCTGTGGTTCAGGAGTGGTTTAACAAGAGGAATATGACAACTGTAGCCAAATTCCTTGACACGTCTGTGTGTGGTGGCTCTTGATGCCTTGACCCCAGCCTCAGTCCATTCCTTGTGAAGTTCACCCAAATTCTTGAATCGATTTTTCTTGACAATCCTCATAAGGCTGCGGTTCTCTCAGTTGGTTGTGCATCTTTTTCTTCCACACTTTTTCCTTCCACTCAACTTTCTCTTAACATGCTTGGATACAGCACTCTGTGAACAGCCAGCTTCTTTGGCAATGAATGTTTGTGGCTTACCCTCCTTGTGAAGGGTGTCAGTGATTGTCTTCTGGACAACTTTCAGATCAGCAGTCTTCCCCATGATTGTGTAGCCTAGTGAACCAAACTGAGAGACCATTTTGAAGGCTCAGGAAACCTTTGCAGGTATTTTGAGTTGATTAGCTGATTGGCATATCACCATATTCTAATTTGTTGAGATAGTGAATTGGTGGGTTTTTGTTAAATGTGAGCCAAAATCATCACAATTAAAAGAACCAAAGACTTAAACTACTTCAGTCTGTGTGCACTGAATTTATTTAATACACGAGTTTCACAATTTGAGTTGAATTACTGAAATAAATGAACGTTTCCACGACATTCTAATTTATTGAGATGCACCTGTATATATATATATATATATATATATATAAATAATGATTTTTTTTTCTGTCACATCACTGAATTATAAGATTAAATCCTACCTCTAAATCCAAACATAACATTAAACTAGTGCTGTCAAATGATTAATCGCGATTAATCGCATCCAAAATAAAAGTTTTTGTTTACATAATATATGTGTGTGTACTGTGTATATTTATTATGTATATATAAATTCACACATGCACGTATATATTTAAGACAAATATATTATGTTTATATATTAAATATATTTATTAGGGGTGTCAACGTTAACGCGTTAACGCATGCGATTAATCTAAAAATTTTAACGCGTTAATATTTTTTTAACGCAAATTAATCGTTTGATAAGGTTTGACCCCAACTTCTTCCCGTCATCGCAGCGTGGAAGGTTATCTATCATTCTGTGATAAGGGTACAGCGAACCAGTGTTGCCAGGGTAACGGCACAAGTAGGTTATTTTGAAAATACAGTCGCGGGAAAAATTACAGAGCTGCGGGTTGCGGTTTTTTGGGCTAGTTTTATAATGTACCGCGGCCGCCCAAAGTGTATGTAGACAAATAAAAATTAAAATAGATCCTTTTACTAATGTGTATTATAGTTGGAATGTATCCCTGGCAACTTAAGAACGGAGAGGCGGTTGTAACATCACAAACAACGTGAGTTTCAGCCAGAGCACGTTAAGGCTTTTACACAGCAGAAATAAACATGACAACAGCCACTATAGATTATATAAGATAATAAACACACGATTATGATAGGATATGGTTTGTTTGTGATTTTCTTGAGATGAATGTGTACATGTATGCTAATTTGTGCAGCGATATAAAAGGCTATAAATAGCATATTTTAACAACAGTAAACGACCAAATTCTACATGTGATCGCAAAAGGAAGTTATTACAAACACTCGATGATGGTTTAAAGTGAGTTCTGAGTAAAAGTTTACTATTAATCTCATAAATCGTCTTATGAAGTATGATGCTAATGTTAGCACTAATGCACCTGCAGAACAGGTCCAATTCTTCTTCTTAATGCATTTTGTCATAATACTTCAGTAAGGTATTATGTACCTTTATATTTCAGTAAAAACAAAAGAATAATGATAAAAGAATAATAAGGATTATATCTCATACCTGGCGGAAGTGTGAAAGGTTCTGTTTCCTTAAACTAGTTTGTCATGCATTTCTTTATTTCAACACATTTACAGGTAAATCCTATTTTAAATTTGCGATTAATCATGATTAATCACAGTCCAGGACTGTGATTAACGCGATTAAATTTTTTAATCGATTGACAGCACTAATATTTATATATAATATAAATTATATAAATATAAATATATGCATGTAAATACATGTAAATATTTTCCAAATATATACGTGCATGTGTGTGTATGTATATATACATAATAAATATACACAGTACACACACACACATATTATGTAAACAAAAACTTTTATTTTGGATGCGATTAATCGTTTTGACAGCAATACATTAAACTATCAAGTTTTTTCTCATTATGCTCTAACAAACTGTCACGAATCTGATCTGTGATCTTCCGTTCACTCACCACCAGAGGTCACTCAGTCACTACATGGACTCTTGCACTACACTACTGTTGCACGTCACCTCCAGACTACATTTCCCAGCAGCCATTTCACTAATCACACGCTCACACCTGAGACTGATCCCACAGCTGATTCCCATTACACCCCTTATATAAACCATGGACTTCCGTTCACAGATCGCTGAGTATTGTATGCACTTATCCCTCTTCTAGCGATAGCTACTCTACGGAGCCCACTTAGTTGTCTTAGTCTTGCCTTGCCTTGCCTTGCCTTGCCTTGCCTTGCCTTGCCTTGCCTTGCCTTGCCTTGCCTTGCCTTGCCTTGCCTTGCCTTGCCTTGCCTTGCCTGTTTTCCTGTGTATTGATTCTAGCCTGTGTTTCCTGGATTAACTCTTGCCTTGCCGTTTGGACTCTGTTTGCACCTCGTTTGGATTATTGCTGTGTACCTGGATTTACTCTCTCTGCCTTGCCCTGTTGGATACTGTTCGCCGCTCATCGACCCACGCTTGCCCTAGGACTACTCTGTGTCTTGCCTGTGTTATACCTGTTTGCCATTGCCTGAACCTTGCTTGTCTTCTGACTATGCCTTTAAATAAAAGCCTGCATGTGGATCCGCACGTCTCACGTCTCGTCAGCTCCGTAACAGAATACTCGACCACTCAAGGATCCAGCAGCTTTTCATGTGGACATTGGCCAGGTATGGACACAGAACTTCTACTGTTACGCTTCAAGCAAGGTACCCGATCACTTGAGGAGTGTATAGAAGAATATTTAATTTTAGCAAATGACTCCGAGTTGGCGGACTGTTTTTTAATTGATTTATTTTGTGACGGCGTTAATCAACCGCTCAGATCAAAGCTTCTCCGAGAGGGTCCGCGTTCATCATTAGCACAGTTTATGGACTTTGCTTTGCTGTCTGTGGGCTCTGTGTTCACTGTGGGTGTCGCGGAGGAACGCGACACCGCACTCACTCATGTCAGGGCGGCTGCACTAGAGCATGCTCACAAAATGGCGGCGACAGCGGAGCAGGATTACAAATTTGCGGACACAACAGCGTCCCGTTCAGTCACAACGGATCCTCCTGTTTCCAGTCAAGTCACCACTGATCGTCATGAGCATCATCACGTCTCAGCTGATCTGCCAAAGCCTCGTCACGTCTCAGCTGATCTGCCAAAGCCTCGTCACGTCTCAGCTGATCTGCCAAAGCCTCGTCACGTCTCAGCTGATCTGCCAAAGCCTCGTCACGTCTCAGCTGATCTGCCAAAGCCTCCTCACGTCTCAGCTGATCTGCCAAAGCCTCCTCACGTCTCAGCTGATCTGTCAAAGCCTCGTCACGTCTCAGCTGATCTGCCAAAGCCTCATCACGTCTCAGCTGATCATCCAGAGTCACGTTACGTCTCGGCTGATCTGCCAGGCTCTCATCTCGTTACAGCTGCT
Source organism: Spinibarbus caldwelli (assembly GCA_039654775.1). Taxonomy (NCBI): domain Eukaryota; kingdom Metazoa; phylum Chordata; class Actinopteri; order Cypriniformes; family Cyprinidae; genus Spinibarbus; species Spinibarbus caldwelli. The sequence continues at coordinate 5,205,592 of CM077248.1, forward strand.
CGTCCAGAGTCTCGTCACGTCACGACTGATCGTCCAGAGTCACACCACGTCACTGCTGATCGTCCAGAGTCACAGCACGTCATTGCTGATCGTCCAGAGTCACAGCACGTCATTGCTGATCGTCCAGTGTCACGTCACGTCGCCGCTGACCTTCCAGAGTCACTTCACGTCATCGCTGATCTTCCAGAATCTCGTCACGTCTCCGCTGATCTTCTAAAATCTCGTCACGTCGCCGCTGATCAGCCCGAGTCTTGTCACGTCCGGGCTGACACACCCAGACCATCAAGGTCAGTCTTCCATTATCCCAGTTTGATGTCTAGTGTGAGGGATGTACCGCTGGTGTCTGCACGCGCAGCTGGTATTCCCAAACCCACTCACTCCAAACCTTCTGTCCATGAACTAATTCCTCTGTCTGAAGTGCTTCCCAGGATGGGAATCGCTTTGTTGCGTTTGGGCTGCGTACACCACTGCAGAACTGCCCGAGGTGACGGCACACGCTGCAGAACCTCCAGAAGCAGCGGGGCTCGCCTCAGCCCCTTGTATGATGGTGGCACCCAGCAATGTACTCTCAGCCTGTTGTGTTGCGGCCAAAGAGACCATTACTGAACTCTCCCTGTGTGCGGAGTTTACCACTGTAGAACCTCCAGAGGTGGCGGCAACTGCTGCAGAACCTCCAGAGGTGTCAGTGGTATCCGTCTGTGATTCTTTGTACTGCTCTGTCACGGCTATGGAGGCCGTCTGCGAATCCTTGTCTTGCCCTGTCACGGCTATGGAGGCCGTCTGTGTACCCTCGTCCTGTTCTGTCGCAGCCAGAAGGGCTGTCCCTAAACTCTCGTCCTGCCCTGTCACGGCCACAGAGGCCGCTCTAGAACATTTGCCCTGCTCTGAACAGGCCGAGGAGGCTATCTCTGAACTCTCGCCCCGGTCTGAACCAGCCATGGTGGCTGCTTGTGAATTGTCTGTCTTTAGCCCAGAAACTATAAAAGCACCCCATGTCTGTCCAGTTAACCCTGTCACTGCCAAAGAAACCAGTAATGAACCTGTTATTTGCCCCACTAGTCCAGTAACGACCCCAGAGATCTTACCTGAGCTTCCTGTGGGCTCTTGTAGCCCTGTCACAGCCCAAGGACCCACTTCTGAACCCATAATCCTGCCTGTCTTGAACGCAGAGACTGTAAATGCATCCCATGTATTTCACATTAACTCTGTCACTGCTATAGAGACTATTCATGAACTGTCATGTCAAATTTCAGTCAGTGAACCGGTTTATAAGCTACTTACTCGTTCAGTTGCCACCAGGGAAAACATTGATAGACTTCCCATGTTCCCTACCCCAGTCCTTGTGTCTGTGCATGTTCTTTCTCCTCCTTGTGTCTCAGTTTCCCCTAGGTCCCAGTCTCTGTCATGGGCTTCTGCCCCGTCTGCTCCACCATGGAGGTCGTCTGCTCCGTCTGCTCCGCCGTGGTGGTCTTCTGTCCTGCTCTGGGGGTCTTCTGCTCCACCTGTTCTGTCTGCTCTGCCGTGGTGGTCAACTGCTCAGGTCTGGTGGTCTTCTGCTCTGCCGTGGTGGTCTTCTGCTCCGCTGTGGAGATCCTCTGATCCGCCCTGGTGGGCTCCTGTCCCGTCTGATCTGCCCTGGTGGGCTCCTGTTCCGTCTGCTCCCCCTTGGTGCTCTGTCCTGCCGGCTCTGCCTCAGTCCCCAGTCTCACTTCCACATGGACCTGGCCCTCCATCCCTCACCCTGTTCCGCCTCCGCTCCACCACCTTCCTGGATTGTACTGAGTGTGGAGCGTCTGGAAGTCGCTCCTTGGGGGGGGCTCTGTCACGAATCTGATCTATGATCTTCCGTTCACTCACCACCAGAGGTCACTCAGTCACTACATGGACTCTTGCACTACACTACTGTTGCACGTCATCTCCAGACTACATTTCCCAGCAGCCATTTCACTAATCACACGCTCACACCTGAGACTGATCCCACAGCTGATTCCCATTACACCCCTTATATAAACCATGGACTTCCGTTCACAGATGGCCGAGAATTGTATGCACTTATCCCTCTTCTAGCGATAGCTACTCTACGGAGCCCACTTAGTTGTCTTAGTCTTGCCTTGCCTGTTTTCCCGTGTTTTGATTCTAGCCCGTGTTTCCTGGATTAACCCTTGCCTTGCCGTTCGGACTCTGTTTGCACCTCGTTTGGATTATTGCTGTGTACCTGGATTTACTCTCTCTGCCTTGCCCTGTTGGATACTGTTTGCTGCTCATTGACCCACGCTTCCCCTAAGACTACTCTGTGTCTTGCCTGTGTTATACCTGTTTGCCATTGCCTGAACCTTGCTTGTCTTCTGACTATGCCTTTAAATAAAAGCCTGCATATGGATCCGCACGTCTCACGTCTCGTCAGCTCCGTAACACAAACAAACAAAACTTCAAAAAATTCAACTATTTTACCCCATTAAGTCCTATGCAAAGCATGCTGGAAACTACAGTTTCAGGTATTTCAACATTTGAAATAATTAAATCAACCAAAAGCAAATAATTCAAGTTTAGAAGAAAACTAAATTCAATGTTAATTTTGTTAGTCGATGTTTAAAAAAATTAATAAAACCCACAATAGTTCATACTATTGTAGCTAGCCAGTGTGTGTTCTGCACAACAAAAATACTATAAATGCTATCAAAATACTAAGCAAAATTGTTTCTTTTCATTTTTTTTTTTTTTATATGGAGAGTGTTATTTGCTTTTGGACAACTGAACAAAACAGTAACAAATCAGTAACCATGATTCACGGTAACCAGGAAACCAAGATTTTCGATTAGAACAATATAAAAATGCACTTTAAATAAGACAGAGTCGTTTAACTTTTTTAGTGTAACAAACAAGCATTTAACAAAAAGAAAACCGTGTATAGCAGAGCCAAGCATCATAACCATGTTTTCCCTCACCTGATAGTCGATCCCCATTTGATTGAGCGCTATATTGATAGTGAAAGTAGAGGCGTCATGATGTGGTCTTAGTGCGGGTTGTTCATCAGGTTTATATCTGACTACAAACGCCAGCTCAAACTGAGCCTGCAGGAGACAAACACACACAGATGCAGAGTCATCATGCAGCATTCACACGTAAAAGCCCAAAGAAACACCTCCACTCTGGTACATATTATAATGGCCACTAATAAAAGAATTCTCATTATATCTGGAGTTTCTCAAATATCTGGTTTCACTGGAAATATGTGACATTTATGGCAGTAAAACAGATTCATGTTGACATGCAAACATCACCCAGTCAGGAATGTCTCATTTTTACACTAGTCAAAAGTTAATAAAATGAAGATTTTTTTGACATTTTTTTGAAAGTGTCTTCTGCTCACCAAGGCTGCATTTATTTGATCAAAAATACAGTAAGAACAGTAATATTTTGAAATATTATGACAATTTAAAATAACTTTTATATGTGAATATGTTAAAATGCAATTTGTTCCTGTGATCAAAGCTGAATTTTCAGCATCATTACTCCAGTCTTCAGTGTCACATGATGCTCAAGTTTTATCAATTATTATTGATACTCAATTATTAATAATGGGTCTTATTATTATCAATGTTGAAAACAGATTTTGCTGCTTAATATTTTTGTGGAAACCATGATATTTTATTTTGTTCAGGATTTGATTCTTTGATGAACAGAACATTTATTTGAAATATTAATATTTTGTAACATTATAAATGCCTTTACTGTATCTTTCAATAAAGTAATTCATGCATCCATGCTGAATAAAAGTATTATTATTATTTTAATGAAATCTTACTTACCCCAAACTTTAGAATCATAGTGTATTACAGTTTCCTCAAACATATTAAGCAGCAAAAACTGTTTTCAACAATAATAATAATAATAAGAATTATTTTCCTTAAGAAATAATAAATCAGCATATAAAATGGTTTCTGAAGGACCATGTGACACTGAAGACTGGAGTAATGATGCTAAACAATTCAGCTTTAAATCACAGGAATAAATTACATTTTAAAATATATTAAAATAGAAAACAGTTTTTTTTTTTAATTGTAATAATCTTTCACAATATTACTGCTTTTAGTGTATTTTTGATCAAAAACTGCATCTCTGAGATCGCATCTGTAATTATTCCAAACGTTTGGCCGGTAAATCCAAACATAACATTAAACTATCCAGTTTTTCTCATTATGCTCTAACAAACAAACAAAACTTCAAACAATTTCAACTATTTTACCCCATTACGTCCTATGCAAAGTATGCTTGGAAACTACAGTTTCAGGTATTTCAGCATTTTAAATAATTAAATCAACCAAAAGCAAATAATTCAAGTTTAGAAGAAAACTAAAATCAATGTTAATTTTGTTAATGTCAATGTTTAAAAAAATTAATAAAACCCACAATAGTCTATACACTTAGTAAAGCTAGCCAGTATATGTTCTGCACAACAAAAATACTATAAATGCTATCAAAATACTAAGCAAAATTGTTTCTTTTCATTTTTTATGGGGAGTTGAAATAGTGCATTTCAAGACAAATATTTACTTCTTCAAGAGAACAAAGTAAGTCTTACCCTTGTGTAGTATCCTGGATACATTTTCTCAGTGACTGGCGCTGCATAATCCAAAAGGAACTTGTGCCATTCTTTTTCGTAGCCCACCTGATGCATGTGGATATCAATAGTTGGGACATTTTCATATCCACCTTGGATCCTATTGTCCTAAAAGCAAAAGAAATAATAATCATGCTCAAATAAATCATAAAGTAAGGTAAATAGCATGGGGATGATACAGGAAAACAACAACATACCACATTTCCGCCTCCTGACCACTGGCCAAAATGTTCCATCTCTTCAATGAGATGTTTGCAGGCCACGTCGGTGAACACAGGGAACCAGTACACATCAGGACACGGCTACACAGAGAATTACAAACAAGTTAAATATAGTATAATGACTTTACAAAAGACTGGACACAAGTTTGGGGTCAGTATGATTTTGATTTTTTCCTGATGCTCACCATTTTATTTTTTATTTTTAAAAATCAGAAATACAGTAAAATAGAGCAATATTGTGAAACATTATTAAAATTTTAAATAACTGTTTTCAGTTTGAACATATTTTAAACTGTAATTTCTTCCTGTGATGGCAAAGCTGAATTTTCAGCATCATTACTCCAGTCTTCAGTGACACATGATCCTTCAGAAATAATTCTAATATACTAATTTGCTGCTCAAGAAACATTTGTGATTATTATCAATGTTGAAAACAGTTATGCTACTCAATATTTTTGTGTAAACGATGGTTATTTGATGAATAGAAAGTGCAAATTGGAAATAAAAATCTTTTTTTAACACTATAAAAGTCTTTACTGTCAATTTTGACAAATTTAATGCATCTTTGCTGAATTTCTGCTATGGAGCAGCCAAGATACGTATAACTGATATAGGCTTATGTTTTATTTTTTTTCCCCCTTTTTATTCAAAATATTCCCAAACATGTTAACTCTATCATGAAATATCTCGATTCTCAAATATGTGTAAGTAAATGCATTTTGCACTTTTAGTTTATAGATTATGTTAGCTGATCTATAATGGCCGATGGGCAAAGTAGCCTAATACTGTAATCTATTAACTACACATAAAAACCAGATATGGGTGTCATGCCATAAAACATTTTTAATACGACTGACTTTGTATTTAATGTGAATTTACTAAAAACGTAATTTACTAATTATAACACTTTCACTGTACAGAAAGAAAGCAAAGGACATTTACATTATCAAAGAACATTTTCAAGCGCTCTCAAAAGCTCCCACTATAATCACTGAAGCTGTTTACACTGTGAAATGAATATCTTACTTACATTCGTACGCACATCTGCACTATGTTGTTTCTGATGAGAGAATTCATCAGAGAGCAGAATTCAGTCAGCGAGCGAGTGAACAAAACAGTGGCGTTTTAGCGATGACTCATCTGAACACCTCTGATTGGTCATTGCATTCATAAGCTCAACAGAATCGTGTGTGATTGGTTATAATGCGCAGTGCTATAAAAACGCGTCTGTCTGTGGCTCAGCGCCAGCGAATGCAGATTTGAATTTAGCAGCTGATGCTGTGCCGAACTGAGCGATCTAATCACGCCGATGTGATTGAGTGAAATATAAAAAATATTATTCTGCTATTTTTTTGTCTTTTGGAAGCTGCATTCAAAATCCACTTGGCTCAAAAATCTGAGGGGGCACGTGCCCTGTCGGTTTGAATGGGCATGACGCCTCTGATCGTATGCCTTGTTTGAAAACTCACCATTTCTATGAAACCATCTTTCAAAACTTTGGAATAATTCTCATGAATGTATCTTTCCTCCCATTCCTGTTCCAGAGAAAAAATGAAAGAACAATAAGGCAAAAACAAATAGTAAACTAGCATTAAAGCAAGAATGTCTTGTATAATATTCAATTAAATGTTGTTGTTATTTTATCTTACCACAGGATTTTCAAAGATCTGCCAGAGATCATTGTGCAAGTGGTTTGTCTGGTAATTTTCAGTCGATAAAACTCGACCGTAAGTGTGCATATTTGTTAAGAACATGAAGACACCCTAGGAACGAAATTTATAGATATCAATCAGCAATATATACTTATAAGATGTAAGATATATTATTTATTTCTTGAGTTTAATATCTGACCTTGTTTCGAACTTTGGAGCAGAAGGCCATATCCGGATCTAGCGTTGCGGATTCAAACAGGTCAGGATCTTTGAGGTCAGTCCTCAATGCATCGGCTTTTATCAGGAATATGTGAGAGACGTATGGCACATTCCACAAACCCCTGCGGAGGCACCAGAGAACCGTCACGTTTGCCATTCGCCCCGGTTTGATGAATTTCAAAGACTGCTTCATATGTTTTTGAGCAGTGAAATATACTCATCATACTAGACCTCCATCCATCAAAACTACACTAACAGTCAAAAGTTTTTGAACAGTAAGATTTTAATGTTTTTTTTAAGAAGACTCTTCTGCTCACCAAGCCTGCATTTATCTGATCCAAAGTACAGCAAAAACAGTACAATTTTGAAATATTTTTACTATTTGAAATAACTGTTTTATTTTAATATATTTTAAAATGTAATTTATTCCTGTGATCAAAGCTGAATTTTTAGCATCATTACTCCAGTAACATGATCCTTCAGATATCATTCAAAGATTCTGATTTGCTGCTAAAAAAAACAACATTTATTATTATTATTATCATTATGTTTAAAACAGCTGAGTATAATTTTTTCAGGCTTATTTGATGAATAGAAAGTTCAGAAGAACAGCATTTATCTGACAAAGAAATCTTTTGTAACATTATAAATATTTATCATCAATTTTGATCAATTTAAAGCATCCATGCTAAATAAAACTATTAATTTCTATAATCCCCCCCCCAAAAAAAAAAAAAAAAAAAAAAAAAAAAAATATATATATATATATATATATATATATATATATATATATATATATACTGAATCCAAGCTTTTGAATGGTATAGTGTATAATGTTACAAAAGCTTTTAATTTCAAATAAATGCTGATCTTTGGATCTTTCTATTCATCAAAGAATCCTGAAAAAATTTTTACTAAACTGTTTTAAATATTGATAATAATAATAATAATAAAAATGTTTCTTGAACAGCAAATCAGTATATAAGAATGACTTCTGAAGGATCATGTGACACTGAAGACTCGAGTAATGATGCTATTGCTGAAAATTCAGCTTTGACTCACAGGAATAAATTACATTTTAAAATATATTCAAATAGAAAGCAGTTATTTTAAATAGTAAAAATATTTCACAATATTAACTGTTTTTGCTGGTTTTTTTTTTGATCAAATAAATGCAGGCCTGGTGAGCAGAAGAGAAAAAAAAACATTAAAAATCTTAAGTTTTGACTGGTAGTGTATCTCTGTGGATTCTCAATCATATCACAGAACAAATTAAATTAACGAAACAGCAACTTACACGCGGTTTCCTTGAACTATGTCCACGTAATCCTCTGATCTGGCATAGTACCCGTCTGCACTGAGAGCGCCCCAGAAGTTTGTCCACAGATGCCCGGGTTTGGTCATCATTGGTGCAATGAAAGGCCTATGAAAAACAAAAATTATTATAATCAAATCATTAGAAAAACAATAACAATGGCTTTAAAGGCATAATGAGGTAATTATATATAAAATGAACATTAAATTGAGAGTTATGTGAATCCGAACATGTAAAAAAAAAAAATCAGTATCAGAAATATCAATATCAGGAAACTCCAGCCTTCAGTGTCACACCATGCTTCAGAAATCATATAAATGTGCTGATTTTAATGCTCAAATGTAATCAATTATTACTGGTGCTCAGTTATTAATAAACGTTCGTATTACTATCAATGCTGAAAACATTATTTTTTTAATACCTTACTTACCCCAAACTTTTGAATGGTAGTCTTTCACAGTTTACGCAAAAATATTAATCAGCAAAAACAGTTTTCAACATTAATACTAATAAGTAATGTTTACCATAATAAGAATTGAGCAGCAAATGAGCATATTAGAATGATTTCTGAGGATCGTGTGACACTGAAGACTGGAGTAATGATGCTGAAAATTCATTAGAAACTAGTATAATTCATGTAAGCCATGTAATAAAACACATTCATATTTCTGCTTTTAAATCCATCCACAATACACAATACATCCATACAGTTTTACTTGTTAAATATCTGTAATATTCCTTTAAGGCCACCAGTTACATAACTATATTTCAATAGAGGACATGAACTCAACAGAGAAAGGTAACACTTTGTTACACGTTACATGTTCTTACTAATGTAATAACAATTAATTATGCATAATTGCATGCATGTAACTCTAAACCAAACCCTAATCCTAACACTAATCATATAGTAAGTGCATGTAGTTAATTAATATTACTCAGTACTTAAATGTACAATTACACTGTAACCACTACACTGTAAGGACACCTTAAAATATTTTTCAAGTTCATTCTATACTTCAAGTCTTATTTATTCACTTACTTATTGAGCTCAATAAGGATTCTAAGTGTGTCTTCATTCTTTAAAACCACATCCACGTCTACGCTGAAGAAGTATTCACAGTCAATGTTGTCCCGACACATATCGCTGCAGAAATAGAAATAGAAAACAAGAGATCAATGGAATATTCAAAGCACAGAGAAGCCATTTGTGCAATGACAAACTCTATGCTGTTTGATATGGTCATTAAAGAATTCAAATTTACTCCGTTTAATTTTTTTATAAAAATAAATATTGAAAAGCTCACTTACAAGCCAATATTACGTGAGGTCACAGGATCTATATCCTCCTCTGGTCCAATCAGCTTCACACCCTGGTATTCAGACTCGTGATACTCTAGAAATGTGCGTAAGTGGGGTTCGTGGTGTGATTCCTGCAAAAGATATAAATCCAAAGTATTGTCCTTCATTATATGTATTGAACATAACAAAACATCTAAGAATGACAATAATGAACAACATAGGCAACCCGATTCATTAATGTACAAAAGGTTCATGTGAAAAACTGCTGTTTAATGACATTCAATCGGATCTGATACGCCTTTAACAATAAAGAACCAACTTATGAAAAGAATATCATATGATACTCAACAGGACAGGACAGTCATATCAGTTTCATGATACTGATCTTATTCACATGTTCTGATTCACATAACTCTAAGTTACATTTCATGTTCATTTTATATATAATTACCTCATTATGCCTTTAAAAATAAACTCCATTAAGGACTGTTGTCATTTTAAGAGCTTATTTGTGAACACTTAGTCCCATTTAGTACAATAAAGTCCCATTTGTTAACGTTTGTAAATGCATTAGCTAACATGAACTAACAATGACAAATTTTAAAGCATTTATTCATCTTTGTTAATATTAGTAAAAATATAAATGTTCATTGTTTATTCATTTTAGTTCCCCTTTCAGTCGGTCACTCCGAGTCACGTCGGATGACCGACGAAATTGGGATCTCGCCAGAGAGACCAATCCACTTCGAGTGTAACTAAACGAGCCAATGGACATTGGCATGCGATTATTGCATCCAGCTGCCGCTGATCACAGCGTGAGCATAAGAGGCAGCTGATGCACCGCATCAATTATCCTTTCGCTTCGGAGCCGAGCGGTAGTGGTTAAAGCTACTGCTCTCCCTTCTAAGAGAGTGCTCTGTGAGTGAGTGAGTGCGGGCGTTACGGCGCGGCAGCGGTGGTCACGGTGTCCGGGAGAGAAAGATCGTCTTCCTGCTGACAGCCACACTAGGAGTGTGCGGTGGCCAGCTCCCCTGCGTGCTTCAGCACTAAAAGAGCATTTCTCTGAAAGAGCAATTTCTCTAAAAGAGCAACACGGGTGATCGCGTCTTTTTAAAGATGTCTTTTCACCCGTGCGTTTCTGGGTGTGGTCGTTTCCTGGCGCCTCAGGACGGTCACAATCGCTTCCTCACGTGTCTGGGCATTCAGCACGCTGAGGTGGCTTTCGTGGATGGTTCATGTTCTTCTTGCGGGGACATGACCATCTCGGAGTGCGACTCTGCTATGTCAAACATGGCAGAGTCCCTCTGCCTGCCGTGATCCGGCGTGCACACTGGATCCGGTGGAGTCAGAGGTGATTTGAGGATTACGGTGAGGGCTTCCCCAAGTGGAGCTCCTCACCCCTCAAGCACTCCGCAGCCAGTGGAGCTGCCGAAGGAGCGCGCTGGCCACGCGTTTCCTTCGGTGCCCCCTCTGACGACCAGATGTCGATCACTGCATCGGAGGGCGGGCCCTCTCTCTCCGGGGATGACGACCCGGCTGCGTTGCCCCCTTCGGGTGTGGTAGCGTTGTCCGTGCCAGACCCAGAGATGACGGCTATGCTTTCCCGGGCCGCCGAGAATGTCGGGCTCGTGTGGAATCCTAAAAAGCCACCGTGTCCCGATCCTTCGAGGCTGGGCGAGTGGTTCCTCGGTGGGGGTGGCGCTGGTTCTCAGCGCCCCCCTCCGGTGCCATTCTTTCCGGAAGTGCATGAGGAGCTGACAAGATCGTGGAGGGCACCTTTCACTGCCCGAAACACATCTTGTAGTTCTTCCGCTCTCACCACCCTCGATGGTGGAGCCGCTTTGGGGTATGCGGGCATCCCCTCGGTGGAACGGTCTGTGGCCATGCAACTGTGTCCAACAGCCGCTTCCACCCTGCGGGGTGATCTGTGTCTCCCCTCACGGGCCTCTAAGTATTCGTCAGGTCTAACTGGAGGTGCTTATAGAGCCTGTGGGGAGGCGGCTTCCGCCGTCCACGCTATGGCGTTGCTGCAGGTCCACCAGGCCAAAGCACTGAAAGACCTGCACGAGGGTGGTCACGACCTGGCGGTTCTACATGAGCTGTGTGCTGCGACGGACCTCGCGCTACGAGTGACGAAGGTGACCGCACAGTCTCTGGGTCGTGCGATGTCCAGGAGCGCCATCTCTGGCTGTGTCTCGCTGACATGAAGGAGCAGGAGAAGGTACAGTTCCTGAATGCTCCCGTGTCACAGACCGGCCCTTTCGGCGACGCTGTCGAGAGCTTTGCCCAGCAGTTCTCGGCAGCCCAGAAGCAGACTGAGGCAAACACATCATGCGCCGGAGGAAACCTGCTGCTTCCACTCCGGCTGCAGCCACTCAGCCTGCTCGTCGCCGTGGGCGCCCCCCTGCGGCCGCCCCCGCTCCCGCGCAGCCGCAGCAGCCTTTCACCAGGCAGCGTCGTGGAGCCGGTCGCAGGCAGGACGCCCAGCCCGTCCAGGCCCCCCGCCAAACCTGGCGGCAAGCGCAAGTGCAAGAGGCCCTGGGACGGTCGACCCAGAGATGGAGGAGACTGCTCATCGGGAGATGGTGACTGCACCACTCCCTCCCCCGGAGGAGGGCTGGGTGGAGTATCTTTTGTTCATTTTGTTCCGCTGCTGGCCCAGCAGCCAGCGGTACCCAAAACATCAGTAAAGAGCGGTCTCCTCAATCTCCGGGTCTCAAGAGGAGGAGAGTGGTGATCCGTGCATCACAGGATCGCTTCCCTCCTCCTCTCTCGCCAGCAGGCAGCGGGTGGTTGCCCAAGAGCACCCCTCCTGCCCATTCGTGGAACCAGGTAAGGGCAGTAGCACTCCAGTCCCCGCTTCAAGTCGTCAAACGCCGGGCTGTCACAAGCCTCAAGCCGGGTTCCTGTGTCTCCTCCCACGCGAGGAGAAATCAGGTGAGTGCTACACTACACACCCAGACCCCGCCCCCTGCCGTCACAGGCCCTGGGGCCGGTCCCTGTGTTCCACCTCGCTGCCCCACCGCGGGCATGTCGGTGGGCCCGTTGGCCCCGCTGGTGCGGTCTCTCGGAGCCTGGTTAGCGCTCCCCAGCCCGTCCCGGTGGCTCCTGCGGACCATCAGACTCGGCTATGCGATTCAGTTCGCCCGGCGTCCCCCCCAAGTTCAAGGGCATCCGGTTCACTTCAGTCAAAGCCGTCGATGCCCCTGTCTTGCTCGCGGAGATTGCAGTCCTACTGGCGAAGGATGCAATAGAGCCGGTCCCTCCAGCCGATATGAGGTCGGGGTTTTACAGCCCTTACTTCATTGTGCCCAAGAAAAGCGGTGGGTTACGACCGATCTTGGATCTGCGAGTTTTGAACCGTGCACTTCACAAGATGCCGTTCAAGATGTTGACGCAGAAACGCATTTTTGGATGCGTCCGTCCCCTAGATTGGTTTGCAGCAATCGACCTGAAGGACGCGTACTTTCATGTTTCGATTCTCCCGCGACACAGGCCATTCCTGCGATTCGCGTTCGACGGTCGGGCATATCAGTACAAGGTCCTGCCCTTCGGGCTGTCCCTTTTCGCCTCGTGTCTTCACCAAAGTCGCAGAGGCGGCCCCTTGTTCCCCTGAGAGAACGGGGTGTGCGCATTCTCAACTACCTCTACGACTGGCTCATACTTGCACAGTCTCGAGAGCTGTTGTGCGCACACAGGGACCTGGTGCTCAGGCACCTCAGCCAGTTGGGCCTTCGGGTCAATTGGGAAAAGAGCAACTCGTGCCAGTGCAGAGGATCTCTTTTCTCGGCATGGAGTTGGATTCGGTCAACCAGACAGCACGCCTCACCCAGGAACGTGCTCAGTCGGTGCTGAACTGCCTCAAGACTTTATCAGGCAGGACAGCGGTCCCACTGAAACTCTTTCAGAGGCTCCTGGGGCATATGGCTGCAGCTGCGGCCATAGTTCCGCTCGGTCTGCTCCATATGAGACCGCTTCAGCACTGGCTCCATGGTCGAATCCCGAGGTGGGCGTGGAAACGCGGTACTCACCGGGTTCAGATTACACCGGCCTGCCGCAAGACCTTCAGCCGTGGTCAGATCCTTCGTTCCTTCGGGCAGGAGTGCCCCTGGAGCAGGTATCCAGGCATGCTGTGGTATTCACGGATGCCTCGGCCACCGGCTGGGGTGCCACGTACAACGGGCACGCAGTATCAGGGGTTTGGACGGGCCCCCTTCTGCGTTGGCATATCAATTGCCTCGAGTTGCTGGCAGTACGCCTTGCCCTGTGCCGCCTCAGAGGGCGCCTTCGGGGCAGGGACGTTCTGGTCCGTACGGACAACACTGCGACCGTTGCCTATATCAACCGGCAAGGCGGTTTGCGCTCCCGTCGCATGTCGCAACTCGCCCGCCACCTCCTCCTCTGGAGTCAGAAGCATCTGAGGTCCCTTCGTGCCATCCACATCCCAGGAGTGTTCAATCAGGCGGCCGACGAGCTGTCTTGAGCGGCACTTCCTGGGGAGTGGAGACTCCATCCCCAGGCGGTCCAGCTGATTTGGAGTCGGTTCGGAGTTGCTCAGGTAGACCTGTTTGCATCTCCAGAAACCACCCACTGCCAGTGGTTCTACTCCCTGTCCGAGGCAACGCTCGGCACGGATGCACTGGCACACAGCTGGCCCCAGGGCTTGCGCAAGTATGCGTTTCCCCCAGTGAGCCTGCTAGCACAGACATTGTGCAAGATCAGGGAGGACGAGGAGCAGGTCCTGTTAGTGGCTCCATATTGGCCCAACAGGACCTGGTTCCCAAAACTCATGCTCCTCGCGACAGCCCCTCCCTGGCCGATTCCTCTGAGGAAGGATCTGCTTTCTCAGAGACGGGGCACCCTCTGGCACCCGCGTCCAGACTTGTGGAAACTTCATGTGTGGTCCCTGGACGGGACGCGGAGGTTCTAGGTGACCTGCCCCAGGAGGTAGCGCTCACTATCGCTTCAGCATGAGCACCGTCCACAAGACGGGCCTATGCGCTGAAGTGGAACCTGTTCGTCGAATGGTGTTCCTCTTACCAGGAGGACCCCCGGAGATGTTCGATCAGAGCCGTGCTTTCCTTTTTGCAACAAGGGTTGGAGCGTAGGCTGTCCCCCTCCACCCTTAAGGTATATGTTGCTGCTATTTCTGCCCACCACGACCCCATAGAGGGGAGGTCGGTGGGGAAGCGCGATCTGGTCGTCAGGTTTCTTAGGGGGGCCAGGAGGTTAAATCCTCCGAGGCCTCCCTCCCTTCCCTCTTGGGATTTGGCTTTGGTGCTAAGAGCCCTACAAACTGCCCCCTTTGAGCCATTGCAGTCAGTCGAGTTGAAGTTTCTTTCTATGAAAACCCTACTCTTGACTCCATTGGCCTCAATCAAGAGGGTAGGGGACCTGCAGGCATTTTCGGTCGACGAGTCGTGCCTTGAGTTTGGGCCGGCTGACTCCAGTGCAACACTGAGGCCCCGGCCCGGCTATGTGCCCAAGGTTCCTACCACGCCCTTCAGGGACCAGGTAGTGAGCCTGCAAGCGCTGCCCCTGGAGGAGGCAGACCCAGCCCTAGCTTTGCTCTGTCCTGTACGCGCACTGCGTCAGTACGTGGATAGAACTCAGAGCTTCAGGACCTCAGAACAGCTCTTTGTCTGTTACGGAGGACAGCAGAAGGGGAAGGCTGTCTCCAAGCAGGGGATGGCCCACTGGATAGTGGATGCCATCACCTTGGCCTACGAAGCACAAGGTGTGCCCTGCCCGCTCAGGTTGCGTGCTCACTCCACTAGGGGTGTCGCATCGTCCTGGGCGCTGGCTCGTGGTGCCTCGCTAGCAGACATCTGTAGAGCTGCGGGTTGGGCGACTCCCAACACGTTCGCTAGGTTTTATAGCCTACGTGTCGAACCGGTTTCCTCCTGTGTTCTCACCTCAAACGGGTAGTGGCACTGAGAGGGCCGGCTCAGAGTCGGCTTGCGGCGTCCTTACGCCTAATTCTCCAGAGAGTTCCTTAACCAGGCAAACCCTGTTGAGTCCTCCAGCACTCCGGCGTCCGGACGCGGCGGGGCGTCCGGCGCCAGGCCTTCAGCCAATGAATTCTTGAAATCTGGTGCGAGGCTAGTGCCCATATGAGAGACCCTGTCGGGATCCCATATGTGTATTCCACGGTATTCTTATTAGAGCCATGTTTCCCCTGGCGGACCACGTTCTGCCATCTCTAAAGATGCAGCCTGAGCCATCTCAGAGACTTCCATGTGCAATAGGGCCCTTCGGGGTTACTTCACATGTTTGAATGTCACTTAACCCCCTCTGGGAGGAGGTGACTCCGCAGTGTGGCTCTTCCAAGTGGAAGGGCACGCTTCCCAGTGTTATCCTAGTCCTACTGTTTGGGTTGCTCAAGGAACACCAGTAGTTGACCTTCTCTGTGTAGAGCCCGGTCCTATTGTCTGCCTTATAGGAAGGGTCAGGAGCCCTACACAGGGCACTGGAAGGGGCAGCTCCTGTGGCGCTTTGGTAGGGATCCCAATTTCGTCGGTCATCCGACATGACTCGGAGTGACCGACTGAAAGGGGAACGTCTCGGTTACGTATGTAACCCTCGTTCCCTGAAGGAGGGAACGGAGACGTCACGTCCCGTCGCCACAGTCGCTGTACCACCGCTGAGCTGCCGGGTCGCCGGCTCGGCTCCTCAGCGAAAACATAATTGATGCGGTGCATCAGCTGCCTCTTATGCTCACGCTGTGATCAGCGGCAGCTGGATGTAATAATCGCATGCCAATGTCCATTGGCTCGTTTAGTTACACTCGAAGTGGATTGGTCTCTCTGGCGAGATCCCAATTTCGTCGGTCATCCGACGTGACGTCTCCGTTCCCTCCTTCAGGGAACGAGGGTTACATACGTAACCGAGACGTTCACAGTAAATTAACTAATGTTAACAAATACAACTTTTGAGTTTAAGAATGTATTAGTAAATGCTGAAATTAATATAGACTAGTATTAATAGATTCTGTACAAGTATTGTTCATTGTTAGTAGCTTAGTAGCTATGTCTCCATCCACCTATTTTTATGCACATTTTGGGATATCGCATAAAAAAAAACGCTGGATGGAAACGCCAAGATGCGCATGAATTCTAAAAATGTGCATAAAACTTATGCACTCAACTAAGTAAGATAAATTTCTTATCCAGCAAGAAAACATGCGCATAAACTACGATGGAAACACTTTTACTGAATAAATTCCTTAATGCACATCAAAAAAGACATGTGACAGCACAGCATCTGAAATGAGCAAAGTCTTGTCAAAGTGCTTTGTTATAATTAACTCCCAGAACTGCGTTCCTAAACAGCAGACTCTGAAAATAAGATAGCATGACCGCGTTTCGTCTGCACGCTCTGAAGCTCGTAATTTATTGTATATAAAAATTATTATATACAGTGCTTTCTCCGACTGCAGCAATGTTAATTTTTCTTGGTGATATTTAGCGCAGTTTAATAAGGAAGTGACGATTTTGTTCTCTTCAACTCACTGGATGGAGTAAAAAAAAAAATGCATGCAATATTCCAAGTTTGCACATAAGTTTAATTCATAACTTTGAATGGAAACATAGCTATTGTAAAGTGTTACTGCTTAACTGTTAATAAATGCATAGAGTTATAGTTATAAATCTGAACATAATATTTTACCTGATTATAGATGAATAATTGGAGCCGGTTTTTGGGGTATTTGAGGTTAAGTAAGCGCTCAAAGAACACCGTGACAAAGGGTGTGGGCTGCTGGATGAAGATCCCAATGACCACCACAGGATATTCACTCTCCTGCAGACAAAAAAAGACAAACAATTCATAAACCAAACAATTATTCAGCTAAAGCTTAATTTCAGTTGAAATGTATATGTTTTAGCTGCTTATAGAAGTGTCTATGAATGCTTATGACTTAGTGAAAATGTGCAGCTATTAGACTTTTATTAATTTACTTGATTAATTTGTGATATCTATTTATGATATCTCTTTTTGATATCTATTTTTATATGAATATTTAATCATGAAATTGTACGGAGCCCCTCACATAACATGCAGAATAAAAAAAAAAAATAGATATTATGGCCATGCATTAAGAATTTAATATTTTACTTAATAGATAATAGAACTTAATATTTTGTGGCATTGTTTTATTAAATCTTTCCTTAGTTTTTGATGAACAACCTTGCTCGTGTTGCACTGTTTTGTTTGATTTACCTAAAACAAGGGAAATAATTAATAAGTCATAAGAGCTAATTCTTAATTTGTGGCCACATTATCTTGTTTTTTTCTCGTGTGTGGAGCGCTGTAAAAGGTGATTTGACTAAAGTTGTTTTATATAAAGCTATTCAATTTAAACAAAATATTTAAACACAAATAGATTAAAAACACTTTTATAAAGGCTTTCAGGATTAATTTAATGATAGTAAAAAAAAAAAAAAAAACATTGATGGTTATACTAATAAACGTAAGGCCCACCTGGAGTCCAGAAAGCGGTCGCAGATTCTTGTTACAAATTGTGCAGCCAGTCTCAAATGTCCACAGATTTGGGATATAGTTCCCTAGGTAGTTTATCTGAAGCTGAAAGAAACAGCACGTCATGAAAATGATTAAACTGAAGAAGACAGAAAGTTATAGAAAAGATCTTGCTTTTACATTACAGTTCTTTGGATCATAACAGTTTTACTTTGGTGGGTCCGTTGCCATGGATAATAACAGGCAGCGTGTCATAAAGCACATTTCTGGCTCGCACACGTCCATCTTCAAACTTCAGCACCACCTCATCTGTTCATGCAATTAAAAAATGATTAGCATTAACATTCTGATTAAAACTGCACATAATCATTCAGTTCTGCAGTTGAATTCTGCTTGAATCATTGTGTAGTTACATGGTCAGTTAAATGGCCATAAGTATCCACTGCCCCACTTATAAAGGATTTCCTCCATAAATGTTTGAAAAAATCTCTCTTGGGTATCTGTAATGGATACCTCTGATCTAGAAAGAGAAAGGAAGCTTTTTAAACAGCCTTTTGAAGCTGAAACGGTGAACTTTTCAGATGATAAAGAACCAGGAAATGAATTCCACTGGATGTGATATTAACTGAGGATGAATGAGGGATTCATAGCAGCACTAATGTTTCCTAATGTTCTTCTTCTTGCTTTCTTACTAAAAGTTACTGCATCAATATTAATATGCAATGCATTTAAAGTGTTTGTATCACTTTATTGTACAGTTTCCTTATTTCACATTACTTGTACTTACTGATGCAATAACAGTAAATAATAAATCAAAACTCTAATAATCTTAACCCTAACCCTTTAATAAGTACATGCTGTCAATTAATATCACTCTGTACTTAAATGTACAGCATGATTACACTGTAACAACACAGCCTAAAATAAAGTTAAGCCATTTCTTTTTTCATCGAAATACACTTTGGGACCAGGAAAAAGCCAATTTTGTTTTAAATTTCAAAGTGAATATCAAGGTTAAAATGTGGCTATAGTTCCTCAGGTCAAGACATTTTAAACTGAATTATTGATCTTATATTAACTAGTAGTCTACAAACCCTTGTTTAATTTATGGTTATTAATCTCTTACAAATGGCAGCATACCTAAATATGTATGTGCAATAAACAGTGTTTTTTAGACCCAAACTCCAGCTGCAGTGTGGCACATCTGGGCTGTAGTATCCAGCTGTGATGTGTACGTGTGCACAGGAACATCTCACAGTCAGCTCATTCACATTCCAGCCACAAATGCCATTACAGGCAACTGGGAAAGTCTCTCTCTTCCCACAATCTGGCAGTGAGTCAAAACTACAGCTGCCAGCCGAGCAAAGTGCAGCTTTAAACTCAAATAAGAGCTTCAGTCCACATGAAACCAATCAGCATTTGAGACCCTCAGCAAAGCATTGCATTAGCAATTCCTCATTAAACTGAAAGGCTACAGAAAGAGGAAACGTCCCAGCAGGTATCAGAGAGCAAGAACTGTACTGACGCTGCACTTTGAAGACCATAAACAAGGATGTTTTTCTTCAGAGAGCTGATGCTAGTGAGAATTTTGCAGAAGCCTTCTTAAAGTTTAAACAGAGTTTATGTTGTTTATGCTGTTCTCCAATTAAATCTTCTAACAGCTGTATTTCTAAAGCAGGCTGTAAGGACACAAAATGATACACTTACCCAGAGCTCCGTGAAGATTCTGGAACAATCTGCACTTGTTGTCCAGAGTTATATTTATAGACTTCTAAAGAGGAAATGACAGGGAAGAAAATGTCAAAACGCTGCATAAACACATTTAATATGTGTCATTACTGAAACTGTGAACTTAAATGTGCATTCTGAAAACAAGCCTAAATATCTTAAAACGGAGCAATAAAGTTTTAGGAAACCACGCTATACTCAAACACTCACTCTTTTCTCCGGGTTGATATAGATCTTGGTGAAATAGAGTTGGTCACTGTCACTATCTGCTCCTGACCAGTCCGAAAGCATCTTTTTAAGGTTAGGTGCATAGCCAATGAAGCCTAGAAAAAAACAAAAGATCTAGTGTTACAATGGAAAAAGTCTATAAATAGACACAAAATTTATGATTACCTGGTTTAGATGTGTAACTGGATGATTTAAACTTATCTTTTAATTATTAGTCATGAAAAGAAAGAAGAGAGCGGATTTTCAGAGAGACCACAGATGGCAATAAAGACAGTAAAGTAAGTTCGGATTATTTCACATCTGTTTGTTAGTCTCTGACATCACTCTATAAGTATGAGTGTTTTTGGAACATTCTGAGAGATTGTGAGAAAGGAAATTAAAAAAGGAAGAAGCCTCAAACGCCTTAGTAAAGCAGCTCTTTCTTGGTAAAGTTAACTCTCTATAAAGACTAGAATATACAAGGTTAAAAGAGATTTAGCTGGTGATACAATATATTATTACATGCAATGATTTGCTTCCGTTTTGTTCCATGCACCATTGCCTCCAAAACCTAAGCATTCATCCACTGTTAAGGTCATTGCACACTGAGTCCGAAATTTTCATATGCATTTTTTTTTCCGTGTTTTTTTTTTTTTCATATTTGTCATCCTTTCCTATCAAAATGCTTGCTTCAGATGCGAAAACGCAGAAAATCGAACCTGATCTGAAGTTTTTATGACATGATGAAAGTTTCGGAGGCAGTGTGTAAACGTGATTGACATAACGTGAGGTCGTATTTATTTTTTAACGTGCGAAAATTTCAGACGAAATTTTCGGACTCAGTGTGCAAGGACCTTTAAACTAATAATTTCATAATCGCTGAATTTAGGCCTTTGAAATAAACAAAAACCCAATTATAGCACCTACTGTAATCAGAAAAGTAAAGTATAATTGTATATATATGTAGTTTGAATTGTAATGATTTTTCAAAGACATTTTAATAGTATACTGGACGGGACAATTTATTTTTTTTTTTTACTGTTGTATTACAATAATAAAACGTGATCTTAATGGTCCTAAAAAGAGCCTCTTTGTATTTAAATAAAATAAAATGTATTCATTTACTTTTTTGATTTTGTGGTGAAATATATGCTGCATTCAAGTCATGTTGGAAAGATTGTATTTATGAGTTGAACTATGATGTTGTATCATAATTATGAGCGGGAAACTCTTTATTTTCTTTGAGCTCCAGTTTCTGAGTTGGTTGTAGCTTCTGTATTGACTGTAATTTTGTTTAAATGATTTTTGTTTCATTTACAATAAAACTAGCAAAACTGCATATACAAAATATTATAGTATTGCACAATTATGATAGAATATATAATAAATCAGGTTACACACCTTCAGATATTGAATAAAAACATAAAAAAGCAAAAATACACTGATGCACATTCTTCATTCATCATTTTGCAGAAGTAGAATAAAAAATATTGCTGTATTTGTTTGTAGAAAAGGACACTGACAACTTGTGCCAACTAAGGAGATTTTTTATTTTTTTGTATGTATTCATTTCCATCTACTAAATTAACGTCCCAGGAGAACTTCAACACACCAATAACTCATATCATATCACGTATCATTGTGAAATTTGTGTAAATAATGAATAATAACCTTCATGAATTCAAAACTACACAAAATTGAGCTAACAGAGCTAATAGTACACCTAAAACTCTTGAGTAACAGTAACAGAACAAGAGAATAAATACATGCCTCCTGCTCCAAGGAACCTCTTCCCTTCCCTGACATGAGGATGCTTGTCTTCGAGGTGACGGTCTGGCCAGATGAGCGTCTCGGCAGAAAACACAACTCTGTGTTTGGCCTGCTGAAACTTCTTCAGCAGCTCTTTCGGACCAGAAGAAAAGATCACGTCATAGCTGTGGAAAGCCCAAGCATAAACAGTCGTTGCTGTCAATGATCAACACTGATTGCTGAGACAGTACAGACAAATCAGCATATTTATGATGGACATATCTACCTATCCACAAAAAGAATGACTTTGTTCTCCTCCTGTATGTCCTCCAGAGCAGACTTCAGCAGGCGCACTTTCTGCCCTCCACCTGGAGGAGACATGTAATCTCCACCTTTCCATGTTTCACCCCTTCCGAGAACCTAAAAAACAGCAGAGGAATGTCAGCCATCAGTCTGCAGATTATAGACCGTGAACTGTGTTATATAGGGTGCTTCTAACAAAAATGTCTAGGTCATATTTAACCCTGAAATCAAAAGAAAAACATTAGAAATAACACTTTTCGTTAAGAAAAATAAGCCTAGTTTTGAGATTTTAAGCATATATCATGGTATAATATCTGCTGTCCTGAATTTATTTTAACTGAATCTAATTTTACAAAATAAGTGTGACAGGATGATACTAGATTAAATATAATAATGGAAATTGTATGCAATATTTTTATTTACATCAGCATAAGTTAAAGGTACAGTACTAATGATTTATACTTTATTTAAATAGTATGTAATTATGTGTTTGTGTATTATAACAATGATGAGAATGATGACGTTTAGCATACATCAACCAATATGTTATTATAGGAAATAAATAGAAACATTTTAAAGTGTTTTTTTTTTTTAAATATATAAAATACTAAATAAACTATTCTATTTAAAATTGTATTTAGACAGTTTGAACAACTGGATAAAAAGTAAAAGAGATTCATCTGAAAGTTAAATTAATGATATGACATATATACACAGCCATACTAGTATTTACATATTTAATTGCCCATATTTTAATTGAAGATATGCCATAATAGCAACACTATGAATGCAAATTGAATGATTTCGCTCAGTTAGGCTATAGGTTTCAAGGAAAGCGAAGGTGTCTGAAATGTACACCTAATTAATGGAAATACTGAATAAGAACCCCATTAATTACAATAAGTATTAAATGTACAAATAATAACACTAGTACCAGCATGCCACTTGGGTTATTATATGCCAATTCTGGGGCCCATCTTACCTCAAGGGTCTACTTTCATCTTTTTACTTCAAAATAAAAATAATAACTTTTACTGCACAAATCCAAAAGCACTGATGTGTCCACAAATCCCTCACTTTGATATTCAATATAAACCAGTGTCACAGATGACTATTTTTTTCTAAACAAAATTAGATCAATTAACCTCAAAACTGTTTTGACTGACTAAATCTCACAAATATTCAAATGAGATGATAAAACTAAACGATTAATCAAAAGTGTTTAGATGAGATTTTGTGCTGTACAGATAGAAAACGTTGCACTTTATTAACAAGCTCATTGTTTAACAGACCATTACCAAATTATATTTATTAATGACAATTTCAAAACAGTAACTGCTGATAAAGTGCTTCACCTTGAAGGTGTAATTGAAGTGTTTTGCGGATCTCAAGAAGCGTCTGAAGCCATCGGTCTCCTGCGTGGCCACAGTCAGCACTAGAAGATCTCCTGAGACAGAGAAAACACAAATCAGCCTGAATAATGCACGGAAGTGCTCCTCAAATTCCAGTGCCTCTGTCTACATGCTGGACGAGTACATCCTAATGGGTATATATATATATATATATATATATATATATATATATATATATATATATCCCACATCCACTGCTCTCTTCTGAGGATCAGACAGGAACTCAAGGCACAGCTGGAATATTAACTTACTCTACACACTACTTAAACCAGGAGCAAGAAAGCTAATTCTGCTGCAAAAGTGATACTTCTTTAGCTGATCTATCATATGTACAATATCTGATTTTTTTCTTTCCTTCTTTTTCTTGCAGCGCAGTCTTCCAGCATCCAGGTTACTTTAAAAAATAATATCTGGTTAGGAGAAAACAAGCGTGTAGGTAGGCTACAATGTAACAAGTTCGGTAAAGTTGGCAAGATATTCACAGATTCGATTTTTCCGGATCAATAACTCGCGAGCAAAACGTTTTTACGATACAAATGACGCCTCTTTTCATTCGTAGTGATGTAGTAAACAAGCTACAAGCGTGTTTTCCTCAAAACAAGTTTTCCTCCGCTCTGTACAACATACATTGATCTCAATGCGCTGGCGTCTGAGAGACAAGTCCTAAGGGACCGTCTGCAAAGTGCGAACGCGAAAAATGTTACTAATAAAATACTCAATAACTTCACAGTAACACACTGTAGTGGCATCAAATTTAGTTCACACATCACTGCTCTCCTGCTGATTATACTACAACACTTATTTTTAAAATTATTGCTTTTACATATTTTTTATGATTTTTTATTATGAAAAATAGTTAATAACTTCACTGTAACACACTGTACTTTCAACAAATTCACTTCACATATCACTGCTCTCCTGCTGGTTATACTACAACACTAATTTTGAAAATAATTGCTTTCACACATTTATTTATGATTTTCTATTACGAAAAATAGTCATAAACTTCATTGTTATTGGACATAGTAGTTAATAACTTTACTGTAACACACTGTACTTTCACCAAATCCAGTTCACACATGACTGCTCTTATGCTGGTTATACTACAATAATTATTTTGAAAATAATTGCTTTGGCTTAATTTTTTTGATTATTTATTATGAAAAAAGTTATTAACTTTACTGTAACACACTGTACTTTCACCAAATTCACTTCACACATCACTGCTCTTCTACTGGTTATACTAAAAGACTTATTTGGAAAATAATTGCTTTTTCACATTTTTTAATATTTTTTTTATTATGAGAAATAGTTAATAACTTCTCTGTTATTGGACATAATAGTTAATAAATTCACTGTAATACACTGTACTTTCACCAAATTCACTTCACACATCACTGCTCTCCTGCTGGTTATACTACAAGACTTATTTTGAAAATAATTGCTTTGGTATCATTTTTATGATTATTTATTATGAAAAAAAGCTAATAACTTTACTGTAACACACTGTACTTTCACCAAATTCACTTGACACATCACTGCTCTCCTGCTGGTTATACTACAACACTTATTTTGAAAATAATTGCTTTTACACATTTTTTATATGAATTTTTATTATGAAAAATAGTTATTAACCACTGTTATTGGACATAATAGTTAATAACTTTACTGTAACACACTGTACTTTCACCAAATCCAGTTCACACATCACTGCTATCCTGCTGGTTATACTACAACACTTTTTTTGAAAATAATTGCTTTGGCATATTTTTTATGATTATTTTATTATGAAAAAAGTTAATAACTTTACTGTAACAAACTGTACTTTCACCAAATTCACTTCACACATCACTGCTCTCCTGCTGGTTATACTACAACACTTAGTTTGAAAATAATTGCTTTGGCATATTTGTTATGATTATTTATTATGAGAAATACTTAATAACTTTACTGTAACACACTGTACTTTCACCAAATTCACTTGACACATCACTGCTCTCCTGCTGGTTATGCTACAACACTTATCTTGAAAATAATTGCTTTTACACATTTTTATATGAATTTTTATTATGAAAAATAGTTATTAACCACTGTTATTGGACATAATAGTTAATAACTTTACTGTAACACACTGTACTTTCACCAAATCCAGTTCACACATCACTGTTATCCTGCTGGTTATACTACAACACTTATTTTGAAAATTATTGCTTTGGCATATTTTTTATGATTATTTTATAATGAAAAAAGTTAATAACTTTACTGTAACAAACTGTACTTTCACCAAATTCACTTGACACATAACTTCACTCCTGCTGGTTATACTACAACACTTAGTGTGAAAATAATTGCTTTGGCATATTTGTTATGATTATTTATTATGAGAAATATTTAATAACTTTACTGTAACAAACTGTACTTTCACCAAATTCACTTCACACATCACTGCTCTCCTGCTGGTTATACTACAACACTTAGTTTGAAAATAATTGCTTTGGCATATTTGTTATGATTATTTATTATGAGAAATACTTAATAACTTTACTGTAACACACTGTACTTTCACCAAATTCACTTGACACATCACTGCTCTCCTGCTGGTTATGCTACAACACTTATCTTGAAAATAATTGCTTTTACACATTTTTATATGAATTTTTATTATGAAAAATAGTTATTAACCACTGTTATTGGACATAATAGTTAATAACTTTACTGTAACACACTGTACTTTCACCAAATCCAGTTCACACATCACTGTTATCCTGCTGGTTATACTACAACACTTATTTTGAAAATTATTGCTTTGGCATATTTTTTATGATTATTTTATAATGAAAAAAGTTAATAACTTTACTGTAACAAACTGTACTTTCACCAAATTCACTTGACATATAACTTCACTCCTGCTGGTTATACTACAACACTTAGTGTGAAAATAATTGCTTTGGCATATTTGTTATGATTATTTATTATGAGAAATATTTAATAACTTTACTGTAACACACTGTACTTTCACCAAATTCACTTCACACATCACTGCTCTCCTGCTGGTTATACTATAACACTTATTTTGAAAATAATTGCTTTTACACAATTTTTATGAATTTTTATTATGAAAAAATAGTTATTAACTTCACTGTTATTGGACATAATAGTTAATAACTTTACTGTAACACACTGTACTTTCACCAAATCCAGTTCACACATCACTGATCTTATGCTGGTTATACTACAACACTTATTTTGAAAATAATTGCTTTGGCATATTTTTTTATGAATATTTTATTATGAAAAAAGTTAATAACTTTAATGTAACAAACTGTACTTTCGCCAAATTCACTTCACACATCACTGCTCTCCTGCTGGTTATACTACAAGACTTATTTTGAAAATAATTGCTTTGGCATAATTTTTATGACAATTTTATTACGAAAAAAGTTAATAACTTTACTGTAACACACTGTACTTTCACCAAATACAGTTCACACATCACTGCTCTCCTGCTGGTTATACTACAAGACTTATTTTGAAAATAATTGCTTTGGCATAATTTTTATGACAATTTTATTACGAAAAAAGTTAATAACTTTACTGTAACACACTGTACTTTCACCAAATTCACTTCACACATCACTGCTCTCCTGCTGGTTATACTACAAGACTTATTTTGAAAATAATTGCTTTGGCATAATTTTTATGACAATTTTATTATGAAAAAAGTTAATAACTTTACTGTAACACACTGTACTTTCACCAAATACAGTTCACACATCACTGCTCTCCTGCTGGTTATACTACAAGACTTATTTTGAAAATAATTGCTTTTACACATTTTCTATGAATTTTTATTATGAAAAATAGTTATTAACCACTGTTATTGGAAATAATAGTTAATAACTTTACTGTAACACACTGTACTTTCACCAAATCCAGTTCACACATCACTGCTATCCTGCTGGTTATACTACAACACTTATTTTGAAAATAATTGATTTGGCATATTTTTTATGATTATTTTATTATGAAAAAAGTTAAGAACTTTACTGTAACAAACTGTACTTTCACCAAATTCATTCCACACATCACTGCTCTACTTCTGATTATACTACAACACTTATTTTGAAAATAATTGCTTTTACAGATTTTTCTATAAATTTTTATTATGAAAAATAGTTATTAACTTTACTGTTATTGGACATAGTAGTTAATAACTTTACTGTAACACACTGTACTTTCACCAAATTCACTTCACACATCACTGCTCTACTTCTGATTATACTACAACACTAATTTTGAAAATAATTGCTTTTACAGATTTTTCTATAAATTTTTATTATGAAAAATAGTTATTAACTTCACTGTTATTGGACATAGTAGTTAATAACTTTACTGTAACACACTGTACTTTCACCAAATCCAGTTCACACATCACTGCTTTTATGCTGGTTATACTACAATACTTATTTTGAAAATAATTGCTTTGGCATAATTTTTATGATTTTTTTAATGAAAAAGTTAATAACTTTACTGTAACACACTGTACTTTCACCAAATTCACTTCACACATCACTGCTCTCCTGCTGGTTACACTACAACACTTATTTTGAAGATAATTGCTTGTACAAATGTTTCTATGAATTTTTATTATGATAAATAGTTATTAACTTCACTGTTATTGGACATAATAGTTAATAACTTTAATGTAACACACTGTACTTTCACCAAATCCAGTTCACACATCACTGCTCTTATGCTGGTTATACTACAAGACTCATTTTGAAAATAATTGCTTTGGCATAATTTTTATGATTTTTTTAATGAAAAAAGTTAATAACTTTACTGTAACACACTGTACTTTCACAAAATCCAGTTCTCACAGTACTGCTCTCCTGCTGGTTATACTACAACACTTATTTTGAAAATAATTGCTTTGGCATAATTTTCATGATTATTTAATTATGAAAAAAGTTAATAACTTTACTGTAACAAACTGTACTTTCACCAAATTCACTTCACACATCACTGCACTCCTGCTGGTTATACTACAACACTTAGTTTGAAAATAATTGCTTTTACACATTTTTCTATGAATTTTTATTATGAAAAATAGTTATTAACTTCACTGTTATTGGACATAATAGTTAATAACTTTACTGTAACACACTGTACTTCACACATCACTGCTCTGCTGCTGGTAATACACTCATTTTGAAAACAATTGCTTTTGGATAATTTTTAATGTTTTTTTATAGTGATGTGTGAACTGAATTAGGTGAAAGTACAGTGTGTTACAGTAAAGTTATTAACTATTATGTCCAATAACAGTGGTTAATAACTATTTTTCATAATAAAATTTTTTTGAAAATCTGTAAAAGCAATTATTTTCAAACTAAGTGTTGTAGTATAACCAGCAAGAGAGCAGTGATGTGTGAAGTGAATTTGGTGAAAGTACAGTGTGTTACAGTAATGCTATTAACTATTATGTCCAATAACAGTGAAGTTAATAACTATTTTTCATAATAAATTTTTTTTGAAAATCTGTGAAAGCAATTATTTTCAAACTAAGAGTTGTAGTATAACCAGAAGGAGAGCAGTGATGTGTGAAGTGAATTTGGTGAAAGTACTGTGTGTTACAGTAAAGTTATTAACTTTTTTTCATAATAAATAATCATAAAAAATTTGCCAAAGCAATTATTCTCAAAATAATTGTTGTAGTATAACCAGCATGAAAGCAGTGATGTGTGAACTGGATTTGGTGAAAGTACAGTGTGTTACAGTAAAGTTATTAACTATTATGTCAAATAACAGTGAAGTTAATAATTCTTTTTCATCATAAAAATTCAAAAAAAAAAAAAAAAGTGCAAAAGCAATTATTTTCAAACTAAGTGTTGTAGTATAACCAGCAGGAGAACAGTGATGTGTGAACTTTATTTGGCCAAAGTACAGTGTGTTACAGTAAAGTTATGAACTTTTTTCGTAATAGAATTATCTTAAAAATTATGCCAAAGCAATTATTTTAAAACTAAGTGTTGTAGTATAACCAGCAGGAGAGCAGTGATGTGTGAAGTGAATTTGGTGAAAGTACAGTATGTTAAAGTAAAGTTATTAACTATTATGTCCAATAACAGTGAAGTTTATGACTATTTTTCATAATAGAAAAATCATAAAAAAAAATGTGTGAAAGCAATTATTTTCAAAATAAGTGTTGCGGTATAACCAGCAGGAGAGCAGTGATGTGTGAAGTGAATTTGGTGAAAGTGTTACAGTAAAGTTATTAAATATTTTTCATAATAAAAAAATCATAAAAAATGTGTAAAAGCATTAATTTTAAAAACAAGTGTTTTAGTATAATCAGCAGGAGAGCAGTGATGTGTGAACTAAATTTGATGACACTACAGTGTGTTACTGTGAAGTTATTGAGTATTTTATTAGTAACATTTTTCGCGTTCGCACTTTGCAGACGGTCCCTTAGGACTTGTCTCTCAGACGCCAGCGCATTGAGATCAATGTATTTTGTACAGAGCGGAGGAAAACTTGTTTTGAGGAAAACACGCTTGTAGCTTGTTTACTACATCACTACGAATGAAAAGAGGCGTCATTTGTATCGTAAAAACGTTTTGCTCGCGAGTTATTGATCCGGAAAAATCGAATCTGTGAATAACTTGCCAACTTTACCGAACTATGTAACAAATGTGTTTTGTTGCACTCACATTTCGCATTTTTGTTGCACTTATTTACAATTTGAGAACTTTAGTGTAAGTTGCTGTAGTTTATCACCATGGTTTTACTACAAATTAAACCAAAAACATGGTTACTATAGTTAAACCATGGTAACTACACATTAACAATGGTTTTGCTACACTAACCATAGTTCAACCATGGTATTTGTAGTAAAACTGGGGTTATACAAATGATAATCAACACACCAAAAAAAAAACATGGTTACTACACTTTTACTACAATAAAAGAAGAAGAAGGGGTCCACGTCAGCGGTGAGTCTGGCTAACTTTACCTAGCAAGTCAGGTTTGCAACGACCCCTTACACTCAGTCCTGGTGTGAATCTGCAGTAGAAGCGGTGTGTGATGAGCTGAGATCATAGGCTTACCCTCGGGGATCAAGCCCTGCTGATTACAGTCAAGCGGAGAAAAGGACACAAACAAACAGGCGAGGACGATCAGGACTCCTCTCATTTTCAGACCCGTTATTCTTCTTCAGACCTCCACAGTAAAACAGCGACTGATGAAATAAGGCCTTTCCTCGAGAGAAAGTTAGCTGTGCATTCCCCAACAAACACAGCCTGCCCACTTCTGCCTTTCCCCACCCCTCCTATCCCTGACAAAACTTCAACTTACTCTGAGAAATGAATCAAAAAGTGTGACAGCTATGTCTGTCTCATTTGTATTTAAAAATATCTGGGGGAAAATAAATCATAATACTAAAAATAGATCATAATAATTACTTAAGTTAATATTTCTCATGGAATAGTAAAGTTTTTTGCCTTAAAAAACAAGCAAAAGATAAATTTTGTTGAAGACTATGTGACAGCTGTCACAAAGGAACTTGAAATTAGATACATTATTATAGGCTTTTCAGCAAAAGAAATTTTTTTTTTCAGCAAACATCATTTAAAACACAATACTTGAATGTTATGATTACATTTTAATTAACTCATTTAATATAACCGATCTCAAAAGTGCCCGTAAAGAAGGTTTTCATTTATAAAGCTCTACACTGACTAGTGTTTTAGTGCATTTTCTGCAAATATGGAAAAAGTAAAGAGTCTCAATGAAATACTGCAGTTTCATGTTTAGTGCAAATTGTCACGTGACCAGAGCAGTTTATTTCCTGTTTGCACCTTGAGAAGATGATAACTGCATCAAAGCTCCAAAACAAAAGGCTAGTAATGTATGTTAACACAAAGATATGACAAATATTTTTGGTACACATTATCTTTAAGGTGTCTAGTATTAATATATGAATTCACAATTATTCAGTTTTGTTGAGTGTGGACACAGAATGAGTAAACATGTTGATGGCAACAATAGTGACAGGTGGGATTTTTATTTTTTATTATATATATATATATATATATATATATATATTGGTATACCTATTCAGTGTTGTATAAGGGTTTTTATGTATAACAGTAACCATGGAATGTGATAAAACAGTTTAAAATTGGTTAATAACTGGTATATAAGAATTTGGATGACTGCAGAAATAATTGAATTTCAGTATACACACTATATCCCACCGGTCACAATTGTGACCAACCATAAAACACACACTTTTCCATAAAAATTAATAAATAAATAAATAAATAAAATTATTATTTCAAGGGATTACTAATGGCACATCATTTTGATATGTCTGAGAAAAATTCAGATTAAATGGGTTAATATACAGTATACATTTATAACATTTCAAACATATGAGAACTTGTCCTAATAAAAAATGTGACAATTTGTGCCAACCTGGCATATTATGGATCTTTTAATTATGAACATTTAAAACCTTCCAGTTGAAATCTGAAATATGAATTTCAATGTCCAGTAATAATAAACAGGAAAACCATTATGCCAGACAAGCTAATAAATCCATTACCACATTTACAATTTACAATAGGGTCATATTTGTACATTATGCAATAAAATAAAGTTGCAATTGCAGAGAATCTCTTCTTCTTAGCTCAGGAAAGTTCTTATTAAAAGAATGATATTATAAGCATTCAGAAATCATTTGAAAAAATAAGTGCATTTATCAAATGTCACAAAAAATGGACAACCATAATTTAGAAAAGTTACACAAGTATTGGTAGGCCTATCTAAAAAAAAAAAAAAAAAAAAAAAAAATATATATATATATATATATATATATATATATATATATATATATATATATATATATATTTTTTTTTTTTTATTATTCAAATTTTTTTTAAATTTTTTTTTTTTAATTTTTTGTGATTTTGAGATTTTTTTTTTGTGCCCGTTACAAATAAGTGACACAAA
This sequence comes from Spinibarbus caldwelli, assembly GCA_039654775.1. Taxonomy (NCBI): domain Eukaryota; kingdom Metazoa; phylum Chordata; class Actinopteri; order Cypriniformes; family Cyprinidae; genus Spinibarbus; species Spinibarbus caldwelli. The sequence continues at coordinate 5,237,814 of CM077248.1, forward strand.
ATAAGTAAATACTGCACACTTTATTTCTTTCTCTCTTTTTTTCTTTTCAAAGAATGGTATTTGTATATTATTTTTCTTCAGATACAATTTTTCACACACAGCTCTAAAAACAGCAAAGGCAGAAGTCATCACTAAGTGCCGTAAAGCTGTTTCAAAGTTGCCAGGTCAGTCTTACATACTGATCCAGGATCAGTTGTCTCCCATTAACACGTTAGAATGCCGTTAGACGTGCTGCTAAGGGCTGATCCTAGAACAGCGCTCAGTCCAGTTTAAACCACGACAGGTCTTGGACTTCGACACTTCCGGTGTTTTTACGGCAGCCTGCTGGTTTCCTTCCACAAACAGAGATGTCAGTTGGCTGAGAGGTGACATGTGCACACAACAAATAAAACAAAGAAACGCCTTCGACATAACTCAACTTAACTAGCAGAAACACGCGATTACGCGACGCAAACATTGCTTCAAGGCGACAAAGTAAACGCGGAATGGGTGAGCAGAAACGTGTTGAGTAGTCAGCTGACTAGCCTACAATAAATGTCAGCTCTTTGCAGATACAAGTGGCTCGTTTAACAAATATCTGGAGTTGTTTTGGCGCGGAAAAGTGTGTGCCTCGTTAATAAGGAAGTAGGGTTTTCCACAACTCTGTGACAGAAGATATTACTTCAACCTTTTTAGCGGGTGTTTCTCTTCAAGTCAAGCTCGATAAGTTAACACTACTATGCTTGTCAGAGTAGTGTTACTTGTTCTGCTGTCAGGAAGTCACTGATGCACTATATAGTGATCACCATCAACAGCAGTCGTTTATGTTTAGTCCATCAAAGAGCATTTGGAGCAAAAGACAGATCATGTGGCTTCAGCAGAGGTTAAAGGGGCTGCCTGGTTTGCTCTCGAGCAGCTGGGCCCGCCGTGTCTTGGTTGCATTACTGCTCTTCCTCATCTTCTACTGGTACTTGAGCTCAGATGGGCTCCTGAGGGCTCTGAGCATGTCCAGGGAGTCTGGAGGAGCTGCGGGGGTTTGTTTTCAGAATGATCTTCAAAGGTGGGTTTCGTTGGTGGACCGAGGGGAGGGAGTGGTTCTCACCCCTCAGAGCAAAGAATCAGTGCCGTTTGTGGTCGGTAATGGACATTTTCTGGTGGATGTGGACTCTAACAAACTCTGGGTAGCTTCATCTTCACAGCCTGGATCTGCTCCGGTTCACCAAACAGATTATGGGCCGATCGCGCGGTTGCAGATCACGGGAACGCGCTCGGAGGTCCGAGGAATGATGCTGTGGTACAGAAAAGGCTCTGTTTTTTCCACCAGGTGCATCTTAACAGCTACTTCTCACGACTGCGTCGTCATACGAGAGGAATTTGTCGCGCATCGCAACCGACCCAATGTTTATCTTCAGAGGATTCACGTATCGAACCCTACAGACCGCCAGGTTTCGATTGACCTGGTTTCGATTGAGTCTCTGTCGTTTAGGAGCACCGTGGAGAAGATGGAGGATAAGGAGTTTGTGGTCTCCTCAGGCCGGGTGCTCACGGAAAAGAAGGACACTGTGTTGGTGGTGGTGGGCACAAAGAAGCTGGGCACCAAAATCCAGGTTTCTGCCAAATCTGAATACTCAGAAAACCTGGTGAGCGTGATTCACACCTCAGAGCCCACCGAAGCCGGGAAACTGGACGAGACGCTCGGCAAACTGAGAGAAGGAGTCAAGAGAGAGATGGTGGACGTCCTCAGAGCCGATGTGGAAGAGTTAATGCAAGAGCACCAGCAAGCATGGGTGGATCTCTTCATATCTGGCAAGTTGATTAAGCACAGTCCGACATAATTGTTATTCACTTTAAAAAAAAAAAATATCAGTATATACATTTCAGGTTCATTGTATGGACCTCAAAAAATTTACTTTGTACAGTTCTTAATTAAAGGGGTAGTTCATTCAAAAATTAAAATTGTCATCATTTACCCAACCTCATATTGTTCCAAACCTGTATGAGTTTCTTTTTTTGAAAAATGTTGGTGGTAACCAAACAGTTGCTGGACTTCCACAGTATTAGTTGTTTTTAGTTTTTTTTTTTTTCGTTACTATGAAAGTCAATGGCTACCAGCAACTGTTTGGCTACCAAGATTCTTCAAAATATCTCCTTTTGTGTTCAACAGAAGAGAGCAACTTATACAGGTTTGGAATTTTTGTTTTTGGCTGAGCTATCCCTTTAAAAATCTTAGGGGTCAGATCAAGACATATCAAATTTTCCTTAATCTTAGAAGTGTTCAGTGTGTTATGAAAACAAACAGTACATTTCCCCCTGGAAAGAAAGAAAAGTATTAAAAATATTGCTAGTTTAAGGCCAGTTGCATAAAAGGTTTAGACAAGTTTTAAAAGTTAGTCAAAAAAAGAGTAAGACTGGTCAAAATTTTTAAAATTCGGTTACATAAAATTAGGTTAGTCTAATGAATCCAAAATACAAGACTGATTACCCCTTAATTAACTGCTAGCTGGTAAAACTAGTTCTTAAACTTAGACTTAGAGGCTAAGTTTATGCAATTGCCTCCCAATTTCACAGACAGGGCTTAGATTAAACCAGGATTAGGCCATAGTTCAGTTAGGACATTTAAGTAGTTTGTATAAACATACCTTAGGGAAAAAAAAAAAAAAAAAAAAAAAAAAAACATTACTGGTCTGCATCTTGAGACAGTCGGTGCAAATTTCTTTCATTTGAAACAGCTCAGAAATGCATTTTACTCTGGGAATAGTCTTAAGCCCTGTCTGTGAAACCGGGGGTATGAAACTAGAAACTGCCACTAGCCAAATATGAGTATTGTGTGTCATGTAAATGGGCCTTCTCTACCAGCAACTGCACTCCAAAAGGAGATTTTTGCAGTGATGCCATAGAACAGAGGTCTTCAACCCTGCTCCTGGGGACCCACTGTCCTGCAAACTTTATTTGCAACCTGCTTCAGCACACCTGCATGTGTATTGTCAAGCAGTCCTTAAGAGCTTGATTAGCTGCTTCAGGTGTGTTTGATTAGGGTTGGAGCTAAACTCTCCAGGATAGTGGGTCCCCAGGAGCAGGGTTGAAGACCTCTGCCATAGAAGAACCATTTTGGGTTCCCCAAAGAACCTTTCAGTGAACAATTCTTAAAGTAATCTTTTTTTTTTTTCTTCTGAATGAAGTACATTTTAAACATCTAAAAAACATTTTTTTACTATATAGAACCTTTTGTGCAGCTGAAAGATTTCATGGATGTTAAAGGTTCTTTATAGGAGAAAGATCTCAGCCTGTCTCAGAATGGCCTTAGATTGGACAGTAAACGCTGCTGATTAGAAACAGCAAGTTATGAAAAACTGATGAGGTCTGAGATGCAAGTCTGATTGGTTGAGCTTCATTTTGTCTCGTCACTCAAATGCGACAGTAAACGAGTAAGCGCTCTTCATCAGAGGAGGACAAAGTACACAACTCCATTACTTGAGTGAAAGTACAGATACGGCTGGTCAAATTTTACTCCATTGCAAGTGAAAAATGTAAAGACAGATTTTTACTTAAGTAAAAGTACAGAAGTACTTGCTTTTAAAAGTACTTAAGTACCAAAAGTAAATTTCTTTTATGTCAATGCACTGTTTTATTATTGTTGTATGTAATACTTGCAATACCTCTGAAGCAACTTACAATACATTACACCTACTGAATACACTGATTAGCCTGTAGTATCTTTGGAATAAAGAGCTTTTAGAATATTAAAAACCTATGGGGAAAAAATATATTTAACACCCCCACAAAAGCAGGATGGTAGTGATCTCACACAGCTCTGACAGTGTGTGCACATCTATGTGTAGCCATTCATCCACATTTGAACAGAGTGGACAGTGAAATTGCTGTGAATACAGAGTGATAAGGAAGAAGGAAAAAAAAATCAAACCTGCTTTAAAACCCAGCAACACAACTGTAGCTGTATAACTTTACAACAGCAACACTGCTTTAACAAAAAAAGAAAAACATCAAGACTTATTTGACATCAAAACAAAAATTTCAAAAATGCTGTCTAATCGCTCTCGCAGTACTTTGATGTCAGAAAGATCTATGCAGTGCTCCTTCAAGTCCAACACCTGTGTTTTATTAGGAGATGCACAACAGTTCTTCTGTGGCTTTATAGGTAATGTTTTCACTAACACAATCAGGCAATATTGTGTCTAATATATACCACAATATTAACTTCTTATTATTAAATTGTTGTAAATAAATATCACATTTGCAACTGGTCAGTGTTCATAAAATGCTGGGAAATCACTTCATGTAGCCCTACAAGAGTGATTACTGACAAACTGTCTGGAAAAAAAAGAAAGTCACATTTTAGAGAAGAAAAAAAAATCACCCACTGACTTTCAAAGCTGCTACATAGTAACGACTTTCTACTTCGAGGACCTTGATAGAAATGTAGTGGAGTGAAAAGTACAATATTTGTCTTTCAAATTTAGTGAAGTTAAAGTCATAAGTTTCCAGAAAAAATAATACTCAAGTAAAGTACAGATACTCAAAGTGTACATAAGTACAATACTCAAATAAATATACTTAGTTACTGTCTGCCTCTGCTCTTCATACTTGCACAAATATGTGAGCTGATTTTTGTTTTATATGGCAACTCTCCATGTGAATGCCCTTTGATGCAATTCACTTTGTATGCGCATTAATAATACAAAAGTAGGTTCATTTCAGTTATAAGATTTGCATTATTCCGAATATACTTCCTTGTTCTAACTTTCAGACAAATAAACACACCCATCAAAAACACCTGGTTGTAGGAAGGCGTGTAGGACACAGCTAACAGTACAGATAAGAAAAGAATCCCACACAGAGCTATAGTTTACAAAGAGTCATTTATTGACAAAAGCAACGTTTTGTGTTATATTCTACATCTCTTCTACAATTCTCTTTTGGCATTCTTTATTTCTTTTTAGTTTTGTCAAAAACAAGTAGGACAGGCGACCTAGCACAGCAACTTTAATCAAAGTGAGATTTGAGTGAACTTACTGTACAAGGCCAGGACTGTTTGTTTTACTTTTAAGGACAGTTTCTGGGATGTATTTTTTTCTCATGAACACAAAATGGTCCCTTATATTTAATATGTTCAAGTTTTACAGTCTAAAATAATGTTTAGTTCATGAGGATTTGATATGAAATGTGTGTGTAAACTTTTCACTTGTGCCTTGAAGTCTTTAAAAAGATGTCAGAGTCCATTTACAAGGCCAGACACACTGTAAAAGCAAAGAGAAAAGTTATTTTTAATTCAGTTTACTATTTTGTGTAGAAAAACACAGGGATAACACCTGCAGTATAATGATTTAATGCTTTGTGCATTTTATTCAGTTGCACATATACGAGTTGCATGGGACTGCAAATAATATAAACAAACCTGCAGTCCAAGTGTCTGTGCTGTTACTCATTTCACATGTTAGCAGGGGTGTAAAATACTTTGAATTTATTTAAAATAATGATTTTACTGTGTTACTGTACTTAAGTATTATTTTTGGGGAATTTAAATTTGCAATTTAAACTGACCATTGTATTATTTTCACTTGATTACATTTTGGAAGAAAAAAAACTACTTTCTACTCCTTACAATTTTATTTCAACTAGAAAAGTACTTGTTACATTTTCTGCATTTTTATTTTGTTGTGCAAAATGACGTGCAAGAACCAATGATATTTGTCTTCATGCATCAAACACACACGGTTCATTTTCAGTTGTGACTTCAGTTGTAATCAGTAAAATTTCTTTTTTTAATTATTTAATTTTTTTAAGTTATATTTATGGGCTTTTTTGGACAGTAGAGAGCAGACAGGAAAGCATTGGGTGAAGAGAGGGGGGTGGGATCTGCAAAGGACCTCGAGACGGGAATCGAACTCGGGTCGCTGCAAGCACAGTTGCGCTAGCTTGGCTATATGTCGGCACACTAACCACGAGGCTATCAGTGCCGACATCAGGAAAATTCTGGCTTCAAAATTTCACCATTAAATCTGAGAAAGCATATGAGGTAGCAAAGTTGCTTTTCCCATAAAAGTCTATTGATTATTTTTGTTTGTTTGGATATAGCCATTAAAGGTGCAGTAGGAGATCTTGGAAAATGGTAACGTTAGCCTGATAGCACTGAAAGCGAACATCCCACCCTCCCTGCAATCGCATCTAAAGCCACGCCCCCTGCACGCATAAACGCTCACAGACCAGAATATCAGAGACAACATTTCTACAATAGGCTACATCAGCAGTTCCCCATTACAGTCCTCACAATGAAGCGAGTGTAAGGAGCATGTCAGTCGGAACACAGTTCATGCACGTAGCTCACTTCTAACGAGCTGGTTATCTGAATCGGGTGTGTTAACTAAGAGAGACATGCAAAATATGCAGAGCGCGGGGAGGGCGCGAGGACTGGAATCAGGAACCGCTGGGCTACATCATGTGTCATTCAGCGGTGAGAAAACTTTATAGTACAGTTAGTAAAAGTACTACAATACCAGGAAGGAAGATCGGGTTGTTGATGTTTGTCTGCTATTCTCGCTCTGTCTGCACAGCGTGCGTGAACGCGCCGATGACGTATCCTGTCTGTGCGAACCAGGTGCACAGAGGTATGCTAATACATACGTTGACAGGCAGGTAGGAAAGACAATAAAAACGCTCGGACCGAGCGTTTTGATTAGACGAACATTTCTTGGTCCTATGCCTTCCACAGAATATATAAATACATATAAATACATTTAGACCACTTAACTTAATGATTGCTATCGCAATGTGAAGAGACTTTCAGCCAGCATAACAAAAAATTTTTCTGAAGACAATCACCTGTTGCACCTTTAACTGTCTGTGTAGTATATTGACTGAATGTACAACATTTACTCAGCCTGAAGTATTCTCCTTACACACGCGCATTGTTTCGCTTCAGAAGATACTGATTCGTTAACAGGGGTTGTATGGGTTACCATCGTGTTCTTTTGTATAGTTTTTAAGGTGTCATCTTAGGATGTCCTGTGCACTTGCATTATATCCATACAGATGGATTATTCTTTCTAAAAATATTTGTGTTCATCTGAAGTGGAAGAGTCATATACATATGTCTGACAAAACATTTTGCATTGAAAAGATGATCCAATATGATGAAACAAGTCTGTCTTTTTTTTTTTTTTTTTTTTTTTTTTTTTGGCTAGTTTACTTTTTATTTTATTTTTAATACTTAAGTACAATTTAAAGTTGTACTTTTTTAATTTCACTCAAGCCAAGATATTGCTTTGGCCAAGAAGATACTTTTAATTGAGTAAAATTTTCACTCAGTTTCTGTACTTTCACTTAAGAATAATATTTGAGTACTTTTTACACCTCTGTATTTTAGAAATAAGAAGACTTCTTAGTAGAGCAGAAAAAAAAAATATGGTTTAATTTGAAAAATTGTTGCCAAAAATAAATAAGTAAACAATAGTGCTGTCAAACATTTAATTGCATCCAAAATAAAAGTTTTTGTTTACGTAATATATGTATATGTGCTGTGTATATTTATGTATATATAAATACAAACACATGCATGTATATATTTAAGAAAAATATGGTATGTTTATATATTAAATATATTTATTTATAATATAAATATATAAATGTATATACATGTAAATATTTTCAAAACATATACTGTATATGTGTGTATTTATATACGCATAATAAATAAACAGTACACATGCATATATTATGTAAACAAAAACTTTTATTTTGGATGCGATTAATCACGATCGTTTGACAGCACTAGTAAATAAATAATGACTATTTTTTGCACAAATATAAAAAAAAAAAAAAAACATGTTGGTGTACTTCAGGGAAAAAGTAAGTATGATATGACTCCTTTAAGGTTTCTATTCATGTGTTCACTTGCTTTAAGAACCTAAAAGGAAATGTTTCATAGTTTTTGTTTTTTCTGCTTTACAGGTGTGGAAATCAGAAAGATCACAGATGCCCATACTCCGTCCAGTCGCACAGTCAACAATACGCTATATTACATTCTGTCGACCTCCACAGCGCCCCTCCTGGATCAGAGTCTAACTGCAGAAGAGCACGAACGCCTGGAGTCCAGTCTGAACTACGCCGACCACTGCTTCAGCGGCCACGCCACCATGCATGCCGAGAACCTGTGGCCGGAGCGCCTGACCAACGTGGCTCAGATCCTGCAGCTGGTGAATCTCTGGAACCTGACCTTCCAGAAGAGAGGATGCAAGGTCCTCGTGGCGGCAGGCACTCACGGTATGATGCAAGGCATGGTGCTGAGTTTCGGCGGTCTGCAGTTCACCGAAAACCACCTTCAGTTCCAGGCCGACCCAGATGTTCTTCACAACAGCTACTCTTTGAGGGGCATCCATTACAATAAAGACCTTATCAACCTGGCCGTGCTGCAGGACGCCGAGGGCAAGCCCTTCTTGCACGTGTCCGTCAAGCCTCAGGAGAAACCCGTGAAGCTGTACGCCTGCGAGGCCGGCTGCATGAACGAGCCCGTGGAGCTGACCTCGGAGCTGCGAGGCCACACGTTTCCGGTGATGGTGACCCAGCCCATCACGCCTCTGCTGTACATCTCCACTGATCTCACTCACCTGCAAGACCTGAGACACACCATGCACGTCAAGGCCATCTTGGCTCACGAGGACCACATGGCCAAACAGTACCCAGGCCTGCCCTTCCTCTTCTGGTTCAGTGTGGCGTCCCTCATCACGCTCTTCCACCTCTTCCTCTTCAAACTCATCTACAATGAGTACTGTGGGCCTGGAGCCAAGCCGCTCTTCAGGAGCAAGGTATAGCCGAAGACACTTCAAGACACGCCGTTTTTGGGGGTGGGACTGTGGTGTGTGTGTGTGAATCTCCTCTCCCTTTTTCTTCTTGCTCTCATTCTGCACAACTCTCAAATTCTGCCTTGCAAGATATTTTTACCTCTGGAAACTAATTGACAATAATTGGTTTGGGTAACCCATCAAACTGCTGTAATTGGAGGGTCGGGGCTTGCTGGAAATAGTTGTCTGCAATCTTCAGTTTGGGTGTTCTCTCTCTATGAACCTCTTGATGAACTGAAAGCACCAGTGCTCTAAAGACACTATTCAGAGAGCGCCGTTTTTTTTTGTTTGTTTTTTTTTTCGCAATCTGACATTATTAGAACTGATTTGTGTCCAAAAACATAAGAAAAAAATATTTATTTTGTTTTATATGAAATGCTATTCCGCTTTGCAGAATAACCATTTGCTAATTATGTTTGAAGGACAGTTTTTTGAATGTAATTTATCTCGTGACTTTCAGCAGACTTTCCCATCTTTTATATGTAGTTTTACAGCTCAAGAAAATCTGTCTAGAGTATTTAATTCAGTTTTTTGATAGCAGGTGAGGAGTCGAATTTTATTTGATCTGAAATTTGTGTGTAAACTTTTCACTGGTGCCTTCAAGTCTTTCTTCTTCCAAGTTGGTTTAAGGGGTTATGTTTCTCTGAAATTTGCTTTCTGCAAAGTCTTTTTTTGTTCGTTTATAATCTGGGGGTCTTGCGCAGGGGTCTCATGTTTCATCTAAATGTGCTTTTTTAAGTTTGAATATCTTGTTGGTTTGGTAAGGTGAAAGTTGAATTTCAATTTGAACCCAAATACATACTTTTTTTTTTTTTTTTTTTTTTCACTGATCACATTCATCCACCATACAGTCATTTATGTCAGTAGGGTAATGTCAATACTGATGGTGGTTTTGGTGACATTTTTGATAGCAGTTAGCATAAACTTCAAACATAAGGTTGGCAGATTTGAATAAACCTCACAAATCCTATCAAGAACAAGTTCGTTTTGCCACAAAATCACAAGAAGAAAATTACATTTTGCATTAAAATGAAGCCTTTTTAAAGGCCATTAGGATTATTTTCATGACAATTAAACCTTTACAATAATATTTATTGTATTAGAAATGTAAATGTATTAGAATACAATTTTTATGCTTATACTGTGCTGAAAATAATTGTATTACAGTATTTTTTTACTGTAATGCAATAAAAGATATACAGCACTGAGCAACTAATAAGAATCACAACTGACAATAATAGGAATTACAAAACAATTTCACAAAATGCTTCAGAATTACAAAAAGGCTTCATTTCATGTGCAAATGTAAATATAAATGTCCCCATGCAGACATTTTTTCCTAAGATTTACAAAGTCTAAACAGGTTTATGTGTTGATATATGAAAGGACATAAGTGTGTGTGATTGACATTTAATCAACTGAATGAATCATGTCAGTTCACCGTTTAGAGCACAAAATGAGATGGGACCGTTGAGAAGGCACTACTTGCTTATTAAACATGCATCACTCTTGGAATTTTTAAATTAGGCAAATACAGTTTCACATGGTCTGATGTGTAATTCATATCACTGCTGCTTATGCACTGATATCATAAGCTGTACTCCGTTAGATCTCTGCCAACATTTACACAAGCTCACGGAAAAAGCTATTTTTCCATTTATTATTTACTTCTTGTTAATGTGAAGATTCTGCATTGTTTGCCATGTGGGTCTCAAAGTTTCTTCCCATGTTGGAGTGATCTAGTTGATCTTTTGCATTTGTTTGAATTCTGCTGTTTTTATTTAATTAACAAAGTTCTGTTATTGTGACATTCATTCACATTGATTTTTAAAGATTTACTTAATCTGGGGTCATACAGTAAAACCTGTAGTAAAACCAGTATCGCTCCTTAGTGATGTGAAATGAGTACATCATATGAGTTGCCTTAAAATGTGTCTCTAAGGCATCTTTACTCTGCCAAGTTAAGGCTGCCTCTGTGCCTGCTTAAAAAAAAAAAAGTGTGTAAAGGTGCAATGCCCTGCAATTACAGCTCTAGTGTCAAAAGCATGCAGTTGTAATTGCTGTGGAAGTGCGTTTATGCCACCTCTGAGCAGCATTAAACAGTCTGTGTAAAGACACCTAAATGCCACTTCAGAAGCACTTCTGTGCCACCTTTGCGGTGTAAATTTGTTACTGGTGTGTAACATGCTAAAGATACAGTGCTTAAAGTATTTGTTTTATTAGTGGGCAAAATAAATGACATGTTTTGGGGTTAAAAAGGCAACTCAAATGAGTAAAATCATTTCCCAAAGAGAGCACGTGTAAACATTTTACTTCATTTTTGATTGAAGTCAGTCATTACTACATTTCACATGTCGGACACTATTGGCGTCAATCCTAATGCCTGTGCTCTGTTTATTTGTATATGTTTTACAATTAGCTTAGACTCATACGTATAAGTAAACAGATGCACTGGATGGAGTAAATTCAACAAGTGTAAAATATGAGCACTAAATGCCATGAAATAATAAATAATAGTAAATCCATTCATATCCCTTGATATGTTTTGAAATCCACAATTGTTTCACAAAGAAAGCATAACACTTTTTTTTCTACCATAAATATGCATATTCACCCTTTATTTGTTATTTCAACAGGATGATGTTTCTCTCTGAAGCCTAATCCAGTGTGCAGAAACATTAAATATGGCTCTATCTCTGGATGTCCTCTCAGGATTGATTTTAATCTCTGGAGACGTGCCGATGTATTTAAGACACGTTTTCCATTATTGCTGTGTGAATTTAATTATGAACATTATCTGATTTCTGTCGAGAATTATGTAAGTTGTTAAGGTTAAAATATGAAGACTATTTAAAGGTGCCCAGTCATGTGCAAATTAGTGATAAAATATCAATAATTATGAAGGATTCAAACAAGACCTTTATTATTTATTATTCTAGCTTATAAACAAGCACAATAATAAAATCTTAATGGAAACCAAATCAAATATGCAGCTCCTAAACTGATTTTATGTGAATGAAGAAAAAAATTGTATAAAATCGCAATGAAATGGAATTAGCAACAGAGCTTTTCTTCTGTATTGTGATGAACATCTGAGTGTAACATAATTAAAAAAACAATGTAAGGCGTGGATTGGGGATAAATGAGTGGAGAAGTCAGGAATATGTCACCTTATTTTCACTGCAATAATGAATTGTGACATTTTGATTATGAGGTCAAACAAATCAGATACACAGATGAAAATCAGCTAAATGAATCTATGTCAGTAGTAGAAATACTGACCCTTATTAAAACATCTGGGAAGAGGGAATATTGTATGTATTTATTTGAAAAATCAGCATTGAACATCACATTCACGTTTGTTTACTGTATACTTAATCACATGGAATATAGAAGGTAAAACAGCATGTCATTGTTATAATGACAGTTTCAGACCACAACTGTTATAGGTGATAACCGCTTGTCTCTGATTAATGTCCCATCGTGTTTAAAAGAAAATAAATGTGGAATGTCTTGGACTTCATTATATTGTCATCCAGCTATTGATTTTATTACAAGTGACTCACGGTCTCTACTCAGACACCATGGTAGTTGGTGAATGTTTGAATTCACAGTCTTTCTGCTAGCAATGGTTATGAGAAAATAAACCACTGGGCTTCCCCAACTAGTCACAGGTTACATTGAGTTGCATTGCACAGCAAACTGGCCTCGTAGCCTTACCAGACTGCTTTTCCACTGGTTTTAGATGGTCAGCCAGTTGGTCTCCCAGAATGAGGAGCTGATGGTGCCCACAACCCCAACAGACCAGGCCGGGAGACCAGCTAAGACCAACCAAAAGCTCATTTAAAAAAAAATAATAATAAAAAAAGCTGGATGAGAGAGAACTTCAAATAGAGGCCGACGTGATGTTTAAAGTTCCATGGGAAAAAGCACTTTTATCATCACTTCAGTTGAAAATTACTTCATCATTACTTCAAACCCTGGACTGCGTGGTATACATCACTGATCTATAATAGAGTCATTATATATAGATCAGTGATATACACACACAAAAATGACCTAGAGCATTCAAAGAATTTATTTGACGCCAATATGTAAAAGTGCTGGTTGTAAACGGGTTGTAAAAAAGGTACAACCCTCAATAAGTGTTTCGAATCCCGGTATGAGTGAACATGGTTCTTAGCTCCACATGCTTTTATTGTAAATGTTGTTTGTTCATTAAATTAACCAGGCAAGAAACGGACATCACTTTGTGGACATTTATTATTCCATTCTATGAGTCAACAACAACAACTTACCACCCTGCCATGGCTTATAGAAAAGCCACTAGGCCAACATACCCATTCTGCAAAAGAAGAAAACCATGTGTAAAAACTGATAATGAATGAATTTTCTGTTTACAGTGTTTACCTCTGATTTATCATTCAATAGGTTGAACACATATTAAATGTTTTAATGTTAATTAGGAGAGGAGTTAATTAGCCCACATTCAGCACTATTTGATATCAAACGGTGCATCTTGGTTCTGTACTAAATAGTATTCAAAATTAGAATTAGTGTGTCCCAAGTCCTCCTATGTTGAAATGAGGATCCCTACCCGGATGGTTTACTATTTCCGGTGCACATTCCCCACAAACCGCAGAAATGTGAGACTAACAATTAAGTAGAGACTTTTAGATAAAGGGGTTTGAGTGATCGAATATGTAACCTGCTGGAAAAAATAGAGTTAATTAATAATCAAATATGTAACCTGATTGAAACATAACAGTCAATAAGTCCCGCCCTCTAAATTAAAGAGCCAATCGCCGATCGGAAAAGTCATACTGCGTCACTGCAGCTGTTCCAGTTGCCATAGAAACACTAACAGTTTTCGGAGACATGGGCAAAGGACTTTTTAAGGCTATTTGAACTAAAAAAAAAGCAAGATGGCGCCGAGTTAACACGCTCTTACCTGTAGCTCGTGAGTTAAGTGAGCAAAGCTCAGTTTTACTTCATAGTTATGTTAAGTATTATAAATAGTTTTTAATGGCTTATTGATTTTTTGTTTGTTATTTTGAGTTGTCATACTTATTATACATTCTTCAAAAAAACAAGAACAGAAGTTTCTCGAATTCTCCATCGGTAGAAACCATGGCTCTTCTCAGGCTAATGTGATGGACATTCATGACTACGCCTCATCTATGGACTTAAGATCTGATGCTGACACAATACCTCTACCTGAAACTCTACCTGGCCAAGAAATCGCGTGTAGCATTGAATGACGGTGTACCAAACTCTGTTCTTTTGGCTGCGATTGAAAAAAATAGGTAAACTTCAAGAGGAATCGTTGGCGAGGCTACAGTCTGGAGAACACTGCTTCTATTCGTTCTCTCTCCTCATCTGTGGAGTTCTTTGGCGAGGAAATCGAAGACATTAATAAAAGAGTTGCGTCTCTGAAGAATATGGTTTCTTCCCTGGCGAAAGAAAACGAATCTCTTCGGCAGTCGTGGTTGGAACTAGATGAATACAAATGGAGATGGAATCTGCGTGTTGCAGGTGTCCCTGAATCTAACAATGAGAATGTAAAAAATGTAATCTTTGGAAATGTTTCACCAGAATCTGCTGCATCTCTTGTTAATTCAGTGGACATTGTACGTAGACTTTTTCTTATAAAAGTAAGCCATGATTGCCTTTGTATTCTGAGCAAGCTCAAACTTGTTGGTCTCTTTTCTTTATCCTTTGCCTATTTCTGACTTTATAGGCCAATTGATTGTCTGTTTAGTTTACATCGTTCACTAATGTTAAGTATTGTTTTTCACTTAATGTTCGGGGGATACGAGATTTAATTAAGAGAAAATCTGTATTTTTGTTTAGTAAATCTTTTAACCGGGATGTTTTTTTGTTTTCATGCGAGAAACTCATTCATGTCAGGAGGATGAGAAATTTTGGCAAAATCAATGGGGTAATCAGATTTTATTTTATCATGGGATTCGCCGTGCAGGAGGTGTCGCTGCTTTATTTGGTAAAAATTTCAATGGATCAGTTATTCACCAGAAGGAAGATGGTTAATGGTTGTGATACAAATGGATGAATCTTATTTTATTTTAGTTAATGTATATGGTTTTAATAGATCTGATATGAATGCTACTCTTATGTCAGAGATTTCTTTGCTTATTCTTGAAAAACGGCGTAAGTTCCCCTCTGCTTACTTGATTATTGGAGATTTCAATGAAGCCCCTAATTATTCTGAAGACCGATATCCTCCAAGACAATGTCAAAATGCTATTAATCCAGTCATTTCTGGTTTCTGTCAATCTCTAGATTTGATTGATGCATTCAGATTTCTGTATCCTTGTTCCACCTCGTTTACTTGGTTTAAACCAGATCAAACTCAAAAATCTCATATTGATTTATGGCTAGTCTCTGTTTCTTTGATTTCATCTTTGACGTCTGTCTCTTGTAGTCCTTCACCACTAACTGATCATTGTGATATTGATTTAATATTGAAGCCAAAAAATTCTAGAACCTATAACCCTGGCTACTGGAAATTAAACTGGCCCCTGCTTCTTAATGATTCTTACTGCTCAGGTATAAAAAAATTAATCAATGATATCAAAACAAGGTCAGATATATCTTTTATTGCCAAATGGGAGCTCCTTAAATTTGAGTGCAGAAAATTTTCACTTTATTTTAGTAAAAAACTTTCCTCTGAAAAGAAAAATAAATATGCAGTTTTACTTAAAAATATTTCTGATCTCTTAAATAAACAGCTCTTAGAAGAAGATCAAAACAAGCTATCTTTTTTTACAAGAGGAATTAAATTCCTTGTATCTTGAAAAAGCAAAGGGAGCTTTTGTAAGATCTAGAGCCAAATTCAGCTTATTTTTTTTAATCTTGAAAAACAACATGGACGAAAAAGGTCAATTCACTCCCTTCAAATTGATGGCTCTATTTCCTCTTGTAAAACTCAGATATCTCAATTTGTTTTTAATTTTTATCAAAAATTATATTCTTCTGCGTTTGATAATCTTGCGTCTGATTCCTTTTTTGATAAAGTAACTCCCTTTATTCCTCAAATTTCAGAACGTAATAAATCAGTTTGTGATGTGCCACTTACAATGAAAGAATTGGATGGTGTAATATCAAAGTCCCCTGTAAATAAATCTCCTGGCCCTGATGGCCTACCTTTTGAATTTTATAAAGTTTTCTGGGATCACATTAAGGACTTGCTTTTTGAGGCTTGTTTTTTGGGAATGCATAGATCAAGGAGAACGTCTCGGTTACATATGTAACCCTCGTTCCCTGAAGGAGGGAACGGAGACGTCACGTCGGATGACCGACGAAATTGGGATCTCGCCAGAGAGACCAATCCACTTCGAGTGTAACTAAACGAGCCAATAGACATTGGCATGCGATTATTGCATCCAGCTGCCGCTGATCACAGCGTGAGCATAAGAGGCAGCTGATGCACCGCATCAATTATGTTTTCGCTGAGGAGCCGAGCCGGCGACCCGGCAGCTCAGCGGTGGTACAGCGACTGTGGCGACGGGACGTGACGTCTCCGTTCCCTCCTTCAGGGAACGAGGGTTACATATGTAACCGAGACGTTCCCCTTTCAGTCGGTCACTCCGAGTCACGTCGGATGACCGACGAAATTGGGATCCCTACCAAAGCGCCACAGGAGCTGCCCCTTCCAGTGCCCTGTGTAGGGCTCCTGACCCTTCCTATAAGGCAGACGATAGGACCGGGCTCTACACAGAGGAGGTCAACTACTGGTGTTCCTTGAGCAACCCAAACAGTAGGACTAGGATAACACTGGGAAGCGTGCCCTTCCACTTGGAAGAGGCACACTGCGGAGTCACCTCCTCCCAAAGGGGGTTTAAGTGACATTCAAACATGTGAAGTAACCCAGAGGGCCCTTTTGCACATGGAAGTCTCTGAGATGGCTCAGGCTGCATCTTTAGAGATGGCAGAACGTGGTCCGCCAGGGGAAACACGGCTCCAATAAGAATACCGTGGAATACACATATGGGATCCCGACAGGGTCTCTCATATGGGCACTAGCCTCGCACCAGATTTCAAGAATTCATTGGCTGAAGGCCTGGCGCCGGACGCTCCGCCGTGTCCGGACGCCGGAGTGCTGGAGGACTCAACAGGGTTTGCCTGGTTAAGGAACTCTCTGGAGAATTTAGGCGTAAGGACGCCGCAAGCCGACTCTGAGCCGGCCCTCTCAGTGCCACTACCCGTTTGAGGTGAGAACACAGGAGGAAACCGGTTCGACACGTAGGCTATAAAACCTAGCGAACGTGTTGGGAGTCGCCCAACCCGCAGCTCTACAGATGTCTGCTAGCGAGGCACCACGAGCCAGCGCCCAGGACGATGCGACACCCCTAGTGGAGTGAGCACGCAACCTGAGCGGGCAGGGCACACCTTGTGCTTCATAGGCCAAGGTGATGGCATCCACTATCCAGTGGGCCATCCTCTGCTTGGAGACAGCCTTCCCCTTCTGCTGTCCTCCGAAACAGACAAAGAGCTGTTCTGAGGTCCTGAAGCTCTGAGTTCTATCCACGTACTGACGCAGTGCGCGTACAGGACAGAGCAAAGCTAGGGCTGGGTCTGCCTCCTCCAAGGGCAGCGCTTGCAGGCTCACTACCTGGTCCCTGAAGGGCGTGGTAGGAACCTTGGGCACATAGCCGGGCCGGGGCCTCAGTGTTGCACTGGAGTCAGCCGGCCCAAACTCAAGGCACGACTCGTCGACCGAAAATGCCTGCAGGTCCCCCACCCTCTTGATTGAGGCCAATGCAGTCAGGAGTAGGGTTTTCATAGAAAGAAACTTCAACTCGACTGACTGTAATGGCTCAAAGGGGGCAGTTTGTAGGGCTCTTAGCACCAAAGCCAAATCCCAAGAGGGAAGGGAGGGAGGCCTCGGAGGATTTAACCTCCTGGTCCCCCTAAGAAACCTGACGACCAGATCGTGCTTCCCCACCGACCTCCCCTCTATGGGGTCGTGGTGGGCAGAAATAGCAGCAACATATACCTTAAGGGTGGAGGGGGACAGCCTACGCTCCAACCCTTGTTGCAAAAAGGAAAGCACGGCTCTGATCGAACATCTCCGGGGGTCCTCCTGGTAAGAGGAACACCATTCGACGAACAGGTTCCACTTCAGCGCATAGGCCCGTCTTGTGGACGGTGCTCGTGCTGAAGCGATAGTGAGCGCTACCTCCTGGGGCAGGTCACCTAGAACCTCCGCGTCCCGTCCAGGGACCACACATGAAGTTTCCACAAGTCTGGACGCGGGTGCCAGAGGGTGCCCCGTCTCTGAGAAAGCAGATCCTTCCTCAGAGGAATCGGCCAGGGAGGGGCTGTCGCGAGGAGCATGAGTTCCGGGAACCAGGTCCTGTTGGGCCAATATGGAGCCACTAACAGGACCTGCTCCTCGTCCTCCCTGATCTTGCACAATGTCTGTGCTAGCAGGCTCACTGGGGGAAACGCATACTTGCGCAAGCCCTGGGGCCAGCTGTGTGCCAGTGCATCCGTGCCGAGCGTTGCCTCGGACAGGGAGTAGAACCACTGGCAGTGGGTGGTTTCTGGAGATGCAAACAGGTCTACCTGAGCAACTCCGAACCGACTCCAAATCAGCTGGACCGCCTGGGGATGGAGTCTCCACTCCCCAGGAAGTGCCGCTCGAGACAGCTCGTTGGCCACCTGATTGAACACTCCTGGGATGTGGATGGCACGAAGGGACCTCAGATGCTTCTGACTCCAGAGGAGGAGGTGGCGGGCGAGTTGCGACATGCGACGGGAGCGCAAACCGCCTTGCCGGTTGATATAGGCAACGGTCGCAGTGTTGTCCGTACGGACCAGAACGTCCCTGCCCCGAAGGCGCCCTCTGAGGCGGCACAGGGCAAGGCGTACTGCCAGCAACTCGAGGCAATTGATATGCCAACGCAGAAGGGGGCCCGTCCAAACCCCTGATACTGCGTGCCCGTTGTACGTGGCACCCCAGCCGGTGGCCGAGGCATCCGTGAATACCACAGCATGCCTGGATACCTGCTCCAGGGGCACTCCTGCCCGAAGGAACGAAGGATCTGACCACGGGCTGAAGGTCTTGCGGCAGGCCGGTGTAATCTGAACCCGGTGAGTACCGCGTTTCCACGCCCACCTCGGGATTCGGCCATGGAGCCAGTGCTGAAGCGGTCTCATATGGAGCAGACCGAGCGGAACTATGGCCGCAGCTGCAGCCGTATGCCCCAGGAGCCTCTGAAAGAGTTTCAGTGGGACCGCTGTCCTGCCTGATAAAGTCTTGAGGCAGTTCAGCACCGACTGAGCACGTTCCTGGGTGAGGCGTGCTGTCTGGTTGACCGAATCCAACTCCATGCCGAGAAAAGAGATCCTCTGCGTTGGCACGAGTTTGCTCTTTTCCCAATTGACCCGAAGGCCCAACTGGCTGAGGTGCCTGAGCACCAGGTCCCTGTGTGCGCACAACAGCTCTCGAGACTGTGCAAGTATGAGCCAGTCGTAGAGGTAGTTGAGAATGCGCACACCCCGTTCTCTCAGGGGAACAAGGGGCCGCCTCTGCGACTTTGGTGAAGACACGAGGCGAAAAGGGACAGCCCGAAGGGCAGGACCTTGTACTGATATGCCCGACCGTCGAACGCGAATAGCAGGAATGGCCTGTGTCGCGGGAGAATCGAAACATGAAAGTACGCGTCCTTCAGGTCGATTGCTGCAAACCAATCTAGGGGACGGACGCATCCAAAATGCGTTTCTGCGTCAACATCTTGAACGGCATCTTGTGAAGTGCACGGTTCAAAACTCGCAGATCCAAGATCGGTCGTAACCCACCGCTTTTCTTGGGCACAATGAAGTAAGGGCTGTAAAACCCCGACCTCATATCGGCTGGAGGGACCGGCTCTATTGCATCCTTCGCCAGTAGGACTGCAATCTCCGCGAGCAAGACAGGGGCATCGATGGCTTTGACTGAAGTGAACCGGATGCCCCTGAACTTGGGGGGACGCCGGGCGAACTGAATCGCATAGCCGAGTCTGATGGTCCGCAGGAGCCACCGGGACGGGCTGGGGAGCGCTAACCAGGCTCTGAGAGACCGCACCAGCGGGGCCAACGGGCCCACCGACATGCCCGTGGTGGGGCAGCAAGGTGGAACACAGGGACCGGCCCCAGGGCCTGTGACGGCCTGGCCTGTGACGGCAGGGGGCGGGGTCTGGGTGTGTAGTGTAGCACTCACCTGATTTCTCCTCGCGTGGGAGGAGACACAGGAACCCGGCTTGAGGCTTGTGACAGCCCTGCGTTTGACGACTTGAAGCGGGGACTGGAGTGCTACTGCCCTTACCTGGTTCCACGAATGGGCAGGAGGGGTGCTCTTGGGCAACCACCCGCTGCCTGCTGGCGAGAGAGGAGGAGGGAAGCGATCCTGTGATGCACGGATCACCACTCTCCTCCTCTTGAGACCCGGAGATTGAGGAGACCGCTCTTTACTGATGTTTTGGGTACCGCTGGCTGCTGGGCCAGCGGCGGAACAAAATGAACAAAAGATACTCCACCCGGCCCTCCTCCGGGGGAGGGAGTGGTGCAGTCACCATCTCCCGATGAGCAGTCTCCTCCATCTCTGGGTCGACCGTCCCAGGGCCTCTTGCACTTGCGCTTGCCGCCAGGTTTGGCGGGGGCCTGGACGGGCTGGGCGTCCTGCCTGCGACCGGCTCCACGACGCTGCCTGGTGAAAGGCTGCTGCGGCTGCGCGGGAGTGGGGGCGGCCGCAGGGGGGCGCCCACGGCGACGAGCAGGCTGAGTGGCTGCAGCCGGAGTGAAAGCAGCAGGTTTCCTCCGGCGCATGATGTGTTTGCCTCAGTCTGCTTCTGGGCTGCCGAGAACTGCTGGGCAAAGCTCTCGACAGCGTCGCCGAAAGGGCCGGTCTGTGACACGGGAGCATTCAGGAAACTGTACCTTCTCCTGCTCCTTCATGTCAGCGAGACACAGCCAGAGATGGCGCTCCTGGACATCGCACGACCCAGAGACTGTGCGGTCACCTTCGTCGCTCGTAGCGCGAGGTCCGTCGCAGCACGCAGCTCATGTAGAACCGCCAGGTCGTGACCACCCTCGTGCAGGTCTTTCAGTGCTTTGGCCTGGTGGACCTGCAGCAACGCCATAGCGTGGAGGGCGGAAGCCGCCTCCCCACAGGCTCTATAAGCACTGCCAGTTAGACCTGACGAATACCTAGAGGCCCGTGAGGGGAGACACGGATCACCCCGCAGGGTGGAAGCGGCTGTTGGACACAGTTGCATGGCCACAGACCGTTCCACCGAGGGGATGCCCGCATACCCCAAAGCGGCTCCACCATCGAGGGTGGTGAGAGCGGAAGAACTACAAGATGTGTTTCGGGCAGTGAAAGGTGCCCTCCACGATCTTGTCAGCTCCTCATGCACTTCCGGAAAGAATGGCACCGGAGGGGGGCGCTGAGAACCAGCGCCACCCCCACCGAGGAACCACTCGCCCAGCCTCGAAGGATCGGGACACGGTGGCTTTTTAGGATTCCACACGAGCCCGACATTCTCGGCGGCCCGGGAAAGCATAGCCGTCATCTCTGGGTCTGGCACGGACAACGCTACCACACCCGAAGGGGGCAACGCAGCCGGGTCGTCATCCCCGGAGAGAGAGGGCCCGCCCTCCGATGCAGTGATCGACATCTGGTCGTCAGAGGGGGCACCGAAGGAAACGCGTGGCCAGCGCGCTCCTTCGGCAGCTCCACCGGCTGCGGAGTGCTTGAGGGGTGAGGAGCTCCACTTGGGGAAGCCCTCACCGTAATCCTCAAATCACCTCTAACTCCACCGGATCCAGTGTGCACGCCGGATCACGGCAGGCAGAGGGACTCTGCCATGTTTGACATAGCAGAGTCGCACTCCGAGATGGTCATGTCCCCGTAAGAAGAACATGAACCATCCACGAAAGCCACCTCAGCGTGCTGAATGCCCAGACACGTGAGGAAGCGATCGTGACCGTCCTGAGGCGCCAGGAAACGACCACACCCAGAAACGCACGGGTGAAAAGACATCTTTAAAAAGACGCGATCACCCGTGTTGCTCTTTTAGAGAAATTGCTCTTTCAGAGAAATGCTCTTTTAGTGCTGAAGCACGCAGGGGAGCTGGCCACCGCACACTCCTAGTGTGGCTGTCAGCAGGAAGACGATCTTTCTCTCCCGGACACCGTGACCACCGCTGCCGCGCCGTAACGCCCGCACTCGCTCGCAGAACACTCTCTTGGAAGGGAGAGCAGTAGCTTTAACCACTACTGCTCGGCTCCGAAGCGAAAGGATAATTGATGCGGTGCATCAGCTGCCTCTTATGCTCACGCTGTGATCAGCGGCAGCTGGATGCAATAATCGCATGCCAATGTCCATTGGCTCGTTTAGTTACACTCGAAGTGGATTGGTCTCTCTGGCGAGATCCCAATTTCGTCGGTCATCCGACGTGACTCGGAGTGACCGACTGAAAGGGGAACTAACCACCACTATGAAACAAGGTTTAATTGTTTTAATTCAAAAGCCAAATAAAGACATTCTTAATTTAGATAACTGGAGACCTATATCTCTCCTTAATATAGATTATAAGATTCTGGCTGCCGTGTATGCAAATCGTCTTAATGTCTATAAGAAGTCATTTCAGAAACACAGTCTGGTTTTATGAAAAATTGACATATTTCCAATAACATTCGTCTCATTTTAGATTTACTAGATTATTCTGATTTGGTTAGTAATGAAGCCCTTATTCTCTTTTTGGATTTTTTTAAAAGCATTTGACACTGTTGAACATAATTTTATTTTTAAAGCTTTAGTTAATTTTGAGTTTGGTAATAATTTTATTTGTGTTGTTAAAACTTTATACAATGATATTAATAGCTGTGTTTCTCTTTCCAATGGCACTTCTCCAAGATTTTATGTTAGCAGAGGTATTAAACAGGGATGTCCCATTTCTCCCTTTTTGTTTTTACTCGCTGCAGAATTATTGAATCTATATGTTGTTAATTGCACTGGTATCAAAGGAATTCAAATTGGAGAGGAAGAATTAATCATAAGTCAATTGGCCGATGATAAATGTATTTTTTTTTAAAGAATCAATGTCAAGTAAATTTGATAATTCAAAGTCTAAATAATTTTTCCAAAGCCTCTGGATTAGTAGTTAATACAAAAAAAAAGTGAAATAATGTTTATCCATGATTCTGATGTGACCTCTGTTGATGGAATTTTAGTAAAGGGTGTTATTAAATATCTTGGTATTTATATCTGTAAATCAGCTCAAGAAAGAATTTCTTTGAATATTCATCCTAAATTAGATTCTGCCAAACGTATATTTAGTTTGTGGTTACAAAGAGATCTTACAATTTATGGCAGTATTTTGTTATCTAAAGTTGAAAGTATTTCACACTTTATTTATCCTTCTATACCCCTTTATATTGATTCTAACACTTGTAAATCTATTGACTCTCTTAATTTTAAATTCATATGGAAAAATAAGCTGGAACACATCAGTAGAAAATCCCTAACACAGCCATATTCAAAGGGAGGGTTGAATGTCTTAGATTTTTTTTACCCTAAACCAAATTTTTAAAATAAACTGGCTAAAAAATGCTTGAAGGGGAATTCAGTTTGGTTCTGGATACCTAATATGATTTTCAAGAGGTGTGGAAATTTACAGTTTTTGCTTTCTTGTGATTTTAAGTCCACAAGGCTCCCAATGAAACTTTCAAACTTCCATAAGCAAGCTTTAGACTCATGGAAGCTAATCTTTAAACATAATTTTTCCCCTCATATTATTTGGAATAATCAGTATGTTTTATCAGCTCGTAAATCTGTTTTCTTCCCTAATTGGTTCTCTAAGGGCATTGTGTTTATCTCAGATTTAATAAGCAACAGGGGAGATTTTTATGCTTATGTTGATTTTATTAATAAATATGGGATAAATGCTTCAAAACGGGACTATACTATTCTTACAAATTCCATTCCTCCCAAGTTATTATTTTTAATGAAGTCTTATAAAATATATTGTAATTTTAGTTTAATTATCCCTCGATTATTTATTCAAGGGGTTAATATTATGGATAAGTGTACAAACAAATTTTTGAGAAACTGTTACTGCTAATAATGCTTCATCTTTTAAAGCTTATGGAAAGTAGTTGGCACTTTATCCAAATGTTAACTTTCAGAAAGTATTAATTACTAATTTTTATTTAATAATAAAATAAAAGAAGTTCATTTTAAAATTATTCATCATTATTACCCCTGCAACAAATGTTTAAGTAAATCTATACAAAATCTTTCTCCACTCTGCTCTTTTTGCTCTTTCACATTTATTCTATTTCTGTCCTTATACTAAACAATTCTGGCTTCAAATTTCAGCATCTTTACGTCTTGTATCTTCCGTCTATGTAACATTTCAGTAGTTAAGGTTCTCTTTCATTCTGTGGTTTCTGACAATAGGGAGCTAGAGGATGTCCTGGACTTTATTTGTATGATGGGAAAAGTCCACATTCACAAAGCGCGATGCCTTAATTTTAAACCTAATTGTAAAATATTCACTTCTGATTTACTTTTGCTTTACTCATCACTTCAAAGAATCTCCTCAAATAAAAAAGCCTTAAAAACATCCAATATTTAAAAAAAAAAAAATTCATAAGTTGTAACTTTTATGATTGTAAAATGACTGTATAACTATGATTGTATAATTTTTATTATTATTATTATTATTATTATTATTTATTATTTAATGACCTTTTAAGTATTATTCTATCCCCCATATGTTCTTGTTGTAATGTTGATCTGTTTCTTTCTGATATTGTTAAATAAAAAAATAAATAAATAAAGTTAGTAGATGCCGAAAGTCGTCGCAAACATGCCCGCCGAGTGAACAGAAGCAAAATACCGCATCTCAGAACAGCTCAGGAGAATAAAAACTAAAGATGAGAATAAAGATGCACTGTCCTCATATAATCTCCTATTGGCGAGTAGCTACTTTAGGGGCTTAAGGCCCAGATGGATTGTCCAAAGCACCTGAACTTTTTGAAGATTCACTTTTTTAACACAATAGATTTTAATATACATTATTTTATATTTTTAAAAAAATTACATATACTTCATAAAAATAAAAAAGAAAGTGTTTTCGATGTAAACAGATGGATTGTATAAAATTTACAAATAGGTAAAATGAGGTGGATTATGGTCACTGTTGAACAGTACCTGTTCCGACCAGTAGGTGGGACTGCAGGCTTCAATAAACCCTTACTGATTAGGCAATAACAAAGATGTGAGCCAGATTGATAACCTGTTAAATTCGAAGTTCTTAATTACTGTGAACACTTTGCAATATGACCTTGTAAATGTATTTTAAGGTAACATTCAATATAGTGCAATAAATGAAGGATATTGAAGTTATTAATGCATTTAACATTTTTTCTTTGTTTCTAAGCCTAGCAAAACCCCTTCCTTGTCTCGTCTTGATAAAAGCTGTGCTGTATCTAAACAGTTCTAGATGACTGACCTGTGGTTTGGCACAGCTTTCTACACAACACCCCCAACAAAAAATCTTGGAGCCGGAACTGGATAGATTTGTTGAGTACGTACTTTGTTGTTATATTATTCTTTTAACGGAAAACTTAAAAGTAATCCAAATGGATTTACGTTTTCAAAAATGTATTGTAAGAGCACAACTCTGAAACCCCATACAGTTTATTTTTATTTTTTTCTCATTTACAAGTCCTTCAATGTTCTATATACATAGGTAGGCTATCTGATTGTAATAAACCATTTAATTAACTTTTAATAATCATATCCAATTGGACTTAACTGATGACTGTTTTGACTGTTTAGGATTTTTACTACTGCTGTCCACATGAAAATGTATGTATATTCCCCAAATATAAAAAAAATAAAAAATATTGTCCAGAACTCCGCTGAATACCCCTGATACAGTAGAGTGACAAATTGTAAATGGCTTAATCATTAAACTAAATGCAAGTAGAAAACAATGAATTGCAATATAATTTACTGTGAAAAACAGTAAAAGGACATTCCCAGAAGCATGACACATCACTAATGATTATATTTTATATTAAATTTTTTTTATTTAAAATATTGATATATTCTGTTCTATAGTTAATTATAAACAAATAAATGATTATAATTATAAATATTTTTTTTGCTCCTTTTGCAATTTGCATGTAAGCTGTGCTTGAACCTGTAATTGCACCATGGAGCTATATAATAGTTAATTATAAATAAATATATAATTGCATATATATATTTAAAAAAAAATAAGTATTTTTTTCTTCTTGTGCATACAAGTTGTGCTATATATACACTTTTTTTGCACAACTCATGACTTATACATGCATTTTATATCATTTTCTACCTTATCTACTCTCTTGGCTTTTTTGGGGGGGGTTTTTTACATTCAGGATCAATGCCTGGAACCAGTCATGGCGGAGGATCTTTTCCAAACCAATCCGCTTGTCTGGATCTCTTTCCATGCAGGAACAGATCAGATCTATGCATTCTGTGTAGAAAGAAGAGAGAGGCATCAGATTATCACGGTAAACTTCATACTTGCTATAACAACCGATTACATTATTTTAAGCAGTAATAAAGGTTCCTGTATAATCTGTTCACATTCTCTCACCTTTGGAAATTTTTTCTGTGTACCAGGTCCTGTCAAAGATCTTCTGGAGCTGTTGGCCTGGGAACTTCCCACACACCATCCTGTACAACAGAATGCCTAAAGAGTACACTGTTGTAGGCTTAGCGTGGTAGCTTCCAGTACGGATCTCAGGGGGAGCGTAAACTTTCGATCCACTGAATGTCGAATAGGCAGACTTCTTCAAGCATGTACCACAGCCGAAGTCTATTAATTTGACCTGCAAGGTGTTTTTGTTAATGAGCAGGTTTTCCAGCTTGATGTCTCTGTGGAAGACGCCCCTCTGGCAGCATATTATTGCAGCAATGACAACCTGCTGCATCACAACTCGTGCTGACGATTCCCTGATGCGACCATTGTGTCGCATTAGAAACTGCTGCATGTCTTCACATGGCGTGGGCCGCTCTAAGACCAGTATGTATTCTTCTGGTGTCTCATACCAGTCCAGCAGCTGTATTATTTGAGGAACTCTAGGGCCTTTGTTCATAAGAATCATCGTAGCGATCTCTGCTGGCAAGGCTTTAGAGAATTGATCCTGCAGGAGAGAGAGGAGATTTATTTCAGAATTTATTTCCTGCATTCATGTAATTAGGTTTGAGGACTAGTAAATTAAACCAAATTTAACTAAATTCAAATTCAGCCGGAAACAGTATCTGAAGTGAGAAACCAAATGCAAGGACAGAAGCAGCATATACGTACAGTCTTGATTTTTCGCATGTTTTCCCTTTTCTCCACAACTTTGAGTGCCACCTGTTCACAAAGAGAAACAAATTGTATTTATTTTTTTGTGATAATGGGGTACAATTAATTATCTGTGCAGAGATAACAGAACCTTGATGTATTTTTCATGAATTTACATTCCGAGAGAATACAAATCATTGTGTTTGCAAGTAAAGAAACAAACCTTTTTTGAATCGGACAAACGGATCCCTTCAAAGACGTCTCCAAATGATCCATGACCCAGCATTAAACGAGTTTTATAATGCTGGAAGATGTCATCTGTTAGGGAAAAAAAAAAAAAAGTACATGGTAAATTTACAACATAAACCATCAAAATGTCTGATTAAAGACTGCGTTATAAATTATTGTGGTGCCTCACACAACCAAAATAAATTCTTGATCCTCAGTTCACATTTTCAATAGAACAAGAAAGCATGTTCGAATTCGTTTGTTAAAACCTTTATGATCATTTTTACGTTTTTTTTTTTACTCGAGGACCTTACCGCAGAGTGATGAAAGGCTGTAAATGAAAAGTTGTGCAGGATTCCCTAATGTGGAGATAGTTTGGATTTTTTTTATGCAAACGACTAACCTCAGGCACCTAGTTGCTCATTTAGAATAAACCAAATACATTAACATTAAGATGAGGTTAAGAACAAATTGACATGCGTATGCATGTCATAATGCACGTGTTACAAATTAAACAGACATTTTTCTTGAGGAGTTCTTCTGTGTGTACAAATATGAAATTATTACTGAATGAGGCACAATGTCCAGAAGAATATATTAAAACTGATATAGGCCTACATTTTGCACATCTAATGAGTCATGTGGGGCTTGTGTCAGTAAACTGACCTGTCTTTCCCGTTATATCTAAATGGATCTTTTCTGTCTCCATCTCCCAGAAAATGTTGTCCAATGACGAAATGGTGCTCTGCTCCTCACTCACAGACGGCACAGGGCTTTGAGTCTCAGAAATACTTAAGTTGTGAGAGCTGGTGACCTTTTGCTCTTCACAGGAAATGTCCTCATTAACACCTTGTACAGCTGTGAGGGATGATACACAGCTGCACCAGCTGCACACTGACGTGTCGCTGTTCTGGACAGCTTCAGGAATGTCTTCTTTAACCTCCTGCATGGCAGTGAGGGAAGACAAACAGCTGCTGTACATGAAAGTGCTCTCTGTGTCGCTGATCTGTTCAGCTTCACCTTCAGAGTATCTCTGAGGCTCTATGTTATTCTGTTGGGCTCCGGTGGTGGTTTTCTTAGATTTACGTGAAAAAGCCCATTTACAGAACCTCTTAAACTTATTTTTCCTTTTTACTGGGCCTGGGTTCTCATCAAGCCCTGGTGAGACACCTGCAGCAGCATCTCTGCACTGGCCCTGTTCAGCTCCGTTGGAGGTCTCCTTAGATTTTCGTGTAAAAACCCGTTTCAAGAACCTCCGTATCTTCTTGGCCTTTACTCTCTCTGGAACAAGTGCCTCGCATGCAGCAGCTTCTTGCTCTGCTCTGCAATTACGAGACATGCACGGTTCCATTGTTCTGGATCTCTAATGTTCTTGGCAAAACTTTTGTCAACTGAATTTGTCACAGGTTGATTGAAATTCTACAAATCAAGTGATCTAACACAGTTCGAGCGGTTTTTCAACTACAAAAGTAGTGAAATTCTAGCACAAGTCGGTTGATTTATACCAGTATAACCAGCTGAACTACGTCACAACTCGAGCGCAGTTCCACTGGCTTTTATACGGGCCGCTCGGGTTGACGTCACAAAGACTCAAGATTCTATGTCGTCATGGCAACCTTTGATGTTTTTTTGTTTGTTTGTTTGTTTTTCCCCGAACGTTCCAATGCAGCGCATGAAGCAGGTACAGCGCAGATACATGCAGAACTTAACTGCTATTGTTTTAACAGAAAATGTGTATGTTTATAAGCTTATCTGTACAATTTCTCATGTGAAACATGGAGCTCGATGTTCACAATCTGTTTGAGTTAAGTAGCCTACAGTAGCGCACTTTGTCTCACAAATGTGAATGCTTAAATAATAATGATTTAAAAGAAAGTTTTAGTGGTGTTTGCATGGTGATATGGCGTATTGGTATTTAATCTCATTTCATCACATTTCTTGAATGGTTATGCTTTTATTAGCCTAACCTTGATTTTTCATCTAATCGTGTGAGATTTTACTTGTTTTTATTATATAGGTCTATATATAGCCTACTATGTAATCCGTATATTCCACTGATTTGGCGATTTAGTGTTTGAACTGTGTTTTTTATATATAAGAGCTGTATTTGCATAATAGTGAATCAAAAGTGTTAGACTTTTATAAATTGTTCAAGATCAGTGAGTTCTTTCATAACACAAATGATCTATGAATGTATATCTATGAAGTAATTATTATTTTATTATTATTATTATTATTATTATTATTATTATTATTATTATTTAATAAACGTTTTGGTTTGATTCCCGATAACGTATGGTTGCTTTATGGTGGTGTGACCCCGTTTCTCAAAGTAGCTTACAACTGAAGAAAAAAAAAAAAAAAAGGAAAAAAACAAACAAAACAATTTTCACTCCGAAATTCCTAGGTAAATTTCATTGTTACCCCGGATTTCGTATCTACTTAAACAATTTACTGTACTAAAGTCATTTAAGTTTGATTGCATTACTATAAAATAAGTATATTCTACTAATTTGTATCCATATTTGAATGTGTGAATAAGTTTAAGGTTAATGGATTCATGAAGTTTTTGTTCTGATCAGTGATGGAGGCTAAGTAATATTATGTCAATCTGCCATTTTCCCTGTTTGAGTCCCTGCTCGGCGGACGTACAGGCGTTTTTTTTTTTTTTCGTTTATAAAGAGGGTCTGTTTTTGAGTAGTGCAAATTTTATTTAAACGGTAACCAGTTTGATGGACATTTTGATCTGTTAGCTATAACTAACACTCACTTCGGCCCGGCGATGCAGGAGAGGAGAGGGCGACAGGATGGGTGCTGCTGATTCCGGTGAGTGCATTAAATTAACGTTAGACCATGTATTATTTTGTGACTGAAATAGATTAAATTGATATTAATCTATCATCTGGAGTGGACGGAGGCGCCGGCCAAAGGAGGACTGTACTTTGTGTGCAGTGTATAGCAAACCTAAATAAGCAAAATTGGGGTGTTGATCGACTCCATCTACGTTTTGATTATCATTCTGATTCCAATTCATAGTCTTTTTTCAGCTTTTTGATCAAAATGTTGTTTATTTATTCATTTTTTTATGATTATTTATGAGACTTACCCACATTCAAGTGTTTAAAAAAATAATGCATGAAACTAGAATAAAATGTTTTTGTTAACAAGCAGATACCTTGTTCTTTTGATGTTTTGTATGTTCAGTTATTCATACAACAAAACAAATTAATACCTAAATAGGGACATAGTAGTATACTTAAAGTATGATGTAAAGTTCACTTAAAGAAAACTTACGAGTATACTTGCAGTATAAAACTACTAAACTAGTAGTTTACTGAGACTATACTTCAAAGTGTACTAAAATGCTACTACAAGTATTTAGTTAGTAAACTATCAGTATGCCTATAAGTTCACTTTAAGTATAGTTGCAGTACAAGCTAAAAACATTGACGTAAACTAGTTGTTTACTCAAAGTTTACTACTGTTATACTTAAAGTATACTTAAAGTATACATTTATATACTATAAAGTGGGCCAATTTAGTCCCAAGGAGTATTGAAATAGTACACTTACAAGTATACTACTAGTACACTGATATTTGCATACTTACTACATAAAGTATACTTAAAAATATACTTGAACTTTACTTAAGTATACTTAATAAAATAAACTTGAAGTATACTACTTTTTGGTAAGGGTGAGCATCAAAGTATTTCTGTATAATTGTCTTACACGACTGTGTTCCCAAACAGCAGCATTCACCTCCGAAAGCAATGACAGCATTTATTCTGTTTCGACTGCTCACTCTGAGGCGCAAGTAATTTTTCATATATGAAAATTATTATATTCAGTAGCTTATCCTAGTTTTCTATAGGCTATTTAGTGCCAGTTTACCTGGAAGTGACGATTTTGTTCTCTTTGACTCGTTGGATGGAAACGGTGCTTGTTCTCAATGTTTTATGCGATATTCCAATTTTGTGCATAAGTTAAATTCGCAACTTTGGATGGAAATCCGGCTACTTGTTTTTGAGAGGCTTAGGCTAAACTCTATCGTGAGTTTAAGCACTCTTAATTAAAAACTCCCGTTATAATCAGTGAAACTATCTACACTGTATGATAAATACATCTCTTACTTACATCAAACGTGCATCTGCACTTTAGCTTCAACAAGCTCCAACACACTTGCCAGGAAGTTTGTAGTGAGTGTGATTACCTTTATTATAGTTGGTCCAGGGTTTTTTATTTTTTATTTTATTTATTTATTTTATTTAATTTTTTTTTCAGAATTTGAATTTGAAACTGAATTTTCCTTCATTAAAAACATGGTTTCCTTCATCTCAGTGGTATGAGGTTCTGTGACTTATTTACATTATCTATCTGTACGCACACAAAAATTGGCTTAATTTGGTTGTTCTAAAGATGTGTAAAAAAAGTTTAAGCTAATGTTCCTTGGGGTCAAAATGACCCCACATTGAAAATGAAAATTTCCACATATAAATGAAGACCTGGTACTAAAGGATAAATGCAACATGGAACAATCATGCTCACTCACGTGCACACAAACACAGGTGTGACTGTAACAGAGAGCATTTTATAAAAATTCTGAAAATGTCCATACAGAAACAAAGCCCTGATACTAGAGTACAAATGCAACAAGCATTGGTGTTGGTTTTGTTTACTTTTTAGTAAAATAAAATTGTTTTTATTTTACTTTTTAGATTGAAATAATATGTGAATGCAATGCAATCAAGTCTTTTAGTGAGAGCTTGTGTGGCATTTCTGCAAATTTATGTGACAATTTCAATTTCAAAATATCCCAAACAACAACAGAAAATTCTAACCTTTGAGAAAAATACTGATTTTGATATATATATATATATATATATACCAGAAAAGTTGTGAGAGGTGCAGTTGCCCACTTTCAGAAAAATGAATGGATCTCTATTGCAGCGCAGCGCGTTACGGCTCCACGGGAACCGGAGCTGATCGCGGCCGCTCTAGTCAGTGCTTGTGTGTATACCAGCCACGACGTGGCATGTTTCTGAAGCGGCTCTCCGCGCTGCTTGGCTAGAAATAGTCTTTTGTGAGTTGGTACCGCGTGGAGGATGGAACAAAACCTCGTCGGAGCCGTAAAGGCTAACGGTAACATAATACACTGATCGTAGGCTGCTTTTAAATGAACATTTATTTATAAAACAAAATGTCTTTGGCCATATTAGCCTACACAATAGCATTAACACAGGCTTTACTCAGGTGCCTAAGATGGCGTCAGTGTCGGCATGCCGTCGGTTGCTCCCCTGTCTGCTAGTTTGGTTGTTTGTTTGGTTCTCAAACTGTAGTGCCCTTGTGGTTTATGATCGCCAGTCTCTTTTGAATGTCAGATCAACATTTCTTAACTCTTACAAGTCGGATGTGGAGTGTGTCTTTAACAAACAGTATGGGAGTGTTACAACGGACATTCCGGAGTGCATTCGCCGCTGGCCTCTAAGCAACCCACGGAGGAAGCGCAGGAGGAAACACGGGTCTCGGAGAGGTTTATGTTCATCACTGAATCATGGATTAAGGATGGCGATCTTACCCCTTTTTCTGAACTGGTCCCGGTTGACTGTACATTTTTTAACTCCCCTCGCCAAACTGGACGAGGGGGTGGGCTTGTGAATGTGATGAAAAACTCTCATCGTGCGCAATGTCGCACCATCACTGTGGATATTTACACCAGTTTTGAAGCCCAACTTCTCCATCTCGACTGGAATGGCCCTGTCTGCTTAGGGGTGATCTACCGTCCTCCACATTCAGTTAAGGACTTTCTACAGCAATTCACTGACTTCATTGGTAACATTTGTTATTAAATTTGATCGTTTTTTATTGGTGGGCGATTTTAACATTCATGTTTGCTGTCAGTCAAACCCTCTGGCAAGGGAATTTCTTAATATAATTGATGCTTTCAACCTGATACAGTGGGTTAAAGATCCCACTCATATCCACGGTCATACTCTGGACCTTGTTCTTTCTTATGGGGTCGATATTTCTGATATTGCAGTTTCTGATTGTATGCTCTCTGACCATAAGCCTATTTTATTTTCTATGTCTATTCCCAGTGTTCCTCATGTCTCTACTAAAGCGTCATCTATGTCCCGGGTTTATTCTCCTCAGTTCAGTGAAAATTTTAGTCAGTGTTTTACTAAGTCCTCTTCTCATCTACTCCTGGACACTCCGTTAGTGGACCTGGATGCTGACGAACATCTGAGTCTGTTAAATAGAGCCTGGCTCAATGTATTGAATGAGACTGTTCCTCTAAAGCCTCTTAAGCACAAACCTAAATCTGAACTGTGGCATACTGCTGATACTTGCTAAGGCAAGCTTGTA
Source organism: Spinibarbus caldwelli (assembly GCA_039654775.1). NCBI lineage: Eukaryota > Metazoa > Chordata > Actinopteri > Cypriniformes > Cyprinidae > Spinibarbus > Spinibarbus caldwelli. The sequence continues at coordinate 5,271,597 of CM077248.1, forward strand.
GAAAGGCCGAGCGTTAGTGGAAAAAGGACAATCTACACATCTCACTACAGTTGTTCAAAGACAGTTTATTGGCTTATCAGAGAGCCGCCAAATCGGCTAAGGCAACCTATTTTTCAAATTTAATACTACATAATCAGTCCAGACCTAAAGTCTTGTTTTCTGTTATCAATTCTGTTGTTAATCCCTCGGTCAATACTATGTCTGTTGCCTCTGTTGCTCTTTGTGAAAGCTTCTCGAGGCTTTTTAAGGATAAAGCAGTTAAACTAGGACTGGTAGCTCATACTCCCCCTATTGAGCTGCCTCTCCCCTCGCAGTTGTCTGCATCTTGGGACGTTTTTGAACCTGTTTCACTTCAGTCACTCAATGACACTATTGCCAAGTTGAAACCATCCTTTTCTTCATTTGATGTTATCCACCCTAGGTTTTTAAAGCAAATTGTTGATTCGGTTTGACCAGGTCTAGTGTCCTTTTTAAATAAGTGTCTTTCAACTGGGGTGGTTCCTGCTTATCTGAAAGTGGCTACTGTCACACCTCTCCTCAAGAAACTTTCACTCGATCTGTCAGTTTTAAAAAATTATCGCCCTATATCTGTTTTACCATTTATCTCCAAGGTTTTGGAAAAGATTGTGTTTTTCCAACTTCAATCTTTCCTTGCTGTAAATAATCTGTTTGAGCACTTTCAATCAGGTTTTAAGGCTGCCCACAGTACTGAATCTGCCCTTCTGAGAGTGTTAAACGACATCTTTTTAGCTACTGATACGGTTGACTCTGTGGTCCTCGTTCTCTTAGACTTATCAGCTGCTTTCGACACCATTAACCATTCTGTATTAACCAATAGACTGAGATCTTGGGTGGGTCTCTCTGGCACAGTTCTAAAGTGGTTCCAGTCATTTTTATCTGACAGGAAATATGTGGTTAGGCTAGGAGAATTTTTATCTTCCACTGCTTCTCTCCCCTGTGGCCTTCCACAATGCTCTATTTTGGCCCCCTCTCTGTTTTCATTATATATGCTTCCTCTGGGATCTATTTTTAGAAAACATGGGGTGTTGTTTCACTTTTATGCCAATGATACTCAAATCTATTTACCTTTCAGGAAAAATGATCCACTGGCCATGACTGCTCTTTCATCCTGCTTAGATGAGGTTAAATCCCGGTTATCTCAAAATTTTTTATCCTTAAATGAGGAGAAAACTGAAGTAATTGTTTTTGGCCCTTCAGAAAATACGAAAGCATTTAATTTTGACCTGGGATCCCTATTGGCTTTTAGGTCCTCGCAGGTGCGGAATCTGGGTGTTATTTTAGATGACTCATTAAAATTCGATAAACAAATTTCCACTGTAATTGGGTCCAGCTTTCATCAGATTGCCTGGAGAAGGGTTGATCATTAAAGTTTCCTATTGTAGTTGCACTCACGTAAACCATTTCCTGGAGCTCGTATTCTAATGTAGCAGCCATCGATAGCTCCTACTGCCCTCCTAAAAGCAGCGTGCCTGCTCAACCTCAAAACCTTCCTCCACTTCAGCTTCTGTAGGCCTTCTTATGACAAATTGAAGATGTTTTCGTAGTGCATTACAGATGGAGTGGCATGCCCTATGTACTGTACGTTGTCACAGGCACACACTGAAAGCTCAAGCTGCAACTCTGTAGGATGTTCCACAGGCAAGCCAAAAAAGAAAGATCAGACATTCAATGGTCCTTCCCCAACTATGGTGTTTTCCTTGTGCAGAAGTTGAAGGAAATAATGTAAGGTTTCCCTCTTTAAACAGACGTCAGGCTTGGTCTGCCTCTCAACATCAAAGGCCCATTCCCAATTTATTTTATACCCCTTCACCTACACCTACCCCTTCCACTTGGTCCTTGAAGGGATGGGGTTGAAAATATTACTGTGGAAATAGTACACCACTACTACACCATTATCATACATCACTCCTACAATCAGAATCAGAATCAGAATCAGAATGAGCTTTATTGGCCAGGTATGCTTACACATACGAGGAATTTGTTTTTGTGGCAGAAGCTCTACAGTGCAACAGAAAGACAGCAACAGGACAGGGCACAGATAATAAAAGAATAATTTACAAATAGGCAATGTACAAATAGCAAAAACACAATATATAGACAATTATGGTGTACAGGTCTAATATGTGCAGATCTGAAATGAAAAAAAATAAGTATGTGTGTTGAATAAATAATTTATAATAGTGTTGTATGTTCCACTTTTAATGTCAAGTGTTCATGAGATGGATTGCCTGAGGGAAGAAACTGTTCCTGTGTCTGGTCGTTCTGGTGCTCAGAGCTCTGTAGCGTCGACCAGACGGTAACAGTTCAAAGAGGGAGTGTGCTGGATGTGAGGGGTCCAGAGTGATTTTGCCAGCCCTTTTGCTCACTCTGGATGAGTACAGTTCTTGGAGAGTGGGGAGGGTTGTACCAATGATTCGCTCAGCAGTCCGGACTACCCTCTGTAGTCTTCTGAGGTCAGATTTGGTAGCTGAGCTGAACCAGACAGTTATTGAAGTGCAGAGGACGGATTCAATGATGGCGGAGTAGAACTGATTCAGCAAGTCCTGTGGCAGGTTGAACTTCCTCAGCTGGCGAAGGAAGTACAACCTCTGCTGGGCCTTTTTCACAATGGAGTCTATGTGATTGTCCCACTTCAGGTCCTGGGAGATGGTGGTGCCCAGGAATCTGAATGACTCCACTGCAGTCACAGTGCTGTTCATGATGGTGAGTGGGGGGAGTGCAGAGGGGTTCCTCCTGAAGTCCACGATCATCTCCACAGTTTTGAGCGTGTTGAGCTCCAGGTTGTTAAGACTGCACCAGACAGCCAGCTCCTTAACCTCCTGTCTGTAGGCAGACTCGTCACCGTCCTGGATGAGGCCGATCAGTGTGGTGTCGTCTGCAAACTTCAGGAGCTTGACAGAGGGGTCTTTAGATGTGCAGTCGTTAGTGTACAGGGAGAAGAGCAGTGGGGAGAGAACACAGCCCTGAGGAGCTCCAGTGCTGATCGTACGAGTGCTGGATGTGTATTTTCCCAGCCTCACTAGCTGCTGCCTGTCTGTCAGGAAGCTGGTGATCCACTGACAGACGGAGGTGGGGACGGAGAGTTGAGTTAGTTTGTTCTGAAGGGTGTCCGGGATGATGGTGTTAAAAGCGGAGCTGAAGTCTACGAACAGGATCCTCACATAAGTCCCTGGTCTGTCCAGATGCTGCAGGATGAAGTGCAGTCCCATGTTGACTGCATCATCCACAGACCTGTTTGCTCTGTAGGCAAACTGCAGGGGGTCCAGTAAGGGTCCAGTGGAGGACTTCAGATAAGCCAAAACCAGTCTTTCAAATGACTTCATGACCACAGATGTTAGAGCCACAGGTCTGTAGTCATTAAGTCCAGTAATTTTGGGTTTCTTTGGGACGGGGATGATGGTGGAGCGTTTGAAGCATGAGGGGACTTCGCACAGCTCCAGAGATCTGTTGAAGATCTGTGTGAAGATGGGGGCCAGCTGGTCAGCACAGATTTTTAGGCAGGCTGGTGACACACCGTCTGGGCCTGGTGCTTTCCTTCTTTTGTTCTTCCTGAAGACCTGGCGCACCTCATCTTCGCTGATCTGAATTGCAGGTGTGGGGGAGACGGGGGTTGCTGGAGGTGTGAATGGTTGTGTGAATGGTTGTGTGGAGAGGTGTTCAGGGCGGGTGTGGGGTGTTTTTTCAAACCTACAATAGAACTCGTTCAGGCCGTCTGCCAGTACACAGACACACACACAGTCTGTCTGAATACTGGTGTGCATTAGACCCATTTAATTACCGTACTATATTAATGCGCTGCTTTAATTGACACACACACACACACACACACACAGACACATATATCAGAGATCATGCAGCGAACACACAAACATCCAGAAGCAAAGAAACTTGTCACCGCTGCAGTGTTAGTTTTGACGGACATTTTTGATTTAGTCTTAGTCTTTATCTTCAGATGAAAATGGTTACTAGTCTTGATCACATTTTAGTCATTTTTGTCTTTCATAGTTTTAGTCTAGGTAACAGGCTGTATTGACACTGCACTCTTAGCACTCTACATATCCCTTTTTCTTAGTTGGATATCAATGTATCAGTAATATCAAAAATGTCTATTCTGCCCTTTCTAATTTATAAGGTAGGATCATACATTAAGGATAGGTAAAAGTGGTCTATAGTTCAAATATCAAGTAAAAACCAAAAATGTTTTCTTTAGCTGTTATGGAAAAACAGCATTTATTTTCTGAAACTTCAAATAAATGTGCAATAAACACACAGATGTTCAAAAGCAGCTGAACATACAGTATATTCCTAACATAGCTTTATCTGCCAATGCATAACAGTATTTATAAATATTGTTCAATATTGTTCAATTCCAGAACAGTATTTACTGTATAATAACCATTAAGGGTGTATATTTGGAAGCAAAATAATATTTGAAATCTTAAACAAAAATTACAGGCTTACAACTTGACTTGTATGGTATAAATGACTTTGTATTTGGACTTGTACACAAGAAGGATGTATTCCAGTAACTATGGACAATTTTAGTTTGTTAATCCTTTAATCCTTATTTATATATCCTATTATGTAATAACTTCATGTAGTGCAAAGGAGCAGCTTATAAATGTTGTTCATAAACCAGTTATTAAATAAAAAATGTTAAAAGTGCATAAATGCCTAAATAAACGTGTCCTAACATCGTGACATTTTAAAACAAACAACAGACATATTAGGTTATCAGTAGTAGTAACAACCTTGAGCCTTTTTGGCAGGCTACTGACTGCGATTCATTTTAAAGGGGTCATCGGATGCAAAATTCACTTTACAGGTTGTTTGAACATAAATGTGTGTTGGAAGTGTGTGTACACATCCATCCTATAATGATAAAAATCCACCCAGTGTTTTTTTTTTTTTAAATCCCTATTTTAAAATCCCCTTTCTCATATCAGGCTGTTCCGAGATTACTGTCAGAATGACGTAGTTCTGCACAGGCCGCTCCACGATAGTTTATTGACAAGGCCGTCTTACCTTAGACCCGCCCTGAGTGAGCTGAGAGCTGTCCGTCATTGTGTTCACTCCGGTGCAGGGGAAGACAAGAATGTCTCCGATTGAGCGATTCAGGCATTTTGTTGTTGGATGTAATAATGAACATAGCAGTCTTCATTAACTCCCGACATTGGAGCCGCTGAAGACGCAGAGGATTAACATTACTTTCGCTTTGAAGGGAATGCACCGATCCCCAATCTGCCTAAATGCGTCTATGTTCGTGGGAATCATTCGTGATCCAGCTTCATCTACAGAAAAAGTGAGTATAAAGGTTTTTTTATGAATCTTTGCAAATCGCCTTTCCTAATAATGTGCTAGTTAGCCAGTTTCGTGGCTAAAGTAAACAGTACTGCTCGTCACCCCACGGAAGAGAGGGGTGGGGTCAGCAGAGCTCATTAGCATTTAAAGCAACATGGACTAGAATGGCTTGCTAAAAACAGAGCTGATTTTGACATGGTAAAAAAGGTGTTTTTTACACTACCATTAAGAAATTTTAAGTAGAAAGCGTATGGTGCAAATCACAAAATCCTACTGACCTTAATTTATATCTATCACTCCTCTCTGACTTCTCTGCTAAAAGGACATACTATCACGACAAAATTAACAATTCGCCTAACTCTCGCATGCTCTTTAAAACATTTTCCTCCCTCCTTTGTCGTCCTCCTCCCCCCACCTCATCAACTCTAACAGCTGACGACTTTGCCACATTCTTCATTAATAAAATTACAAACCTCACTGCACAATTCTCCACACCTCAAACTGTCAAAAACATCTTACCAGCAAACATACATTCATTCACATCCTTCTCTCCACTCTCTGAGGCAGAAGTCTCTAAACTCATCCTTTCCAGTCATCCTACTACTTGTCCGCTTGATCCTATTCCATCTCATCTCTTTCAAGCCATTTCTCCTGCAGTTGTACCTGCACTCACTCACATCGTTAACACATCCCTTCACACTGGAGTTTTTCCCTCAGCTTTTAAACAGGCTCGTATTACCCCACTTCTTAAGAAACCCACTCTTAATCCAATTCTTTTAGGGAACTATAGACCGGTTTCCCTTCTACCTTTCATTGCAAAAACACTTGAGCGAGTTGTGTTCAACCAAGTCTCTGCCTTTCTCACACAGAACAACCTCCTGGACAGTAACCAATCTAGCTTCAGAAGTGGACATTCGACCGAAACTGCCTTGCTCTCAGTTGTTGAAGCCCTAAGACTTGCCAGAGCATCTTCCAAGTCTTCATTACTTATCTTGCTGGATCTGTCCGCTGCTTTTGATATAGTCAACCACCAGATCCTCCTGTCAACCCTATTGAGAAAGGGCATCTCAGGAACCACACTCCAGTGGTTTGAGTCTTACCTCTCAGATAGGTCCTTCAAGGTATCTTGGAGAGGTGAGGTATCCAAGTCGCAACATCTAGCTACTGGGGTGCCTCAGGGCTCAGCTCTTGGACAACTTCTCTTCTCTGTCTACATGACATCACTAGGTTCTGTCATTCAGAAACATGGCTTTTCGTATCACTGCTATGCTGACACTCAGCTCTACCTTTCATTCCAACCTGATGATCCGACGATAGCTGCTCACATCTCAGCATGTCTAACAGACATTTCTTACTGGATGAAGGACCGTCACCTTCAACTCAACCTAGCTAAGACAGAACTGCTTGTAGTTTCAGCAAACCCATCACTTCATCACAATTTCACCTTCCAGTTAGACTCATCAACCAAAACTCCTTCAAAAACAGAAAAAAAACTCCTTCAAAAACTCCTTCAGAAACCTTGGAGTTGTGATTGATGATAAGCTGAATTTCTCAGACCACATTGCTAAAACTGCCCAGTCCTGCAGATTTGCTTTATACAATATTAGGAAGATCAGACCCTTTCTTTCGGAACATCCAACACAACTCCTTGTTCAAGCTCTCGTTCTGTCCAGACTTGACTATTGCAATGCTCTCTTGGCAGGTCTTCCAGCTAATTCCACTAAACCTCTACAATTAATCCAAAATGCCGCTGCAAGATTAATCTTTAATGAACCAAAAAGAACGCACGTCACACCTCTGTTCATCAATTTGAACTGGCTACCAATAGCTGCTCACATAAAATTCAAAGCATTAATGTTTGCCTACAAAACCACCTCTGGCTCTGCACCCCTTTACCTAAATTCAGTACTTCAGACCTATGTGCCCTCTAGAAGCTTGCGTTCTGCAAGTGAACGACGCATTATTGTGCCATCCCAAAAAGGCACAAAATCACTTTCACAGACTTTTTCATTCACTGTTCCCACCTGGTGGAATGACCTGCCCAACTATATTCTATCTACTTGTTTTCTTTAAAAAAAAAAAAAAAAACCTTGCTATGTGTACTGCGTTAGGCTAACTGAGACTTGTCATATCGCTTGCATGTTGTTGCTCTTTTGTTGGTTTTGATTGCTTCTATTGTCCTCCTTTGTAAGTCGCTTTGGATAAAAGCGTCTGCTAAATAATTAAATGTAAATGTAAATATCAACTTGTGGAAAATGGGCATCCGATGACCCCTTTAAGAAAAGCGCTTCTTTCCAAGATCAACCTGGCTCGATTCCGACGTCCCTGACTCAGGTCACCTGCGATACTGTAAACTCTCTTAGCAAATGCCTGAGATGCGGGTACAGCAAAAAGGTCTTGGGCCAGGTGATTTAGATGTTGATAGGTAGATCCATGTACAGCCTAAAAGCCAAAGGCAGTCTCTTTGTTAAAGGGGGGTACAATGCTGTTTCATGCATTCTGAGTTGTTTACACTGTTAAAGAGTTGGATTCTCATGGTAAGCATGGACAAAGTTTCAAAAAACAATTTGGACTTATAACAGAATTTCCTGTCTGACACAAAACTTTGCGTGGCTAGGTCTAAAAGGCCGGTTTGAACTTACTTTTGTTAGAAATCTAAATCTGGGTCACTTTTTTAGCTCTAGTTCCTCTAGTTCCTCCTCTCCTCCCTCATTTTCAACAGCCTCCTCCTGTATTACAGGGAACACGATTTTTCCGCGGGGGCCCGAGTGAATATGCTGTCCAGGGGGCCCAGAAGCCATAGCGACGCCCCTGCTCTGGAGCATCTGGGTGTGCTCAGCAAAGGGGAGGAGGAGATCTCTGAGCCTTTTCCACTCACTTCGCAGCAGACAATCCCAGCCCATCCCATCAGCTACTCAAGTAAGTGAGTCCTTCACATCAATAAGAAGTGTTATCATCAGGTAGGTGCTGGACCATCTAGTGGGGCAGGCTTTGATCAGAGTGAGTCCAGACAGCTGCAGCAGTTGCTCTGTTGCCATGGATGACTTGCGTAAGTGTCTAACAAGTAGTTGAACTCTGTCTAGGAGGTGTTTGAAACTTGCTTCTTTCTGGATTATGTTCACCACAAGTTGCAAGGTATGTACAACACATGGCATCCTCTCTAGTGCTCCAAACTTACAGGAGGTAAAAGAAACACAGAGAAAAGGACAGAGACTTTATTAATTCTCTACAGGAAATTCAATTTCCATGACCAATATGATGTAGTAATATATTAAGCATAGCACACTGACTATGACACAATGTAGGCTGATACTGAAGAGGTTATCAGAATCTACAAACTAAAAGAACTCACCTTTGGTCTTCGACGTCATCCTCTGAGTCTTCCTCACTGTCCTCCTGGGATTCTTCTTCTGTGCTACTGTGGTCATCCAGTTCATTATTTTTAAATGCTGCAACCATGTTGAGTCCATTATCAGTTATTACAGTTAGAATCTTGATTTTTGGTATTCCCCACTCTTGTGTGCAGTTGTCGACACAAGTTCTTATACAGTCTGCTGTGTGGGCGTGGGACAGCTAAACCAAGCTCAGCAATATATGCTTCGCTTTTTTCTCCTGAGGACAAAAGTAACAAGCACTAATGGCAAGAAATGATGCTGTAACTCCTCTTTCATCCATTTGTCCAGCCCTAAGGTTATTTTGTGAGCTGTGGCAAGTTGTTGTCTGAATTTTGTTTTTCATCATTGTAAAGTTGTTCAACTAAATTGTTTATTTTTGTTTTCTAAGGCACTGTCAACTTCTTATCTATGCTTTCTATCAGAAAAAATCTTCATCCTCAACTGTATGAGCAGGTAGACATCTTTTCTTTAGAGATTTGTTCTGGCGAATCTGCTTTATATTTTGACAGTGATGAGAATGCAGCTGGGATAGTTGATTGTGTCTTCTCATTTTTTGCACCGTTACTGTTTTTGTGTGGTCTTTTCTCGGACCTGGGTGAGAGGAAAGAAAATTGGATGCAAATACTCTCTAAAAAAACATATTCTAAAAGCTACCAAAGAATTGAAATTAAACAGAGGCTAATATTAATTATAAGTACTAGATATTACTCATTAGTAGTACAATTATTTTTAAAAAGCTTTTTTTTTTAACTTTTTTTTCTACATTCAAATTATGATGACACAATCCTACTCATCTAAAGGCTGGAATACTCTACATGATTAAAATCTGAACATTTTAAATCTGAACAGATTTTAAACACTGGGGATCATACACTTTGTAATAGTCACAGAGGACATACACTAAACGACTGAGGATCACACACTAGCAGAAGTTATTCTGATTACAACAAACTAGGGCATAAACGTGTGCCTTGTTGCTAAGAGACGCATGACAAATGAAAACAATATGCATTCTAAAATCTGCTCAAAACATCAAACAGGTTTCATATCCTTCGAATCAATAGTCTGTTACCATCATACACTACTCGATTTTTTATGAAATCTGTCAACTCAAATATGAGAGCATCAACTTCTCCAGAATGTAAATAGGGGAAAAATTGGGGTATAAATCATGAGATTAGAAGAAGAAGAATTTCAGCCTTAAACATACGTAATGTTACATGGCCAATAACTTAAGCAACTTCCAAATCCATCTGTCATTTTAGAAATAGCTTGCTATCTTCATGCTATTAAGTTAGTAAAACAAATAGGCTATGACATAAATAATCTTACTATAGCACGTGATATAGATTTCATTAGAAACAGAACTGAATGCCAACTTGGTTATTTCTCCATGGTTTTAAGCCGAACTGTTGTAAAATATATAATTAAGCATTTTACTTTCATGAAAGGTTGGCTCAGAACTATGCCAAAACCACTGGAAGGGAAGCCTGCAACCATTAGCCGAAAAAGCGGAACGGCTAAAGCTAACACTTCCGGTCTGGCGGTCTTCAATATCTTTTACACTAAACAATAGTTTTGAACTATTTTTAGAGTTTACCACGAAAAAAATGCTGTTTTATAAGAAAAGTCACTGACTTTTTGCGATGGGGATGGTGGGATTCAGCTTACGTTACTTCTCATTCATTCCTATGGTATCCGTAAACGGCGAAGGCCCGTTCACACCAAGCACAATAACTATAAAGATAATGATAAAGATATAGTTCTAAAAATCGTTCACAATATTAAAGAATAGTAGAGTCCACACCACAACTATAACGATAAAGGCACAGAGAAACAATATCGTTGGAATCACTTCCAGAACGATTTTTTCCAGCTGATGAAAGATACAAACATTGACAGCCAATCAGAATGCATCCTGCTATAATGAGCTCGAGAATTTAAAGCGGCAGATGGGCATACGCTTAGAATAAACGGACGATATCGTCCGCTGGTGTGGACGCTAATATCATTATCTTTATAGTTATCGTTCTTGCTCAACGCTGTAATGTGATTGGTTATTAAGACACACATGATCCAAGTTAGCCGTTACGCTTTCTCCAATAGTAAGTAATACAGACCCTCTCATCTCCCTATAGTAAGAAAATCTATGCAGTAAGGTTAGCTAACTGACGTTAGTTAACAGAAAGCTAAACTTAAAAACGTAAAACTTGCTAGCAAATTGACCTGTTAACACATCCAGTAACACTGATCTAACCTTAACCCTCTACCGCACACATTATGATAGACCTATAAAAAAAAATATTTGACTCTTTTTGTTTTCTTGGAATGGCTTAACTTGAAGTGCTGTAAAAAAAAAAAAAAAAAAAAAGATTGGGAAAAAACATTATTTTAAGGTACTTTATGATTTGTTGCCATACGGCAACAACATACAATAGTGGATCTAACTTAGAATAAGTGTAAGTTTATTTATAGTTAATATTTTTCCTCAGGAATGTTTGTGGTGATTCAGTTGGTGTTATTATAAGCTTTAACACAGTACTTATAACCTTATACATACTTTCTAACAACTTCTGCTTTTATTTATTCCATTCTTTTTAGCTGAATAATGCTTTATATTCTTTGAATTTCATTACATTTTTCATGAAAATTATTTACATTTCAAATTTATACAGTTAAAACAAATATAATACTGTATGTCATGTATCATAAAACACTGACATAAAACCAAAACCACCAAAAACACAGTTTTGTGTTTTGTACCCTTACAGCCAGGATATCTATGCCATCTACCTTTTTGAGACACTTTGGTAGGCCAGTGGCTCACTGAAGTAATGTTACCTGTATTCATATCTAATCAAAAGTAAAATTGCCATTTAAATTTGATTTTATCCATTATACACGTTATCAACATTATATCACAAGCATTAATATTGTTATTGTTACAGCTTAACAGATTGCAGCTGACCTTGCTAGCTAGCTAAACTATTGCAATAATATCATTCCACTATTGCACAGTGTTGCCGCTTGGCAACACATACATTTGATTGATTTACCAAAAACTAATTTCATAACTTTTTTTATGAGAAAAACTTCTCATATTTATTTAATTTTTTTCTAAAGAAAATGTTAAATATATTAGGGGTGTGCGATATTGACAAAAAATATATCAATATTTTCTGGGATTTTATCGATAACGATAGACAATATTTTGCTGAGTGTGTTATTGTGCTGATATCTTAAGGACTACCGTGGACAGCTGTCTCCTAAAGTTTTTAATGTTCTGCATATTCTGTGGTGATCAGTTCACAGCAGTGATAGAAATTAATATTTTCCAATAAGTTTAAATTGATTTTTTACCTTTTATGGGCATTTTCACCTTTATAAAGCCCTGCATGATTGTGCATCATATTTTCAGTCAAATTCTTAAATTGAATCAGTCAATTAGAATAAGTAATTTAAGCTGTTACCAACCCAATGAAATAAGTATTGACAAAATTAATCTTTGCAATTAAGAGAAAACACAGAAGTTGCATTAGAAGTGGCATTTAGATGCATTTACACACTGTTTAATGCAGGACATGAATGCATTCAACCTGCAGTTACAAATGCATTAATACTGTTTTGATATTTTAAACATAAAACGTTGAATACTGATATCTGAAATTATAAAAAAAAAAGAAGAAAAAAAAAGATACTTTAAATGTGAAATTAAAACTGCCAGTAGGTGGCAGCAAGTCACTGTTAATAAGTGAGCCATTGCGACTGAACCGAATCATTTAAACGGTTGATTCATTCAGGAACAAAACAGCTGTTGCTCAGAGACGCAAATTGAAATTATATTTGTTGGCAAAATAGAGCAAAATCAGTCAATCTTGTGTCTAAAACGTAAGTGTGGTAATATTAAATTCTTGTTTATTGAACTGTTGTATATAATCAATATCACATTTGTAATCAGGTTGCTTTTTGGTGGAAATAAAAAACGTCAGTCGTCGCATGATACTGATTAACTATATGAAATGATATAAATATATACATTTCTGCCCCCATATCTTGAATTTTATGATCATTCTTAATCTAAATGCATTTTAATAAACTGAATCATGCAGTGAAAGAACGCGCACTGGCAAAGATTGGCACTGGTCTGCTAGACTTCTTATTGCCTTAGCTATTAGCTAAACTTCAGCTAACTTACATGGTAGCTCTCTCATGAGTCTTGGATGTTAGCAAGACAAATTAAGTATATTTGCCCTTTGTCTTTTGGATAATTAGCTGTAAATTTGAGCCACAGGTAGCTTAGTCTTTTGTTTATCACCACTCACCTCCACAGCGAGACAAATACAACTGGAAAGGGAGGGAGGCCTTCACTTCTGCGGTTCTCTGCCTGTCTGTGATGTGCATGTGCTGATCAATGTGTGCTACACTGCTGTGCTGCACGAGCCTGCACCGAGACACGGAGGGGAGAAAGGCATCGGAAACAGATATATAAGGACTCTATTATAGATCAGTGATCAGAACTCGACAGAGGCTCAACATTTCCTGACCTGACCTGATATTTTGATTTTTTTATTTGTTTGACAGGGAAAGCTGTGCGCAAACAGAAACAAACACGCACATGTATACCTATATTTATTTAAGAAAAAAAAAAAAAATCCCAGAAAAAAAGGCACTTTCTCTCGAGGAAGAAAAAGGGCAGGTGCTCAAGCCCCCTTTTATGTCTATGTGTGCACGTGCCTGGACATGTGTTATGGCAATGTGACCGATACATTTCGTGCCCGTTCTTACTCACCGCTGGGAGCTGCCGATCATAACATCATCTCCCTACTCCCGCTGTACAAACAACACCTGAAACGACATAGTCCACAACGCTACAGTGCCCCCACAGCGGGCAGGGGATGCCATCACGCACTTAGAGGGTTACTTGGCATGCACCGATTGGGACATTTTTGATGGGAATCTGAATGATAAAGTTTCTGTTATTACTGATTATATAAACTTTTGTATTAGCACGTGCATCCCCGTTAAATCAGTAAGGAAATATCCCAACTCCTATTATGTTTGTTATGTTGTGTGTGTCAAACAAGTGCAGTGCTGTGGAAAAGAATTTTCCTCTTGTGGACAATAAAGTTAATCAATCAAGAGAATCATATATCAGTTCTTTTGTTTCCTTCCTAAGACTTCAGGTGCTGAAGCCATTGCAGGTCGCCAGGCCAGTTTGAGTTTATTTAGCCTACCCGCTAAATAAACTAGTTTAGCCAACTGTCTGAGATTAGATATGCAAATGCCCTTTATCCAATCCAATGACAGGGACACACATTTTGATAGATGGTTAGTTTATACAAAGAGATCATGTATTTTGAATGTCTGATATTTACTCAAAAATAGTCTCGTCTTGTTAACAATGAAATGTTTTAAATTTCTTCATAGTTTTTATCATCAAAATTAGTTTCGTCTTAGTCTCATCTCGTCTTTGGTCGTTAACGAATATTTTTCGTCATCGTTAATGAAATAAAAACTATGGGGACACTAAACGCTGTTCAAGCCAGTCTTGCATGATCTCGTGTTATTGCCACCAGCGCAGCACATCTCTTCCATCACCTTCCATGTTGGGATTGAGGCGCAGGTAAAGCTGTACTTTATCTGTATCCTGCTCATGCTCCACAATGTTTTCCCACTTTGCCTCAAACTCGGCCAGAGCTCTCTTCTTTGCTGGGGTCAGCAGCAGCAGGTGCAGGCACAGCCATGCCCGTCACTGCATGAATCATAATTATAATCATTGGTTAGGCCAAGGCCATCAGGCTATGATTAATACATTAATTTAGAGGCATAATAAAAATAATTATAATAACACACGTAAAAGAAAATCTTCCACTCCCTCCTCTCTGATGTGGGCTATCTGACGTCTCACTAGCTGATGAATGTCATCCCTTTCGGCATTGGTGAACATCCTTAATTGACTGAACTTTGGCCATAAGAATATGACCAGTGTGTGAAGTGGCTGCCATGGATGTGGACTTACTTTATTGTCCACTCAAAGTGTCGTTGGTGGATAATTGCTTGGGAAGGAGTGTCTGACACATCTGGCTGGCAATGGCGTTTCAGTTTGTGTAGCCAGGGCATGACAAGGTTCAGTTTTGGGTATTTATCCCCCTCCAACTCCCTTTCTGCATCGCAGAACGGGCACAGAAATTGCACCAGGAAGGCCAGCAGATCTGGGGACACATCGTGTAGTCGCTGGCTCTCGCCTAGGCTCTTAATTATCGCCTGTAACTCAGAATAGACTGATTCACTTAACTCCAGGGTGAGGGATACGGTGCTGTATCTAGTTTCTGCCATTTGTTTGACAGTTTTTAACAACTGGTTGGTCAGACCAGATTGCTTTAGATATTGGCCTTGGCTGCTTGAAGGGTCTCTGCCATTTCTGGGACTGTTTCTGCAAGCTCATCTGGGTTCAAGGCATGCCGGAGGACAGTGTTGTACAAGTGGTCTTGACAACATTATTCATTACTGATGCATCAAAGCCAATGACTGAGACTAACTGCTGCTGCAACTCTTTTCAGATATTGTCTCCTTGTTGTGGTGAGTACCCTGCTCTGTAGTTTTACGTGATGTGGCGTAGCTTATCTTACGGTGATCATCCATCCACATGTCAGCTGTCATGCCCACATTTATTTACGACATGACCCTCTTGATCTCTTCAAGCACGTCCCCTCTCTTAGCAGTCACCGTTTCTTTGCACTTTCAGGAGATTGTGGTGGGGTCAAGGAGTAAACTTGTAGCTGACAGACGGCCGTGGTTTGCATCTACATTTATTAGCTCTTGTGCTAACTCAATGAAACCATTCTCTGCTACTGTTTCAAAGGGCCCTATGTCCATACAACAGAAATTCTCGCATTTAGATGTGATTTGTAATTTCAACGTAGAGGGAGTTGGTTTGGCTGGATCAGTCAGCAGAAGCAAATAAATAGTCAAAGTAAGGCTTTAAAGAAATTAACATGGCACATGCAGGTTTTCCGTTTACGATCTGGTGTCTTAACTTGAAAGTTACACTCAACTTTCTGACCAACTTTCTAACTTAATTTTGAGCCTAAGAGCACAAGCACTTGGTCTATTGAACAAAACACACGATACTTAGCTTTTCGGCCATATAACAACACTTAATCTGCTCCTGAGCTGCTTTCAGATTTTCTTTGGCCATTTCAAAGGCCATACTAAAGAGATTACTAGACGTAGAATGTTCAAGAGCTAACCACTTCTCCTTTATCAAATTTAAAGGGCCCTTTGAAAACAAAGTGCAACTACAACATCCCCAGTGACCAAATCTGATTGTAGATGAATGCAATGTAAGGGCATAGACAAAAAATCCTCCACCAAAGACTTTAACTATTACATCAGAACCTTGGGCTGATTTTTCAGTAAATGACAAAGAGTCATGCAGAATCACAGACTGAAAAGCTCCTGTATCTCTCCAGATCTTTATAGGTTGCCTAAACTCAAAATCAGAAGACAAGCAGACAAATCCATTAAAAACTATGATGATCCAGCTAGGGCTGCAGCGATTCGTCGCCGTCATCGATTACGTCGATTATGAAAATACGTCAATTAGCATGAAATGCGTCGATGCGTCGCACCTTTAGCCACGCCCATTGCGTGAGCCTGCAGTTATCCCTACTGAAGACTGTTTTTCTGCCATGTTCAACACAAAACAAGACTCTAAAGCAGAAGGTAAAGGCTAGTATGGCAACATCACTTCATAGAGTTGCGTTCATAGAGCATTTTATTATTATATGACCATCAGAACCGCATATACAGTATATAGCAGAACTGACGCCTTTACATTGTCAGGATTCACAACCACATACTCGCATTCAAAGCTACGCTGAATGAACGGAACAGCAGATGACATCGAGTTGCCTGTATAATCATGACGGCTTTAATTGACCCACAGAGACGGAGAAGGAGAAATGATTCGCGTTCATCTTAAGATCCACCGGAGCTGCCGTCAGTGCCGTCACCAAACGCGCTCTCTGCACTCGCTAACAAAGCATTTAAAGTCATTGTTAGTTGTTTAACTGTGTGACGGATTGGACAAGCCTCGACTGGGCTCATTTATTTAAAAACGGGCTGTCAACTGTGATAAAACTTCCCGGTGTTATGATGCCATTTTTTGATTCTGTCGCCCTAGTGTCCTGAATGCGGTTGTGACTTCAGCTGTTCATTCATACAGATATATATTCAAGCAGATGTTTTAATCTGCTGAATAAATAAAACATTCCAAGTATCTCACCTGTAAGCGACTGCTGTCAGTCCCAAACAGTAACTGTGAATGCAGCCATAATGTGCATTTCTATTGATTGCATTGTATCACTGCCCTTTCTTTCTTTCTCTTTCTTTCTTTCTTTCTTGTTATTATTATTTATTTCTTGCTTCCTTTCTTTCTTTTTCTTTCTTTTTTATTTATTAATTATTATTTTTCTTTTCTCTCTTTTCTTATTTTTTTTATTTATTGCTATTTTCTTTCTTCCATTTTTATTTTTTATTAATTATTTATTGTTATTATTTCTTTTTCTCTTTTCTTGTTATTTTTCTTTATTTATTGTTATTATTTTCTTTCTTTCTCTTTTTGTTGTTGTTATTATTTATTTTTTTGTAAAGTATTATGAGAAAAAAATTGAATAAAATATTAAAAGATTAATAGCAGAAGTTACTGTTATTATTTATTTATAGTTTAACTAAAGAATTCATCAACTGATCAAAAAATAATAAATAAGATAATCGATAGATTAGTCGACTAATCGAAAAAATAATCGATAGATTAGTCAACAATAAAAATAATCGTTAACTGCAGCACTAGATCCAGCTAACTCACCTTTCTTGAATGGGACATCAAACGATGATGCCAGAGGAAAACAGATTTTTTGTTTCTTACTTAGAACAGGACTGTCTTCAATAAGATGACCTTGTCTCTTACAATAAATATAGACTCATCCTGAAATTGAATAATCACGAGTCATTTTCTAAATGGGTGATGAGACAGGGGACATGAGACTTTACAGAGCAGGACCTATTGTGCTTGCCCTTACCTTTTAACATTTTGTTTGTCACTAAAAGTTGCCTCATGGGTTAAAACAAACTCATCTGCCAAGATTGCAGCTTGTTCTAAAGTCACTACTTTCTGCTTATTCAGACAGACACAACCTCAGGCAGACAGTTTTTAAATCTACTCTTGGAGTTAGCCTTTCAGCAGCTGCTTTCAATTCCAACTCCTTAAGAAACCATTCATGTTCAAGATACATTTGTTTCTCTTTAAACTGCCTTTCCTTCTCCCTAGCCTCTTGTGGTTTCTCCTGTAAAGATAGCTCATTGAGCTTATGCTGAATTGCAGCTTCAGACAAGGGAGCAGTCATGGACTGTGGAGAAACCAGCTTAACTTTCAAAACAACATTGCCTTTCAAAACATTTCTAATGATTTCCTTCACACTATCCTTATGTCATACAATGCATGACATAACACTCACCCAGGTCTATGAGTATGTACTGAAGGGTTGACCTGAAACAACAGAGACACAACTGTTGCCATATTATAACAGGAGAGATGCTTTGAGTGTCAAAGATAGATGTGTGACTTGGGGAGCAAGCATCATCATACTATCACAAGGTCGAGCTGCTTTACTAAGTCAGTTATACCCATTCCAGCATGTCAAGAATGAAGGGATTGGCCCTATCATATACAGTGTCCTCCAAAAGTATTGGAACAGTAAAGACAAAATTGCTCTGTTTGCTGTGGAGTCAAGACATTTACAAATATGATTAAAAGATGAATATGAGACAAAACTACAGAATGTCACATTTTATTATTGGGTGATTCAACACATAGATGTTTTACCAGCTAAGAAGTTCAGCACTTTTAGAATTTCATCCCTCTATCTGATGTGAGCATAAGTATTGGGACAGTTGCCTCACAGGTCTTTCTAAGTCATCAGCTGTGTCCTGTTGCATTAATTCTTCAGATATTAAAAGCAGGGAATGTGTTGTATCAGTTATATCCATTACTTCTGCATTCTGAATCTTGCATTCGATGATGACACACACAAACCAGGATGAAGATGAGGGAGCTGACTTTGAGAGAAAAGGAAGCAATTTGGATGCTAAAAGAAAAGAGGAAGTCAGTTATAGCTATAGGAAAAACAAAGGGCATGGAGAAATCAAGAGTTTGGAAACCACCAGCGACACCAGCAACCAACAACTACCTGATCGGCTGAGAAAACAACAGTAGTTGATGACAGACAAATCATAAAAGCTGTGAAAATGAACCATAAAAGACGTGTCTGTAAAATCACCAACAACTTTTAGAAAGCTGGGGTGATGCTCTGACAATCTACTGTCCTCAGGAGACTTTGACACAGAATTACAGATGCTACACAGCAAGATGCAAACCTCTGACCAGCACCAAAAATAGAAAGGCAAGATTAGAGTTTGCAAAAAAGCACAGAGGTGAGCCAGAAGAGTATTGGAACTGTGTTTATGGACCAATGAGACAAAGATAAAACTTTATCTAAGTGATGGGAAAGCAAAAATGTGGAGAAAAAAAGGGAACTGCAATGATCCCAAGCATACAGCCTCATAAAGCCCTGTAAAGCATGGTGGAGGTGGTGTCATGGCATGGGCATGCATGGCTGTCTCTGGAACAGGCCCTCTCAACTTTACTGATGACTTAATGTATGATGACAGTAGCAGAATGAATTTGGAAGGGTACAAAACCATCTTGCCTACCAATATTCAAGAAAATGCCACCAGATTCATCGGGAAGTGCTTCATATTGCATCAGGACAATGACCCAAAACACCCTGCCAGTTCAGTCAAGGAATTTATAAGGGCAAAGAAATGGAAAGTCTTAGATGGCCCAAGTCAATCTCCAGATTTAAATCCAATTGAACACGAATTTCACCAGCTGAAGAGGAGAGTAAAGACAGAAACTCCCAAAAATAAGCAACAATTGGAATTGGCTGCATTAAAGGCTGGGAAAAGTATTTCAAAGGATGAGACCAAGAGTCTGGTGATGTCTATGGGTCACAGACTCACTGCTGTGATTGTGCGCAAGGGATCTGCAACTAAATAATAGCTTTTAATCTTTTATATCTGCCTTATGTTCAACTGTTCCAATACTTATGCTCACATCAATGAGTGGGATGAACTCTAAAAGTGCTGTTCTTTTTATTTGGTAATCCATGTATGTGTTGAAACGGCTAATAATAAAATGTGACATTCTGTAGTTTTGTCTCATATTCATCTTTTAATCATATTTGCAAATGTCTTGACTCCACAGCCAACAGAGCAATTTTGTCTTTTCTGCTTCCAATACTTATGGAGGGCACTATATGTGGTGGCCTGGTATGGATCAGGATGTAGAGGGAACAGTGCAGAAATGTGAGGTGTGTCAAAGTTTCAAAAAGACAGCTGCTCAATCTCTAGCACCCATGGGAGTGGCTGGGCTCACCTTGGAAAAGACTTCATGTAGACTACGCAGGGCCCTTTTTAGGAATGATGATCCCCATTGTGGTAGATTCTCATTCCAAGTGGATGAAGTTTATCCTGTCACACATGGCACTTCCCAAATCACCATTGAGAAATGGAGAATGTGTTTCAGTACACATGGATTGCCTAAAATGCCAGACAATGGGACATACTTTACAAGTGAAGAATTTAAAACCTTCATGAAGAGAAATGGCATTCAGCATGGAACTTCAGCTCCTTGCCATCCTTCTAACGGCCTATAGCTGAACGTGCTGTTCAAACTTTCACAGAGGGGATGAAAAAGATGACTGGCGACACTGTGCAGACAAGTGTAGCAAGATTCTTGTTTAACTATAAAATCACTCCTCACTCAACATTGGGTTGTCACCTGCTTAGATGTTGATGTCAAGGACGAAATCCACATTTGACTTACTCCTTCCTGATGTGCAGAACAAAGTTCTGAAAAAACAACAAAGACAAAAAGAAGGCCATGACAAAAGTTGCAAACTCAGAAGTTTTGAAGTTGGAGATTCAGTGTACGTGAGGAATTACAGCTGCAGACCTAAATCGATTACGGCAGTAGAAAAGTTGAACAGGACCTCTGTCATACAAGACCACTCTAGGGCATGGACAAACTGTGAAAAGGCATGTGGACCAAATAAGAGCTTGCAGTGCAGATGAAATCCTGGGAACTGGACTACCCACCAAGAATGAGCAGGAGGTTGATACCTATGCATTGCTGAGTGTGGATGTTGTTAACCTGCCATGAAGGGAAGGAGATGTCTGCCCTTGAGAAAAGGACACTCATTAGAAATGGCCATTGTTGAAAAAGAGACTAGCCAACCTACAAATTATTTCATTCAAGGTAACTGAGGTTATTGTTTTCGGCCCTAAGAACCAAGAAGTGATTCAGCGCTTAAATTCAATGCCCATGGCTGGCTTTATTAAAACCAATATGAATGACTCGGGCTTCGTTTTGGATAGTGAATTAAAGATGAATGGGCAAATAAACACAGTTGTCAGATCATGTTTCTTTCATCTACATTTATTAGCGAAGACGAAACTGTTTCTATCCACCTCTGATTTGAAGAATGCTATTATGACTTTCGTTTTCACTCGAATGGATTATTGTAACTCCCTTTACTTTGGAGTTGATTCTGGTGGACTGGGGTGCCTACAGAGAATCCAGAACGCAGCGGCAAGAATGATCAAGTCAGCAAAGAAACACGACTCAGTCACTCCATTACTTGTGTCACTAAATTGGCTGCCGGTACGTCTTAGAATTATTTATAAGATTCTTATTTTCATTTTTAAAGCCCTTCATAATCTAGCCCCTGGGTATTTGTCAAATATGGTATCAGTTTATACTCCTCTGAGGTACGAAAATCAACACCTCCTTTGTGTTACTAGGAGAAAATACAAACACAGGGGAGACAGAGCCTTTTCGCGAGCCAGTCCTAAACTGTGGAATGACCTCCCTTACATTATTAGACTGGTCAACTCACTACCAGTATTCAACTCTATGTTAAAAGCACATCTTTTGAAGACCAATGACAAGCTGTTGTGATGCAGGTTTATGTTATTTTAAATTGTGTCTGCGTTGTTTTGTGATTTGTGTATTTTTTTATTGGTGGCTATGTTTGTTTTACGTATTTTATTGTTATATTGTGAAGCACTTTGGGCTGAGAATCTGAGAAGGTCTGCAAGAGAGAGACGTACTCCAGCATCTGAATGTTTATATTAAAATCGGCTAAACAGCCAGCTATACCAACAGAAAATTTGTATTATGACGAAATTATCAACATATTCAATTCAAAACCCAGACAACGACTATGACTTGTTTAGAACAGACATCACTCATTCAAGGTAAGGTTATCTTATCTTATCTTATCTTATCTTATCTTATCTTATCTATTATTATTATTATTATTATTATTATTTCTGGCTTGATGTTGCATGGCTATACAGTATCTGAATTGAAATTTCTGAGCAAGGGATTTTCTGGAGTACATATAGGGCCTATTTACACTTGTCACTTTATGCATTTTTGCTGACCAGATTGCTATCCAATTTGTTAAAACGGTTTCATTTACACTTGGCCACATAAATGTGTCTCCTCAAAATGAATACAAATATAATCTTCAATTCCTGCGATATATGCAAATTCAGAGTTCATGTCACCGAAAGCAACAGATATTAACTGCATTTTATTCATCATAATTTCAAGATCAAAGGCACAATAGAAGAGTGAGCACAAGTGAGACTGAGAATTATTATTTCTCTTTTCTGACATACTGACTCTGTGAGCCTGTCCCAATACTCGCATTTGCGGTCTTAACCACTTGAGAGCACGCATATGTGGCAGGAAGTGCATGTACATGACTGTCTCGTCTCTTAAAAATGCCAAAGTTCAGTTCTCTAAATGCACACGAAATCCACACCATGTCTAATAGCGCTTTGGAAAGTTATTTGAGGCTAAGCCTGTCCAATTATTCATCATGTTCAAGAAATCAGTAATGCAATCATGTGCCCGAAAATGTTTGTGTAAAAGTAAAGTGTTGCACACTTTATTGGTACAGAGATGAATGTGTATTTTGCAAAACATTTGCAATTGCTTTTTATCAGTTAATTAGAAGAACCACAATTAAATTGTGTCATACAAAGGGACATTCAAGTCAGAGATGGAAGAAACAAAAGAATAGAAAACAAGGCAAGGCAAAGCATGTTCAATTTGTGGAGTGAAGAAAGGATGAGAGGAGCAAAATGTAGATGCAGAATATGGAGCTTTAAAATATGGACAAAATTAAAGTTAATTTAATGTGTTAAGAGAACATAGACAGAAAAAAAGGTTGGTTACCATTCTAAAACTTTTTCAGTTTTTGTTAGACTATTTGTTGTTGCATTTGTTATAGTCACATTTTTAATATGTTGCATGGATTTTTAATATGTTGCATGAGTTGGATGAATTCATTTTATCAATATTTTGATAAAATTAATTCATCCATATTTTGATTTCTATTCAGATTGTATCAAATTCAATGTGAACACAACATGTTCTGTCAGTTATTTTGAATCTTACACATAAATTGAGTTAAATGATGAATTTTACTCAAAGCATAGGCTATATGTTTAAATATGTTGTTGAACATGTTTGCTTGGTCATGTGTTAATAAATCGTTTTTTTTTTTTTTTTTTTTTTTTTTTTTTTTTTTTTTTTTATGAAGATACAGGATAATTTTTGATAAATAAGGGATGACCCACTTTACCAGACCAAGGCATACCTACCTGGAAAGAAATTTGTCTGGAGTACATGATCTCAGAATGTTTATTGGTATACACCTTCCAAATAACACATCATATGAATGGTAATCAAATTGAAATATTAAAGCTGGACCTGAAAGTTAACTAAAATAATAAAGAAAAGAAAAGAAAAGAAAAGAAAAGAAAACATTTAGGTATGTAAATTACACGTTTCACAAAAAGTGGCCCACTTTGCATTCACCCTAATGAAAAGTTCTACACTATTGTGGTCTTAAAGCCAACTTGTCCATATTTGGGCCAAATACAGGAAATACGTCATTTACTGTAGGTAGACAAGTGCTCAAGTGCCAAGACCACAGGTGTGGTTATTACTTCCTTCTTGAAAACAGTAATAAAGAATCAGTGATCAATGAAGAGCAACGATAACAACTTTAAGTTTTTTTGAGAAGTTTGGTTCTAAACAGACAACCTCTTTGTGATTATCGTGGTTATTTTTCTTTTCTAAAGTTTCAATTGCTAGAGCTCAAACCGTGAAAATGGATTCACTAAATATAGAACTGTCTTGTCCTGTATGTCATGAAATCTTCAAGGCTCCTGTTCTATTATCATGTAGTCACAATGTCTGTGAAGAGTGTCTGCAACAGTTGTGGAGAACCAAGGAAACTCGGGAGTGTCCTGTCTGCGGGAGAAGACCCTCAAAAAATCCTTCCTGTAATCTTGTCTTGAAAAGCTTGTGTGAGTCATTCCTGAAGCAAAGAAATGTGAAGCGTTCAGCAGGATCTGAGGAGATCTGCAGTTTACACGGTGAGAAACTCAAGCTCCTCTGTAAGAAGAACAAACAGCCTGCCTGTTCAGTGTGCAGAGATACACAGAAATATGCCAATAAAACATTCAAACCCATCAGAGAAGATGTTCCAGCATATAAGGTAAGACAGGTTTACATATGAGGATAAGCTTATGTATTAGTTATCATATTACAGAAACCTTGAGAGTCTTATAGATTTTCACTTTAAATTCAAGGAGGAGCTCAATACAGCACTGAAGTCTTTACAAGAGAAACTTAAACATGGAGAAAACCTTAAAAGAGAGTTTGAGAAAACATTCCAAGTTATCAAGGTGAGGATTGAGTCTTCTGACATATTACATATTTAAATGACTAAATATTGATTAGAACAGCTTAATATTTGTCAGATATAATTACGTTCCTTTAATGACTGTAACATTGTAACAAAAATTGTAACATTTTTGATTCTTTTAACTCTAATTATGTCTAATAGACATAATGTTTATACTGTACAAACTGTATATTCTGCCCCCAACCCTAATAACCCTACCCATAAACACAAACCTCACAGAAAACTGTCTGCATCTTTACAATTTGTAAATAATTTTAAAATATGCATCCATTCACTCATTTGTATCTATAACATTTTGAAAGTTTCGTGTCTCCTCACATTCAGTTATGGATTACATGCATGATAAATGATAGTATTTTTTTTATTCAAAATGGCTAAATTTGATAAAGTTGAGTAGTTTGCATCACCGCATTAAATGATAAACCTGGGTAAAGTATGAGCAATGTGAAACATCAAAAAACAAGAAAACCCAGAATTTAGTTTACCAAGTTCAAGTATAAAAAGCTCTAGAGGTTTCACAGAAACACTGATTGACCAATGATGTCTCAAGTAACATAGCTCCATAATTCTCAAAGGTCTGTTTAATATGGAAAATATGCATTTTCATTCAGACATGGCTGCCACATTTTCAAAAGTTTTTGTACTATGCATTCAAATTATATTGCATATGAATGTATTAAAAAGACATTTAAAACATTAAAAAAGATTCATGTGTTTTTTCACCCTACAGACACAGAGCATACAGTACTACTTAAGAAAGTTAAAGTTGTAGTTAACTAACCCACATTTAGCAACTCACTCTTCATGCTGCTCCAGAATAAATTGCATAATTGAGATGAAGTTAATGTGATTTGATTTCAGTCTCAAGCTGAATACACAGAACATCAGATTAAAGAGCAGTTTAAGAAACTTCGTCAGTTTCTCAGAGATGAAGAAGCAGCTAAAATCATTGCACTGAGGGAGGAAGAAGAGCAGAAGAAGCAGAAGATGAAGGAGAAGCTGGAGGAGATAAACAGACACATCTCCACTCTTTCACACACTATCAAAGATTTGGAGGAGACAATGAAAGCCAATGATGTCTGCTTTCTAAAGGTCTGATTTCAGATCATGGATTGATTGATTGATTGATTGATAAAGTTGTTAATGATAAATTGTGTGTTTGTTCTGCAGAAGTTTCCAGTCATGATGGAAAGGTGAGTGATCTGCTGGTGTCTGTTTTCTCTGCTTCTGAAGCCAAAGCCACTGCAGTTCTGACTCCTGAATGTTCTTCCAGAGTCCAGATCTCACAGCCGGATCCACAGATGCCTTCAGGAGTTTTGATTCATGTGCCACGTTACTTGGGCAACCTGCTGTACAGAGTCTGGAAGAAGATGCTGAACTCTGTCCAAAAATGTAAGTCTGGAGACGATCTGTGCGGTTACATACACTGAAAATGATGCATGGGGAGAGATTGACAGATTTTAGCATTGATTTTAGCACAGTGATCAGAGGAAAATGTCTGATGAGTTCGAGTGACATAATTAATAATAATCTGTGTATGGTTCACTCTTGATCATTATATGAGCATCAGAATAAAAGCACCTGTTGATTTTGTCTGATTAGCTCCTGTGATTCTGGATCCAAGCACAGCACATCCACGTCTCATCCTGTCTAATAGTCTGACCCGTGTGAAATACATCTGGGATGAACAACCGCTTCCTGATAATCCAGAGAGATTTGACATCTGTGAGTGTGTTCTGGGTTCAAAGGGTTTTAACTCAGGAATGCACTTCTGGGAAGTGGAGGTTAATGAGAGCGAATGCTGGAGTCTTGGAGTAACTACAGAATCAAACCAAAGGAAGGGACATGACTTCTGTAACTCTAATGTCTGGTGTGTGAAGTACGATCCGTACAGACTGCTTGGGCCTGGTTTTACTGTTGAAGAGCATCTTGAATGTGTGAGAGTTGATCTGGACTATGACGGCGGAACGGTGTCATTCTCTGATCCTGTAACTAACACACATCTACACACATTCACAACCACCTTCACTGATGTCATCTTTCCATTTTTCTGTAATCTTGATGAAGTTAAGTGTCTGAGGATTTTACCATTTAAACTGTAAAAACATAAAATCACTGAAGCATCATTTGATCCTGCTGATGAATAAATTAAAATGTATATGTAACTTGTGCCATCTTACATATTTAGTATGTTAAAGTCTGAATTTTGTCAAATTTAACTCAACATATTCTAAAAAATTTCCCATTGTACAATTTAGATTCACTGTTGTCATTGTAAGTACATGAGCAAGGAACAAAGTTATGTTGCCCTTTTTACACCCTTTCACTGAGTGAAGACACTTATCCACTTTCTTATAACCAAGCTCTTTCTTCCTTTTCTTTATTATTAGATTGTCTATAAATCAAAATTATTCTGATTTGCTCTTTCAGCATCAGATCATTTGTTATGTTGATCTGTCTGTCAGATCTTCAGTCTTTTTTGTTCTGACTCAAGATGAAGTCCTTATATATCTTACATGAGTGACTGGTGTCGTTTCAGATCATGGTTCAGATCCTTGTCTTGTTTATCATGCTTTGTGAGTTCAGTTCACATTGGGACCATCTTCAGGATGTTTGATATCTGAGTAATGGAGTGAAAATGACAGTGGGTTTGGGCTAAACACACTGTATGACTGAGACCACGTGATACTGTTACATTTTCTCTGTCAGGCCTAGTTTCCTGTTTCTTGTCTCTGTTTTGTAGTTCTTTGGTTCTCTCTCGTTTTGCCTGATCAGCAGCATCTGTGTCTAGTTAGTTTTGTTATCCCCTGTGTGCTTAAGCCGTTGTGTTTCCTGTGATCATTTTCAGCTCTTTTCCTTCATTGGTTGAGTTGTTGAGGATTATTCAGGTCTGTTCCCATGGTTTTCTGAATCTCCTGTTTTGTTAAATTTATTTTTTTATTTATTTATTTTTTTACTTTATTAAATTGACCTGCACTTGAATCCTCTTTTCATTGTCTCTGAGTTCATCCAAGTAAGAGATATTACAGTGTCTTTTGTTCTTTTGAGTTTATTGTATCTTTCCCACAATATTTCTATGTATAATGACACTTTGCATGAACATTTGATAAACAATCAAGAATTTGACAGTTTCTTCCACACTGATCTTAACATAGAAGTATAATTGTATGCCACTGAAATGCAAATTTGTCTGCGATATGCCATCCCATACACCCCCAACAGGAGCTGGATCAGGCAATGGAGACTGCAAGCCAACAATCTTGGCTTAGATGTATTTGAAGGAAACTCCTCCTTCATGGCCAATCAGAATGAGTTTCCTCACATTGGCTCCCTTCTCCCAACTGCTGTGCATCTTCAAAAAGAGAGTGGGTAGCAAGAAGAGATAATATATCATCTTTCATGCCTTCTGTTGCTCAGTCTTTGGAACGCCTTCCTTAATGGGAAGCAGAGATGGTGAGGAGGACCGAAGAGCTTCAAATTGAACCATTCTCTGTGATAAACTCTTAATGGCCGCTAGGGTCTGCAGTTGAGTGTCCATGTTTCCACCTTCTGCTGGCGGAGGTAGTGTGGCAGGAAAATGTTGTAAAAGAGGGGGGGGGACAAAAAGATCATTTTGTAACTTCTAATACAGAGATGAAATGACATTGCTCTATTAAAGTTTATTATATTTGTGCATCTTTGTATGATCTGAAATGTCTGCAGACTGGTGTGAGCAGTGAGGAGAGGATGGAGAAGTCCACAGCAGCATCCTGGAAATGGTCCAGTGTTATGGATGAGACGCTCCATCACTCCACCTGACCTTACTGCCTCATCTGGGCTGGATGTTGCATCATCAGTGAGCCCAGAGTCAGCGAGAACATCTAGAAAAAGACCAAAAGACATTGAGGATGTAATTTTGGTCAAGTTTGTTCGGCTGGTTTCTGTTCATACAACATCTGTCAATAGAGCCCAATTTTCAGAAGCTTCAAAGTTTCAAGTTTTACTCTGTTTAATTGTTTTACATGTAGTGGTGCTCATGGAGAGCAGGCACACGAATGTTTGGAGCAGACGCAGCAGCCAGATTGTCCCGCACATGTTCTCCTGCTCTTGTTCAAGATTGTGTGGTTCAGGGGCGTCATCATGGTCTTCCTCATCCTCTCTGTACACTCAGACAATAGCCTCGATGTCCCTTTCCCATCCATGATCAGATTCAGTCTGACAGCAGCAATGAGGAACGTGATGGACGGCAGAGACAGGTGAAGGTGGACACGGTGGTCAGCTGCTTCATCAGAATAAAGCTGAAGAGTTGGCACAGCTGTGTTGAGATGGCAGTATATGAAAAAAAAGCACAATCACAAGGTTAAATATATTTGAATAATCATAATATTCATATAATCATAATGCATCAAAAATTGCATTTGTTGTTGTTGTTATTATTTATAAGCCTGAGGGATGAAACGATACTTAAATTTAACAAGAAACATCAAAATATTTACAGATTTAAACCTGAATTAAACCTGTCGCTCGTATCTTTTAAGTTGTTGCGTTTGTTATAACGTCATAGGTCACATGACAACGTCAACATGGTGGATCACATTCATACTTAACGAGATTTGGCTGAAGAGGACATACTCTTTTAGCGCTCGATAAGTAAGTATTAATTGAAATTAAGTACGCGGTTTCGAACGCAGCCACTGTAATCTGGCCTGTCAAAGTTAACATCCTCCACATTTCATTTCATTTCATTTAACTTCCTACCGTATTAGAGAGAAAAGAAGTAGCTCATTGATCTTCCAGTCGCGGGTCTTTCATGCGGAGAACTCTGCTCATATTTTCTGCAAAATGATGCATTTCAAAGTTAACGACCAAATGGATGTTTATAAAAATTAACATTGCTGTTGCAGATGAAATATAACACAGATAACAATAAATAATTTTTTTTTTTACCAGGTTAAATGTTGATTATTAGTAACTCAAAACCCTTTTCGTAAACCTTGCTACCTAACGGTCGATCGCGCGCATCCGCCACGTTTGTAGTTTTTTTTAGTGCGTTTTATTCGTGTTTGTAGTTCTGGACCGAATCCTTCCCCAAAGCGCAATGGATTGTTGGCAATTTTAGCCATTAGAGTGTGCACGGATCAACACTTCAAAAATCGACCTGAAATAGTAGACCATCCGGGGACTTTTGGCATACTCTGCTTTGGGACACTTATTCTAATCTCATATACTATTTAGGATGGATAGTATAAACATTGGGACGCAGGGCGAATATTTCAGAACACCGCGCCGCTGTTCTTTCTGGGGGATTTTAACAACTGCAAGGTGGACTTTGTATTGCCATCATTCCAACAGTATGTGGATATCCCCACTAGGCAGGTAAACATCTTGGACATGTGCAGGGACGTGCTCAGACATTTTGAGGGGCAGGGGCTGAAGTGGAAAAAAGGGCACTTCTCATATTTATTTAATTTTTTTCTAAACAAAATGTTAAATATATTAGGGGTGTGCGATATTGACAAAAAATATATCAATATTTTCTGGGATTTTATCGATAACGATAGACAATATTTTGCTGAGTGTGTTATTGTGCTGATATCTTAAGGACTACCGTGGACAGCTGACTCCTAAAGTTTCTGATATTCTGCATATTCTGTGGTGATCAGTTCACAGCAGTGATAGAAATTATTATTTCCAATAAGTTTAAATTGATTTTTTACCTTTTATGGGCATTTTCACCTTTATAAAGCCCTGCATGATTGTGCATCATATTTTCAGTCAAATTCTTAAATTGAATCAGTCAATTAGAATAAGTAATTTAAGCTGTTACCAAGCAAATGAAATAAGTATTGACAAAATTAATCTTTGCAATTCAGAGAAAACACAGAAGTTGCATTAGAAGTGGCATTTAGATGCATTTACACACTGTTTAATGCAGGACATGAATGCATTTAACCTGCAGTTACAAATGCATTAGTACTGTTTTGATATTTTAAACATAAAACGTTGAATACTGATATCTGAAATTATAAAAAAAAAGAAGAAAAAAAAAAGATACTTTAAATGTGAAATTAAAACTGCCAGTAGGTGGCAGCAAGTCACTGTTAATAAGTGAGCCATTGCGACTGAACCGAATCATTTAAACGGTTGATTCATTCAGGAACAAAACAGCTGTTGCTCAGAGACGCAAATTGAAATTATATTTGTTGGAAAAATAGAGCAAAATCAGTCAATCTTGTGTCTAAAACGTAAGTGTGTTAATATTAAATTCTTGTTTATTGAACTGTTGTATATAATCAATATCACATTTGTAATCAGGTTGCTTTTTGGTGGAAATAAAAAACGTCAGTCGTCGCATGATACTGATTAACTATATGAAATGATATAAATATATACATTTCTGCCCCCATATCTTGAATTTTGTGATCATTCTTAATCTAAATGCATTTTAATAAACTGAATCATGCAGTGAAAGAACGCGCACTGGCAAAGATTGGCACTGGTCTGCTAGACTTCTTATTGCCTTAGCTATTAGCTAAACTTCAGCTAACTTACATGGTAGCTCTCTCATGAGTCTTGGATGTTAGCAAGACAAATTAAGTATATTTGCCCTTTGTCTTTTGGATAATTAGCTGTAAATTTGAGCCACAGGTAGCTTAGTCTTTTGTTTATCACCACTCACCTCCACAGCGAGACAAATACAACTGGAAAGGGAGGGAGGCCTTCACTTCTGCGGTTCTCTGCCTGTCTGTGATGTGCATGTGCTGATCAATGTGTGCTACACTGCTGTGCTGCACGAGCCTGCACCGAGACACGGAGGGGAGAAAGGCATCGGAAACAGATATATAAGGACTCTATTATAGATCAGTGATCAGAACTCGACAGAGGCTCAACATTTCCTGACCTGACCTGATATTTTGATTTTTTTATTTGTTTGACAGGAAAAGCTGTGCGCAAACAGAAACAAACACGCACACGTATACCTATATTTATTTAAGAAAAAAAAAAAATCCCAGAAAAAAGGCACTTTCTCTCGAGGAAGAAAAAGGGCAGGTGCTCAAGCCCCCTTTTATGTCTGTGTGCACGTGCCTGGACATGTGTTATGGCAATGTGACCGATGCATTTCGTGCCCGTTCTTACTCACCGCTGGGAGCTGCCGATCATAACATCATCTCCCTACTCCCGCTGTACAAACAACACCTGAAACGACATAGTCCACAACGCTACAGTGCCCCCACAGTGGTCAGGGGATGCCATCACCCGCTTACAGGGTTACTTGGCATGCACCGATTGGGACATTTTTGATGGGAATCTGAATGATAAAGTTTCTGTTATTACTGATTATATAAACTTTTGTATTAGCACGTGCATCCCCGTTAAAACAGTAAGGAAATATCCCAACTCCTATTATGTTTGTTATGTTGTGTGTGTCAAACAAGTGCAGTGCTGTGGAAAAGAATTTTCCTCTTGTGGACAATAAAGTTAATCAATCAAGAGAATCATATATCAGTTCTTTTGTTTCCTTCCTAAGACTTCAGGTGCTGAAGCCATTGCAGCTCGCCAGGCCAGTTTGAGTTTATTTAGCCTACCCGCCAACTGTCTGAGATTAGATATGCAAATGCCCTTTATCCAATCCAATGACAAGGACACACATTTTGATAGATGGTTAGTTTATACAAAGAGATCATGTATTTTGAATGTCTGATATTTACTCATAAAACATTTTAGTCCAGTCGCGTCTTGTTAACAATGAAATGTTTTAAATTTCTTCATAGTTTTTATCATCAAAATTAGTTTCGTCTTAGTCTCATCTCGTCTTAGTCACAGAAAAAATGGTCGTTAACGAATATTTTTCGTCATCGTTAATGAAATAAAAACTATGGGGACACTAAACGCTGTTCAAGCCAGTCTTGCATGATCTCGTGTTGTTGCCATCAGCGCAGCACATCTCTTCCATCACCTTCCATGTTGGGATTGGGGCGCAGGTAAAGCTGTACTTTATCTGTATCCTGCTCATGCTCCACAATGTTTTCCCACTTTGCCTCAAACTCGGCCAGAGCTCTCTTCTTTGCTGCGGGGTCAGCAGCAACAGGTGCAGGCACAGCCATGCCCATCACTGCATGAATCATAATTATAATCATTGGTTAGGCCAAGGCCATCAGGCTGTGATTAATACATTAATTTAGAGGCATAATAAAAATAATTATAATAACACACGTAAAAGAAAATCTTCCACTTCCTCCTCTCTGAAGTGGGCTATCTGACGTCTCACTAGCTGATGAATGTCATCCCTTTCGGCATTGGTGAACATCCTTAATTGACTGAACTTTGGCCATAAGAATATGACCAGTTTGTGAAGTGGCTGCCATGGATGTGGACTTTCTTTATTGTCCACTCAAAGTGTCGTTGGTGGATAATTGCTTGGGAAGGAGTGTCTGACACATCTGGCTGGCAATGGCGTTTCAGTTTGTGTAGCCAGGGCATGACAAGGTTCAGTTTTGGGTATTTATCCCCCTCCAACTCCCTTTCTGCATCGCAGAACGGGCACAGAAATTGCACCAGGAAGGCCAGCAGATCTGGGGACACATCGTGTAGTCGCTGGCTCTCGCCTAGGCTCTTAAGTATCGCCTGTAACTCAGAATAGACTGATTCACTTAACTCCAGGGTGAGGGATACGGTGCTGTATCTAGTTTCTGCCATTTGTTTGACAGTTTTTAACAACTGGTTGGTCAGACCAGATTGCTTTAGATATTGGCCTTGGCTGCTTGAAGGGTCTCTGCCATTTCTGGGACTGTTTCTGCAAGCTCATCTGGGTTCAAGGCATGCCGGAGGACAGTGTTGTACAAGTGGTCTTGACAACATTATTCATTACTGATGCATCAAAGCCAATGACTGAGACTAACTGCTGCTGCAACTCTTTTCAGATATTGTCTCCTTGTTGTGGTGAGTACCCTGCTCTGTAGTTTTACGTGATGTGGCGTAGCTTATCTTACGGTGATCATCCATCCACATGTCAGCTGTCATGCCCACATTTATTTACGACATGACCCTCTTGATCTCTTCAAGCACGTCCCCTCTCTTAGCAGTCACCGTTTCTTTGCACTTTCAGGAGATTGTGGTGGGGTCAAGGAGTAAACTTGTAGCTGACAGACGGCCGTGGTTTGCATCTACATTTATTAGCTCTTGTGCTAACTCAATGAAACCATTCTCTACTACTGTTTCAAAGGGCCCTATGTCCATACAACAGAAATTCTCGCATTTAGATGTGATTTGTAATTTCAACGTAGAGGGAGTTGGTTTGGCTGGATCAGTCAGCAGAAGCAAATAAATAGTCAAAGTAAGGCTTTAAAGAAATTAACATGGCACATGCAGGTTTTCCGTTTACGATCTGGTGTCTTAACTTGAAAGTTACACTCAACTTTCTGACCAACTTTCTGACTTAATTTTGAGCCTAAGAGCACAAGCACTTGGTCTATTGAACAAAACACACGATACTTAGCTTTTCGCCATATAACAACACTTAATCTGCTCCTGAGCTGCTTTCAGATTTTCTTTGGCCAGTTCAAAGGCCCTACTAAAGAGATTACTAGAAGTAGAATGTTCAAGAGCTAACCACTTCTCCTTTACCAAATTTAAAGGGCCCTTTGAAAACAAAGTGCAACTACAACATCCCCAGTGACCAAATCTGATTGTAGATGAATGCAATGTAAGGGCATAGACAAAAAATCCTCCACCAAAGACTTTAACTATTACATCAGAACCTTGGGCTGATTTTTCAGTAAATGACAAAGCGTCATGCAGAATCACAGACTGAAAAGCTCCTGTATCTCTCCAGATCTTTATAGGTTGCCTAAACTCAAAATCAGAAGACAAGCAGACAAATCCATTAAAAACTATGATGATCCAGCTAGGGCTGCAGCGATTCGTCAACGTCATCGATTACGTCGATTATGAAAATACGTCGATTAGCATGGAATGCGTCGATGCGTCGCACCTTTAGCCACGCCCATTGCGTGAGCCTGCAGTTATCCCTACTTAAGACTGTTTTTCTGCCATGTTCAACACAAAACAAGACTCTAAAGCAGAAGGTAAAGGCTAGTAAGGCAACATCACTTCATAGAGTTGCGTTCATAGAGCATTTATAGTATCTTGCATACAGTATATAGCAGAACTGACGCCTTTACATTGTCAGGATTCACAACCACATACTCGCATTCAAAGCTACGCTGAATGAACGGAACAGCAGATGACATCGAGTTGCCTGTATAATCATGACGGCTTTAATTGACCCACAGAGACAGAGAAGGAGAAATGATTCGCGTTCATCTTAAGATCCCCCGGAGCTGCCGTCAGTGCCATCACCAAACGCGCTCTCTGCACTCGCTAACAAAGCATTTAAAGTCATTGTTAGTTGTTTAACTGTGTGATGGATTGGACAAGCCTTGACTGGGCTCATTTATTTAAAAACGGGCTGTCAACTGTGATAAAACTTCCCGGTGTTATGATGCCATTTTTTGATTCTGTCGCCCTAGTGTCCTGAATGCGGTTGTGACTTCAGCTGTTCATTCATACAGATATATATTCAAGCAGATGTTTTAATCTGCTGAATAAATAAAACATTCCAAGTATCTCACCTGTAAGCGACTGCTGTCAGTCCCAAACAGTAACTGTGAATGCAGCCATAATGTGCATTCCTATTGATTGTATTGTATCACTGCCCTTTCTTTCTTTCTTTCTTTCTTGTTATTATTATTTATTTCTTTCTTCCTTGCTTTCTTTTTCTTTCTTTTTATTTATTAATTATTATTTTTCTTTTCTCTCTTTTCTTATTATTTTTTTATTTATTGCTATTTTCTTTCTTCCATTTTTATTTTTTATTAATTATTTATTGTTATTATTTCTTTTTCTCTTTTCTTGTTATTTTTATTTATTTATTATTATTTTCTTTCTTTCTTTCTTTCTCTTTTTGTTGTTGTTATTTATTTTTTTGTAAAGTATTATGAGAAAAAGTTTGAATAAAATATTAAAAGATTAATAGCAGAAGTTACTGTTATTATTTATTTATAGTTTAACTAAAGAATTCATCAGCTGATCAAAAAATAATAAATAAGATAATCGATAGATTAGTCGACTAATGGAAAAAATAATCGATAGATTAGTCAACAATAAAAATAATCGTTAACTGCAGCACTAGATCCAGCTAACTCACCTTTCTTGAATGGGACATCAAACGATGATGCCAGAAGAAAACAGATTTTTTTGTTTCTTACTTAGAACAGGACTGTCTTCAATAAGATGACCTTGTCTCTTACAGTAAATATAGACTCATCCTGAAATTGAACTATCACGAGTCATTTTCTAAATGGGTCATGGACTGTGGAGAAACCAGCTTAACTTTCAAAACACCATTGCCTATCAAAACATTTCTAATGATTTCCTTCACACTATCCTTATGTCATACAATGCATGACATAACACTCACCCAGGTCTATGAGTATGTACTGAAGGGTTGACCTGAAACAACAGAGACACAACTGTTGCCATATTATAACAGGAGAGATGCTTTGAGTGTCAAAGATGGATGTGTGACTTGGGGAGCAAGCGTCATCATACTATCACAAGGTCGAGCTGCTTTACTAAGTCAGTTATACCCATTCCAGCATGTCAAGAATGAAGGGATTGGCCCGATCATATACAGTGTCCTCCAAAAGTATTGGAACAGTAAAGACAAAATTGCTCTGTTGGCTGTGGAGTCAAGACATTTACAAATGTGATTAAAAGATGAATATGGGACAAAACTACAGATTGTCACATTTTATTATTGGGTGATTCAACACATAGATGTTTTACCAGCTAAGACGTTCAGCACTTTTAGAGTTTCATCCCACTATCTGATGTGAGCATAAGTATTGGGACAGTTGCCTCACAGGTCTTTCTAAGTGATCAGCTGTGTCCTGTTGCATTCATTCTTCAGATATTAAAAGCAGGGAATGTGTTGTATCAGTTATATCCATTACTTCTGCATTCTGAATCTTGCATTCAATGATGACACACACAAAACAGGATGAAGATGAGGGAGCTGACTTTGAGAGAAAAGCAAGCAATTTGGATGCTAAAAGAAAAGAGGAAGTCAGTTATAGCTATAGCAAAAACAAAGGGCATGGAGAAATCAAGAGTTTGGAAACCACCAGCGACACCAGCAACCAACAACTACCTGATCGACTGAGAAAACAACAGTAGTTGATGACAGAAAAATCATAAAAGCTGTGAAAATGAACCCTAAAAGACGTGTCTGTAAAATCACCAACAACTTCCAGAAAGCTGGGGTGATGCTCTGACAATCTACTGTCCTCAGGAGACTTTGACACAGAATTACAGATGCTACACAGCAAGATGCAAACCTCTGACCAGCACCAAAAATAGAAAGGCAAGATTAGAGTTTGCAAAAAATCACAAAGGTGAGCCAGAAGAGTTTTGGAACTGTGTTTATGGACCAATGAGACAAAGATAAACCTTTATCTAAGTGATGGGAAAGCAAAAATGTGGAGAAAAAAAGGGAACTGCAATGATCCCAAGCATACAGCCTCATAAAGCCCTGTAAAGCATGGTGGAGGTGGTGTCATGGCATGGGCATGCATGGCTGTCTCTGGAACAGGCCCTCTCAACTTTACTGATGACTTAATGTATGATGACAGTAGCAGAATGAATTTGGAAGGCTACAAAACCATCTTGCCTACCAATATTCAAGAAAATGCCACCAGATTCATTGGGAAGTGCTTCATATTGCATCAGGACAATGACCCAAAACACCTTGCCAGTTCAGTCAAGGAATTTATAAGGGCAAAGAAATGGAAAGTCTTAGATGGCCCAAGTCAATCTCCAGATTTAAATCCAATTGAACACGAATTTCACCAGCTGAAGAGGAGAGTAAAGACAGAAACTCCCCAAAACAAGCAACAATTGGAATTGGCTGCATTAAAGGCTGGGAAAAGTATTTCAAAGGATGAGACCAAGAGTCTGGTGATGTCTATGGGTCACAGACTCACTGCTGTGATTGTGCGCAAGGGATCTGCAACTAAATAATAGCTTTTAATCTTTTATATCTGCCTTATGTTCAACTGTCCCAATACTTATGCTCACATCAATGAGTGGGATGAACTCTAAAAGTGCTGTTCTTTTTATTTGGTAATCCATGTATGTGTTGAAACGGCTAATAATAAAATGTGACATTCTGTAGTTTTGTCTCATATTCATCTTTTAATCATATTTGCAAATGTCTTGACTCCACAGCCAACAGAGCAATTTTGTCTTTTCTGCTTCCAATACTTATGGAGGGCACTATATGTGGTGGCCTGGTATGGATCAGGATGTAGAGGGAACAGTGCAGAAATGTGAGGTGTTTCAAAGTTTCAAAAAGACAGCTGCTCAATCTCTAGCACCCATGGGAGTGGCTGGGCTCACCTTGGAAAAGACTTCATGTAGACTACGCAGGGCCCTTTTTAGGAATGATGATCCCCATTGTGGTAGATTCTCATTCCAAGTGGATGAAGTTTATCCTGTCACACATGGCACTTCCCAAATCACCATTGAGAAATGGAGAATGTGTTTCAGTACACATGGATTGCCTAAAATGCCAGACAATGGGACATACTTTACAAGTGAAGAATTTAAAACCTTCATGAAGAGAAATGGCATTCAGCATGGAACTTCAGCTCCTTGCCATCCTTCTAACGGCCTATAGCTGAACGTGCTGTTCAAACTTTCACAGAGGGGATGAAAAAGATGACTGGCGACACTGTGCAGACAAGTGTAGCAAGATTCTTGTTTAACTATAAAATCACTCCTCACTCAACATTGGGTTGTCACCTGCTTAGATGTTGATGTCAAGGAAGAAATCCACATTTGACTTACTCCTTCCTGATGTGCAGAACAAAGTTCTGAAAAAACAACAAAGACAAAAAGAAGGCCATGACAAAAGTTGCAAACTCAGAAGTTTTGAAGTTGGAGATTCAGTGTACGTGAGGAATTACAGCTGCAGACCTAAATCGATTACGGCAGTAGAAAAGTTAAACAGGGCCTCCTTTGTGTTACTAGGACAAAATACAAACACAGGGGAGACAGAGCCTTTTCGCGAGCCAGTCCTAAACTGTGGAATGACCTCCCTTACACTATTAGATTGGTCAACTCACTACCAGTATTCAACTTTATGTTAAAAGAACATCTTTTGAAGACCAATGACAAGCTGTTGTGATGCAGGTTTATGTTATTTTAAATTGTGTCTATGTTGTTTTGTGATTTGTGTATTTTTTTATTGGTGGCTATGTTTGTTTTACGTATTTTATTGTGATATTGTGAAGCACTTTGGGCTGAGAATCTGAGAAGGTCTGCAAGAGAGAGACGTTCTCCAGCACCTGAATGTTTATATTAAAATCGGCTAAACAGCCAGCTATACCAACAGAAAATTTGTATTATGATGAAATTATCAACATATTCAATTCAAAACCCAGACAACGACTATGACTTGTTTAGAACAGACATCACTCATTGAAGGTAAGGTTATCTTATCTTATCTTATCTTATCTTATCTTATCTTATCTTTTATTATATTTTATCTATTATTATTATTATTATTATTATTATTATTATTTCTGGCTTGATGTTGCATGGCTATACAGTATCTGAATTGAAATTTCTGAGCAAGGGATTTTCGGGAGTACATATAGGGCCTATTTACACTTGTCACTTTATGCATTTTTGCTGACCAGATTGCTATCCAATTTGTTAAAACGGTTTCATTTTCACTTGGCCACATAAATGTGTCTCCTCAAAATGAATACAAATATAATCTTCAATTCCTGCGATATATGCAAATTTAGAGTTCATGTCACCGAAAGCAACAGATATTAACTGCATTTTATTCATCATAATTTCAAGATCAAAGGCACAATAGAAGAGTGAGCACAAGTGAGACTGAGAATTATTATTTCTCTTTTCTGACATACTGACTCTGTGAGCCTGTCCCAATACTCGCATTTGCAGTCTTAACCACTTGAGAGCACGCATATGTGGCAGGAAGTGCATGTACATGACTGTCTCGTCTCTTAAAAATGCCAAAGTTCAGTTCTTTAAATGCACACGAAGTCTAATACCCACACCATGTCTAATAGCGCTTTGGAAAGTTATTTGAGGCTAAGCCTGTCCAATTATTCATCATGTTCAAGAAATCACTAATGCAGTCATGTGCCCGAAAATGTTTGTGTAAAAGTAAAGTGTTGCACACTTTATTGGTACAGAGATGAATGTGTATTTTGCAAAACATTTACAATTGCTTTTTATCAGTTAATTAGAAGAACCACAATTAAATTGTGTCATACAAAGGGACATTCAAGTCAGAGATGGAAGAAACAAAAGAATAGAAAACAAGGCAAGGCAAAGCATGTTCAATTTGTGGAGTGAAGAAAGGATGAGAGGAGCAAAATGTAGATGCAGAATATGGAGCTTTAAAATATGGACAAAATTAAAGTTAATTTAATGTGTTAAGAGAACATAGACAGAAAAAAAGGTTGGTTACCATTCTAAAACTTTTTCAGTTTTTGTTAGACTATTTGTTGTTGCATTTGTTATAGTCACATTTTGAATATGTTGCATGAGTTGGATGAATTCATTTTTATCAATATTTTGATTTCTATTCAGATTGTATCAAATTCAATGTGAACACAACATGTTCTGTCAGTTATTTTGAATTCTACACATAAATTGAGTTAAATGATGAATTTTACTCAAAGCATAGGCTATATGTTTAAATATGTTGTTGAATATATTTGCTTGGTCATGTGTTAATAAATCATCTTTTTTTTTTTTATTTATTTTTTTTTTTTTATGAAGATACAGGATAATTTTTGATAAATTAGGGATGACCCACTTTACCAGACCAAGGCATACCTACCTGGAAAGAAATTTGTCTGGAGTACATGATCTCAGAATGTTTATTGGTATACACCTTCCAAATAACACATCATATGAATGGTAATCAAATTGAAATATTAAAGCTGGACCTGAAAGTTAACTAAAATAATAAAGAAATGAAAAGTAAAGAAAAGAAAAGAAAAGAAAAGAAAACATTTAGGTATGTAAATTACACGTTTCACAAAAAGTGGCCCACTTTGCATTCACCCTAATGAAAAGTTCTACACTATTGTGGTCTTAAAGCCAACTTCTCCATATTTGGGCCAAATACAGGAAATACGTCATTTACTGTAGGTAGACAAGTGTTCAAGTGCCAAGACCACAGGTGTGGTTATTACTTCCTTCTTGAAAACAGTAATAAAGAATCAGTGATCAATGAAGAGCAACGATAACAACTTTAAGGTTTTTTGAGAAGTTTGGCTCTAAACAGACAACAGATCTTTGTGATTATCGTGGTTATTTTTCTTTTCTAAAGTTTCAATTGCTAGAGCTCAAACCGTGAAAATGGATTCACTAAATATAGAACTGTCTTGTCCTGTATGTCATGAAATCTTCAAGGCTCCTGTTCTATTATCATGTAGTCACAATGTCTGTGAAGAGTGTCTGCAACAGTTGTGGAGAACCAAGGAAACTCGGGAGTGTCCTGTCTGCGGGAGAAGACCCTCAAAAAATCCTTCCTGTAATCTTGTGTTAAAAAGCTTGTGTGAGTCATTCCTGAAGGAAAGAAATGTGAAGCGTTCAGCAGGATCTGAGGAGATCTGCAGTTTACACGGTGAGAAACTCAAGCTCCTCTGTAAGAAGAACAAACAGCCTGCCTGTTCAGTGTGCAGAGATACACAGAAGTATGCCAATAAAACATTCAAACCCATCAGAGAAGATGTTCCAGCATATAAGGTAAGACAGGTTTACATATGAGGATAAGCTTATGTATTAGTTATCATATTACAGAAACCTTGAGAGTCTTATAGATTTTCACTTTAAATTCAAGGAGGAGCTCAATACAGCACTGAAGTCTTTACAAGAGAAACTTAAACATGGAGAAAACCTTAAAAGAGAGTTTGAGAAAACATTTCAACTTATCAAGGTGAGGATTGAGTCTTCTGACATATTACATATTTAAATGACTAAATATTGATTAGAACAGCTTAATATTTGTCAGATATAATTACGTTCCTTTAATGACTGTAACAAAAATTGTAACATTTTTGATTCTTTTAACTCTAGCACTCTCTATTCTAATTTTATTTTATTTTATTTTTTTTATTAGTTTTATATTTAACTTGACCCTCTAACACTTGAACGCTATTCGTTTTCTAACTGCTTGCTTTCTTTAACAACAACCAAAAATAAGCCTCTAACACTAGCTTTCTCTTTTCTTGCTTCTTTTTCTATTCTATCTACTTGTTTTGTTTTAATTGTATGTATATGTGTGGTGTGTGTGTGTATATGTGTATATATATATATATATATATATATATATATATATATATAACCTTGCTACATGTACTGCGCTAGGCTAACCGAGACTAGTCATAGCATGTGCTTTTTATTGCTCTTTTGTTGGTTTTGATTGCTTCTATTGTCCTCATTTGTAAGTTGCTTTGGATAAAAGCATCTGCTAAATTACTAAATGTAAATGTAACACATACACACACACGTTGGTTTTCAATGTCTTATAGGAACTTTCCATAGACATAATGTTTATACTGTACAAACTGTATATTCTGCCCCCAACCCTAATAACCCTACCCATAAACACAAACCTCACAGAAAACTGTCTGCATCTTTACAATTTGTAAATAATTTTACAATATGCATCCATTCATCCATTTGTATCTATAACATTTTGAAAGTTTCGTGTCTCCTCACATTCAGTTATGGATTACATGCATGATAAATTTGATAAAGTTGAGTAGTTTGCATCACCGCATTAAATGATAAACCTGGGTAAAGTATGAGCAATGTGAAACATCAAAAAACAAGAAAACCCAGAATTTAGTTTACCAAGTTCAAGTATAAAAAGCTCTAGAGGTTTCACAGAAACACTGATTGACCAATGATGTCTCAAGTACCATAGCTCCATAATTCTCAAAGGTCTGTTTAATATGGAAAATCCCACATTTAGCAACTCACTCTTCATGCTGCTCCAGAATAAGTTGCATATTTGAGATGAAGTTAATGTGATTTGATTTCAGTCTCAAGCTGAATACACAGAACATCAGATTAAAGAGCAGTTTAAGAAACTTCGTCAGTTTCTCAGAGATGAAGAAGCAGCTAAAATCATTGCACTGAGGGAGGAAGAAGAGCAGAAGAAGCAGAAGATGAAGGAGAAGCTGGAGGAGATAAACAGACACATCTCCGCTCTTTCACACACTATCAAAGATTTGGAGGAGACAATGAAAGCCAATGATGTCTGCTTTCTAAAGGTCTGATTTCAGATCATGGATTGATTGATTGATTGATTGATTGATTGATAAAGTTGTTAATGATAAATTGTGTGTTTGTTCTGCAGAAGTTTCCAGTCATGATGGAAAGGTGAGTGATCTGCTGGTGTCTGTTTTCTCTGCTTCTGAAGCCAAAGCCACTGCAGTTTTGACTCCTGAATGTTCTTCCAGAGTCCAGATCTCACAGCCGGATCCACAGATGCCTTCAGGAGTTTTGATTCATGTGCCACGTTACTTGGGCAACCTGCTGTACAGAGTCTGGAAGAAGATGGTGAACTCTGTCCAAAAATGTAAGTCTGGAGACGATCTGTGCGGTTACATACACTGAAAATGATGCATGGGGAGAGACTGACAGATTTTAGCATTGATTTTAGCACAGTGATCAGAGGAAAATGTCTGATGAGTTCGAGTGACATAATTAATAATAATCTGTGTATGGTTCACTCTTGATCATTATATGAGCATCAGAATAAAAGCACCTGTTGATTTTGTCTGATTAGCTCCTGTGATTCTGGATCCAAGCACAGCACATCCACGTCTCATCCTGTCTAATAGTCTGACCCGTGTGAAATACATCTGGGATGAACAACCGCTTCCTGATAATCCAGAGAGATTTGACATCTGTGAGTGTGTTCTGGGTTCAAAGGGTTTTAACTCAGGAATGCACTTCTGGGAAGTGGAGGTTAATGAGAGCGAATGCTGGAGTCTTGGAGTAACTACAGAATCAAACCAAAGGAAGGGACATGACTTCTGTAACTCTAATGTCTGGTGTGTGAAGTACGATCCGTACAGACTGCTTGGGCCTGGTTTTACTGTTGAAGAGCATCTCGAATGTGTAAGAGTTGATCTGGACTATGACGGCGGAACAGTGTCATTCTCTGATCCTGTAACTAACACACATCTACACACATTCACAACCACCTTCACTGATGTCATCTTTCCATTTTTCTGTAATCTTGATGAAGTTAAGTGTCTGAGGATTTTACCATTTAAACTGTAAAAACATAAAATCAATGAAGCATCATTTGATCCTGCCAATGAATAAATTAAAATGTATATGTAACTTGTGCCATCTTACATATTTAGTATGTTAAAGTCTGAATTTTGTCAAATTTAACTCAACATATTCTAAAAAAATTCCCATTGTACAATTTAGATTCACTGTTGTCATTGTAAGTACATGAGCAAGGAACAAAGTTATGTTGCCCTTTTTACACCCTTTCACTGAGTGAAGACACTTATCCACTTTCTTGTAACCAAGCTCTTTCTTCCTTTTCTTTATTATTAGATTGTCTATAAATCTAAATTATTCTGATTTGCTCTTTCAGC
Organism: Spinibarbus caldwelli; assembly: GCA_039654775.1. Taxonomy (NCBI): domain Eukaryota; kingdom Metazoa; phylum Chordata; class Actinopteri; order Cypriniformes; family Cyprinidae; genus Spinibarbus; species Spinibarbus caldwelli. The sequence continues at coordinate 5,315,940 of CM077248.1, forward strand.
ATCAGATCATTTGTTATGTTGGTCTGTCTGTCAGATCTTCAGTCTTTTTTGTTCTGACTCAAGATGAAGTCCTTATATATCTTACATGAGTGACTGGTGTCGTTTCAGATCATGGTTCAGATCCTTGTCTTGTTTATCATGCTTTGTGAGTTCAGTTCACATTGGGACCATCTTCAGGATGTCTGATATCTGAGTAATGGAGTGAAAATGACAGTGGGTTTGGGCTAAACACACTGTATGACTGAGACCAAGTGATATTGTTACATTTTCTCTGTCAGGCCTAGTTTCCTGTTTCTTGTCTCTGTTTTGTAGTTCTTTGGTTCTCTCTCGTTTTGCCTGATCAGCAGCATCTGTGTCTAGTTAGTTTTGTTATCCCCTGTGTACTTAAGCCGTTGTGTTTCCTGTGATCATTTTCAGCTCTTTTCCTTCATTGGTTGAGTTGTTGAGGATTATTCAGGTCTGTTCCCATGGTTTTCTGAATCTCCTGTTTTGTTAAATTTATTTTTTTATTTATTTATTTTTTACTTTATTAAATTGACCTGCACTTGAATCCTCTTTTCATTGTCTCTGAGTTCATCCAAGTAAGAGATATTACAGTGTCTTTTGTTCTTTTGAGTTTATTGTATCTTTCCCACAATATTTCTATGTATAATGACACTTTGAATGAACATTTGATAAACAATCAAGAATTTGACAGTTTCTTCCACACTGATCTTAACATAGAAGTATAATTGTATGCCACTGAAATGCAAGGTGTAAAAATTGTCTGCGATATGCCATCCCATACACCCCCAACAGGAGCTGGATCAGGCAATGGAGACTGCAAGCCAACAATCTTGGCTTAGATGTATTTGAAGGAAACTCCTCCTTCATGGCCAATCAGAATGAGTTTCCTCACATTGGCTCCCTTCTCCCAACTGCTGTGCATCTTCAAAAAGAGAGTGGGTAGCAAGAAGAGATAATATATCATCTTTCATGCCTTCTGTTGCTCAGTCTTTGGAACGCCTTCCTTAACGGGAAGCAGAGATGGTGAGGAGGACCGAAGAGCTTCAAATTTAACCATTCTCTGTGATAAACTCTGAATGGCCGCTAGGGTCTGCAGTTGAGTGTCCATGTTTCCACCTTCTGCTGGCGGAGGTGGCGTTGGCTGTTAAGTTGCATCAACCACAATCTCACGGCTTGCATGTGGAGTAATGATGTTCACGTGAGTGCTTGCATGGTCGCTTATGAACATTCCCTCTCCCTACCATGCTAAGGTACAGAACTGCTTATCCTATTAGCATGGTGAAGTCGTTCATCTCTAGGCAGGTCACAAGCGGCAGCACAGAGATTATCCACATCCTCTTTTAAATGAGCAACCCCCCCAAGCATGAAGGGCACTCCCTATGCCCATCACAAGGGTCCATTGCTGAGTGGCAAAATGTACAGCTCTGAGAAACCATAATACCCTTTGCCCTGGGCAGGTAAAGCCACACACAGTGCACTGACTGTGAACAGCAGTGAAATATATCAAGCCCTACACAAAGCAAAAGACCCACACCAGTATGCGAACATACTTAGCAGGCCTATGTCAAACCCCAAAAACTGCGAACAGTGATATAGGGTACAAGAAATGATTACAATACTCAACAAAATTTCGTAATGAAGTGCATTCAATAACTCACGGATAGACACTCTTAAAAAAAGAACAGAAATAATCCCAAATTTGAACTGCTAGTATATTAGAACTAACCTCAGATTAACAGTAATGCAGTGATAGTATATTCAACCAAACTTCAATTATTCATACAGAAAAACACCACAATTCACAGGGACACAAGGCACCTGCACCACCTGGGTGATGAATTGAGTGGTGAAACTGAATTGGTTCTTACCCGTACCACGTCTCTAAGGTGAGAAAGGAAAATAGAAAGAGCCAGAAGTACATTCTAAATTTGACCCAGAATGCTGGGTTGTTTATTTGACCCAACCAGTGGGTCAGGTTAACTGTGTTGCTGGGTTAAACATTACCTAAATATTGGGTTATTTGTTGTCTCATTGCCTTGCTACCTTTATATTTACCAATATTACCAATAATAAAACCAATAATAATAAATAACAATCACAAAGGAATGTAAAATTATTATTTTTCTGTAATACAATTACACAACACAAAAAAATGCAACTGTAAATATCAATTTAATGAGTTTTCACATTTCTTTTTAAAACAATTTTTGAATGGGTGCTACTGTTACACATTACATCCAACCCCTACAGACACAAATAAAACAACAGTTTTTGTAGCTCATTTTCTTTAAAACACAAAACTGTGTAAACTAGGTACTGTAGATTCATATTCTTTGTCAATATTGCAGCATCATAACATATACAATTGATTATTGCCACATGAGAATCAATCCAAACACTGTGCCATTAAAACTAAGCCAAACTAAGAGACCTACAACAGACAATACATGTGACAAAAAATTAAAACGTTACAAGTGGCCAGAAAAAACTGTTGCCCTCAAAAACTTCACACATGAAGACTCATGTCCATCAATATGATATACTACATGCTGGAGAAATTCCCAGGAAGGAAGATGTTAGTGTAGCTAACATCAAGCACAAAAAAGGACTTGAAAAAGATAAACAGCCTCAAGCAACAAGTCCGTTTCAGTGGCATGGCCCGAAACAATGGCGAAGGTGTGGGATGTCGTTGTCTCATCACCAATGCACAAAATGTGCAGGAATGCATCACCATGTTGGTCCCCACCTGTTAATTACACGACACTTAGTCTTGCAACATAACTTACATTTTTACAAGTTGTAACATTTAAGTTGATTTAAATAAATAACATTTGAGTGTATTTTCTGGTAATCAGCCAAACCATCAGGGTTTTCCTGTGAACTGGGTCTGGTAAAGGTTGCTCAAACAAAATATTTATTGTGTCACTGATTTAGGTTTCTTTCTGCTTACTGGCACTTCTTGGTTGTCTACCTAAATTTCATCCAATCAACTTGGCATGAATTATGGGGTATTTAAAGCCCCCAATACAGTACTGTGCAAAAGTTTTAGGCCACTAGGATTTTAGCTAGCTAAAAATAAATAAATAAATAAATAAATAAATAAAAAGGTTTTAAGTCAGTTATTTCGATCTTTTGCTGTAATGTGTCTGTAGGAAATGTCAGTTTACATTTCCAAACATTCATTTTGCCATTAATTGTAATAATCCAGTGAGATTTTTGTTTGCACAAGGAGTCTGAAAACAGCCAGTGCTCCACACAGAGATCTGATCTGACAGAACAAACAGAACAAACTGAGACAGACTAAATCCAGAAGAACTGTGGCAACGTCTCCAAAATGCTTCAAGAAACCTACCTGCAAAGCTTCCTGAAAAACTATGCACAAGTGCACCGAGGGCAAAAGCTGCTTCAAATGCAAAGGATGGTCACACCAAATGTTGATACAATTTAGTTAATAGAAGTTAATTGATAAAGGAAATCTATTTATGACATTATTTTTGACAGCATCCTCATTTTACAGCATTTTAACACAAGTGCCTAAAACCTTTTACAGTACTGTAGCTTTGCAGGTAGGTTTCTTGAAGCATCTTGGAGATGTTGCCACAGTTCTTTTGGATTTAGTCTGTCTCAGTTTCTTCATGCCATTCCAGACAGACTGGATGATGATCAGATCAGATCTCTGTGTGGAGCACTGGCTGTTGTCAGACATTCACTGGATTATTACAATTAATGGCAAAATGAATGTTTGGAAATGTAAACTGATATTTCTTACTGACACACTACAGCAAAAGATAGAAATAACTGACTTAAAACCATTTTTTAACTGGTGAAAATACTAGTGGCCTAAAACCTTTGCACAGTACCGCGTATAGAGTAGAAAAAGTAATAAAAAAAACTTACAGATTGTACATCAGATGAATGACTTCCAGGATTCTGTGGTTGTGGGTCTGAAGACCTTTCCTCCGTTCTTGTATATTGATTGGGGAAGCAGAGTGGGAAGGACTTTGAAAGCACTCTCCCTTTTAGCATCTAAACCATAAGAATAATACAGTGCAAACTGTGAAACTGATTTCACAATCAAAACGACACATTGAAACACTTTTTACTGTGTCCTGTGTCTTCATTCCTTTAAATAGCTTGGATCGGATTGGATTGGATTTAAATAGATTGGATCAGAAACAAATGACACAGGCAGACCACGTGACAATGGCATGGCTGAAGTGTGACTTAGTCAGCCTACATTAATGACTTCCTGCGAGTTGCATGACCATCTGACGACAAGACGAGTGAAGAATCCAGAAAATTCGATGAGAGGAAAAATAAATAAACCAGTTGGGTCAGTGGCGAAAGAACCCCTTGCAGTCCATTTGACCCAGCATGAGCAACCCAACTGTGTGTTTACATTACCTCAAACAACCCAGAATTATGACCCAGCACAATTAACCCAAAAATGTGTTTACAGAAATAACCCAGCACTTTTTAGAGTGTATGTGCGGGAGTTCTGCCTCCAGAGTCATGGCCATGACTTTGTTTACATAAGATCTTGAGAGAAGGCGAAACAAATGGTATCATTCTGTTTAGACCATTAGTGACAGTCAGAGTTAGGTCTAAACATGCTTTATTTCACTGAAGAAGTGCACCAATTAGGTGGTACTGCTGAGAACCGCTCTCTCCTGAAGAGGATGCAAAAAGCCAGTGCTCTGACTGTAACTCAACAGGTAAGTTAAAGTAACCCTGTGCTGGGTTGTTTCATCGGAGAGGTGGGGAGGGATGAATAGTTTCAGCTGTCAGTGAGACTGACCCAGCCACTAACCCAACGGCTGGGTAACACAAAAACTACCCAACGCTGGAAAAAACAACTCAACTCAGCAGTTCGGTAAAAAAATAACTGTAATAATTAGTACAGTAGTGTATTGCCTGAAAGTTGTTGCCTGAAAGTCATTTATCTCTGTTATATATACACTGCTCAAAAAATTAAAGGAACACGTTTTAAACAGAGTATAGCATCAAGTCAGTTAAACTCCTGGGATATTGATCAGGGGTGCATTTCCCAAAAGCAACTATGGTCGCAAGTTCCGTCGTTACCAATAAAGTTCAATGGAACTTACGGCCATAGTTAGCTAAAGATGCTTTTGGGAAATGCACTCCTGGTCTGTTAAGTAGCAGAGGGGGTTGTTAATCAGTTTCAGCTGCTTTGGTGTTAATGAAATTAACAACAGGTGCACTAAATGGGCAACAATGGCTATGTTTACATGCACAATTTTTGGTTCAATCGGACTGAATTCATTCCGATTGATGAATCTGAATGTAGTTTTTACATGCTAAATAAAGTGATTGGGTTGATGTGCGTGTTTATATGTCACAAGCTTAAGATCAGAATTGATTATTTTTTACATGCGCACACTGCACAAATATAGAGTTTCTCACGGTTTGCACATAATAACCACTCTCCTACACTGTTTCTTTATTTGTTTTTAATATCTATCCATTTCTGGATAAATATACATATTATAAATATATAAATATACTGCTGATGGTCACTCTAGTTGAGCTCCATGATCATACATGCAGATGGAAGAAACTTACAGAAGGACAAACATCACTGCAACACTCCACCAATCCGGTCTTTATGGCAGTGTGGCCAAACTCAATCCTCTCCTCAGTGAAGACACATGAAACCCCACTTGGAATTTGCAAAAAAGCACCTAAAGGACCCTCAGACTGTGAGAAACAAGATTCTCTGGTCTGATGAACATCAATTCCAAGCATCATGTTTGAAGGAAACCAAGCACTGCTCATCACCTGCAGAGTACAATCCCAAAAGTAAAGCGTGCTGGTAGCAGCCTCATGCTGTGGGGCTGTTTTTCAGCAGCAGGGACTGAGGGACTTGTCAGAGTAGAAGGAAAGGTCAATGCACCAAAATATTGAGATAGCCTTAATGAAAACCCAGTCCAAAGCATTCAGAACACTCAGACTGGGCAGAAGGTTCACCTTCCAACAGAACAATGAACCTAAGCACACAGCAAGAGTGGCTTATAGACAACTTTGTGAATGTCCTTGAGTGGCCCAGACAGAGCCTTGGCTTGAACGCAATCAAATATTTCTGGAGAAACCTGAAAATGTCTGCCAGCCCCCATCCAAGCTGACAGAGCTTGAGAGGTGAAGAGGTGAGGTGAAGAATGGCAGATAATTGCCAAATGCAGATATGCAAAGTTTGCCGCATCAAACCCAAAAAGACTTGAGACTGTAAAGGTGCTTCAACTAAGTACTGAGTTAAGGGTACGAATACTTATGCAATGTACTTATTTCAGTGTTTTATTTTTAATAAATGTGAAAAGTTGTCACAAATCTGTTTTTTGCTTTGTCATTATGGTGTATGGAGTGTAAATTGATGTGGGGGAAAAAATCATTTAAAGCAGTTTAACATAAGTCTGCAAAACAAATGTGAAAAAAATAAAGGGGTATGAATAATTCTGCAAGGCACTATATATATATATATATTAGTGCTGTCAATCGATTAAAAAATTTAATCGCGTTAATCACAGTCCTGGACTGTGATTAATCATGATTAATCGCAAATTTAAAATACTAGGATTTACCTGTAAATGTGTTGAAATGCATGACAAACTAGTTTAAGGAAAGAGAACCTTTCACACTTCCGCCAGGTATGAGACATAATCCTTATTATTCTTTTATCATTATTCATTTGTTTTTATTCAGCCATTATCAGTCTTTATACTGGCAATAAAACGTTTACCAAGCCACATCGCTTCAATCCCAGTTTACATTTACCCAACTATTATCAAAAGTATTTCTAAATAAATACTACAACAACATTTTCTTGCGACCTTACGTGGAGTATTATGACAAAATGCATTATGAAGAAGAATTGGACCTGTTCTGCAGGTGCATTAGAGCTAATATTAGCATCATGCTTCATTAGACAATTTATGAGATTAATAGTACACTTTTACTCAGAACTCACTTTAAACCACCATCGAGTGTTTGTAATAACTTCCTTTTGCGATCACATGTGGAATTTGGTCGTTTACTGTTGTTAAAATATGCTATTTATAGCCTTTTATATCGCTGCACAAATTAGCATTTCAGATGTACACATTCATCTCAAGAAAATCACATACAAACCATATCCTATCGTAATTGTGTGTTTATTATCTTATATAATCTATAGTGACTGTTGTCATGTTTATTTCTGCTGTGTAAAAGCCTTAACATGTATGCTCTGGCTGAAACTCACATTGTTTGTGATGTTTACAACCGCCTCTCCGTTCTTAAGTTGCCAGGGATACATTCCAACTATAATACACATTAGTAAAAGGATCTGTTTTAATTTTTATTTGTCTATATACACTTTGGGCGGCCGCGGTACATTATAAAAGTAGCCCAAAAAAACGCAACCCGCGGCTCTGTAATTTTTCCTGCGACTTTATTTTCAAAATAGCCAACTTGTGCCATTACCCTGGCAACACTGGTTCACTGTACCCTCATCACACAATGATAGATAACCTTCCGCGCTGCGATGACGGGAAGAAGTTGGGGTCTAGCATTATCACATGATTAATTTGAGTTAAAAAGATATTAACGCGTTAAAAATTTTAGATTAATCGCATGCGTTAACGCGTAACGTTGACACCCCTAATATATATATATATATATATATATATATATATATGAAAATCTCAAAGGAACCAGCAACTAATCCCTCCTTTAGGTTTTTCTGTAAAATATTTTATGACTGATTGAATTCAACTATTACAATTAAGAAGTTGTAATGCCAAGCCAGCAGAGGGAGCTCTCATCTCTGCACTGACTGTTACCGCCCCCTCTGCTTCCTCTATGGTGACTTCCTGTTTGGCGGCCATTTAAGCTGGGCCATGCCAAACAGAGGTTGCGAAGTATTGTTTTGCTGTTGTGGACTCTACTGAGCATTTTCCTTGTTTTGTAAAATCTTGTTTCTTTGTCATCGTCATCGCCTTGTTTTCATTGCTTTGTTTATTTTGTTACTTTGTACTGCTCTCTTGGATTTTGACCTTGGACTGTTGCCTTGTGTTTTTGTGGATGTTTTGCTGCCTGCCCTGACCATTGCATGTTTCTGTATTACGCTTTTGTCTTGCCCTTGGATATTACTGTTTGCTGGTATTCGGACCTTGCCTGTTTTTACCACATTGTGTTTAAATAAAGCTTGCACTTGGATCTATCATCGTCACGTCGAGTCCTCGTTACAGAAGTGAAAACATGTCTTAAAATAATTTGTTATAACATAATCTAATACTTTACCATGTATTATGCATTAAGATCTGCTATGTGTATCCGCCACTTCTGTTTGACTTCTTGCTTATGCATTGTATGTTCTTTAAAAGTAAAAAGTAAAAAAAAAAAAAAAAGCGGCAAATTAGTCTTCCGGGTTTTGGTGTTGTAGCAAATTAGCTCAAAAGGGAAATATTTATAATGAATTATAACTGGTTATAATTACTAATAAATATTTAGATTAGATCTTAGAATTAACTATAGGAGAATCGATATCACAATTATTCGATCTGGCCATCCACCGAGCAGACAATATTGACAATATCATTTATCAAATGACAATATCATTTATCAATTCTAGGAAAGATTATTTTCCTGGCCAAGGAAGAATAGCTTTCCTACTTTATGCAATACTAGCAATAGTTTTAGCATGTAGCAAGGATCAACATTCAGTGACTTCGAATCGTGAGCAGCACACAGAGGCAATCAATTTGTGAATATAAGAGATTTAATAAATGTAACGTCTCGGTTACGTATGTAACCCTCGTTCCCTGAAGGAGGGAACGGAGACGTCACGTCGGATGACCGACGAAATTGGGATCTCGCCAGAGAGACCAATCCACTTCGAGTGTAACTAAACGAGCCAATGGACATTGGCATACGATTATTGCATCCAGCTGCCGCTGATCACAGTGTGAGCATAAGAGGCAGCTGATGCACCGCATCAATTATGTTTTCGCTGAGGAGCCGAGCCGGCGACCCGGCAGCTCAGCAGTGGTACAGCGACTGTGGCGACGGGACATGACGTCTCCGTTCCCTCCTTCAGGGAACGAGGGTTACATACGTAACCGAGACGTTCCCCTTTCAGTCGGTCACTCCGAGTCACGTCGGATGACCGACGAAATTGGGATCCCTACCAAAGCGCCACAGGAGCTGCCCCTTCCAGTGCCCTGTGTAGGGCTCCTGACCCTTCCTATAAGGCAGACGATAGGACCGGGCTCTACACAGAGAAGGTCAACTACTGGTGTTCCTTGAGCAACCCAAACAGTAGGACTAGGATAACACTGGGAAGCGTGCCCTTCCACTTGGAAGAGGCACACTGCGGAGTCACCTCCTCCCAGAGGGGGTTAAGTGACATTCAGACATGTGAAGTAACCCCGAAGGGCCCTATTGCACATGGAAGTCTCTGAGATGGCTCAGGCTGCATCTTTAGAGATGGCAGAACGTGGTCTGCCAGGGGAAACACGGCTCTAATAAGCATACCGTGGAATACACATATGGGATCCCGACAGGGTCTCTCATATGGGCACTAGCCTCGCACCAGATTTCAAGAATTCATTGGCTGAAGGCCTGGCGCCGCACGCCCCGCCGCGTCCGGACGCCGGAGTGCTGGAGGACTCAACAGGGTTTGCCTGGTTAAGGAACTCTCTGGAGAATTAGGCGTAAGGACGCCGCAAGCCGACTCTGAGCCGGCCCTCTCAGTGCCACTACCCGTTTGAGGTGAGAACACAGGAGGAAACCGGTTCGACACGTAGGCTATAAAACCTAGCGAACGTGTTGGGAGTCGCCCAACCCGAAGCTCTACAGATGTCTGCTAGCGAGGCACCACGAGCCAGCGCCCAGGATGATGCGACACCCCTAGTGGAGTGAGCACGCAACCTGAGCGGGCAGGGCACACCTTGTGCTTCGTAGGCCAAGGTGATGGCATCCACTATCCAGTGGGCCATCCTCTGCTTGGAGACAGCCTTCCCCTTCTGCTGTCCTCCGTAACAGACAAAGAGCTGTTCTGAGGTCCTGAAGCTCTGAGTTCTATCCACGTACTGATGCAGTGCGCGTACAGGACAGAGCAAAGCTAGGGCTGGGTCTGCCTCCTCCAGGGGCAGCGCTTGCAGGCTCACTACCTGGTTCCTGAAGGGCGTGGTAGGAACCTTGGGCACATAGCCGGGCCGGGGCCTCAGTGTTGCACTGGAGTCAGCCGGCCCAAACTCATGGCACGACTCGTCGACCGAAAATGCCTGCAGGTCCCCCACCCTCTTGATTGAGGCCAATGCAGTCAGGAGTAGGGTTTTCATAGAAAGAAACTTCAACTCGACTGATTGCAACGGCTCAAAGGGGGCAGTTTGTAGGGCTCTTAGCACCAAAGCCAAATCCCAAGAGGGAAGGGAGGGAGCCTCGGAGGATTTAACCTCCTGGCCCCCCTAAGAAACCTGACGACCAGATCGTGCTTCCCCACCGACCTCCCCTCTATGGGGTCGTGGTGGGCAGAAATAGCAGCAACATATACCTTAAGGGTGGAGGGGGACAGCCTACGCTCCAACCCTTGTTGCAAAAAGGAAAGCACGGCTCTGATCGAACATCTCCGGGGGTCCTCCTGGTAAGAGGAACACCATTCGACGAAGAGGTTCCACTTCAGCGCATAGGCCCGTCTTGTGGACGGTGCTCGTGCTGAAGCGATAGTGAGCGCTACCTCCTGGGGCAGGTCACCTAGAACCTCCGCGTCCCGTCCAGGGACCACACATGAAGTTTCCACAAGTCTGGACGCGGGTGCCAGAGGGTGCCCCGTCTCTGAGAAAGCAGATCCTTCCTCAGAGGAATCGGCCAGGGAGGGGCTGTCGCGAGGAGCATGAGTTCCGGGAACCAGGTCCTGTTGGGCCAATATGGAGCCACTAACAGGACCTGCTCCTCGTCCTCCCTGATCTTGCACAGCGTCTGTGCTAGCAGGCTCACTGGGGAAAACGCATACTTGCGCAAGCCCTGGGGCCAGCTGTGTGCCAGTGCATCCGTGCCGAGCGTTGCCTCGGACAGGGAGTAGAACCACTGGCAGTGGGTGGTTTCCGGAGATGCAAACAGGTCTACCTGAGCAACTCCGAACCGACTCCAAATCAGCTGGACCGCCTGGGGATGGAGTCTCCACTCCCCAGGAAGTGCCGCTCGAGACAGCTCGTCGGCCGCCTGATTGAACACTCCTGGGATGTGGATGGCACGAAGGGACCTCAGATGCTTCTGACTCCAGAGGAGGAGGTGGCGGGCGAGTTGCGACATGCGACGGGAGCGCAAACCGCCTTGCCGGTTGATATACGCAACGGTCGCAGTGTTGTCCGTACGGACCAGAACGTCCCTGCCCCGAAGGCGCCCTCTGAGGCGGCACAGGGCAAGACGTACTGCCAGCAACTCGAGGCAATTGATATGCCAACGCAAAAGGGGGCCCGTCCAAACCCCTGATACTGCGTGCCCGTTGTACGTGGCACCCCAGCCGGTGGCTGAGGCATCCGTGAATACCACAGCATGCCTGGATACCTGCTCCAGGGGCACTCCTGCCCGAAGGAACGAGGGATCTGACCACGGGCTGAAGGTCTTGCGGCAGGCCGGTGTAATCTGAACCCGGTGAGTACCGCGTTTCCACGCCCACCTCGGGATTCGCCCATGGAGCCAGTGCTGAAGCGGTCTCATATGGAGCAGACCGAGCGGAACTATGGCCGCAGCTGCAGCCATATGCCCCAGGAGCCTCTGAAAGAGTTTCAGTGGGACCGCTGTCCTGCCTGATAAAGTCTTGAGGCAGTTCAGCACCGACTGAGCACGTTCCTGGGTGAGGCGTGCTGTCTGGTTTACCGAATCCAACTCCATGCCGAGAAAAGAGATCCTCTGCGTTGGCACGAGTTTGCTCTTTTCCCAATTGACCCGAAGGCCCAACTGGCTGAGGTGCCTGAGCACCAGGTCCCTGTGTGCGCACAACAGCTCTCGAGACTGTGCAAGTATGAGCCAGTCGTCGAGGTAGTTGAGAATGCGCACACCCTGTTCTCTCAGGGGAACAAGGGCCGCCTCTGCGACTTTGGTGAAGACACGAGGCGAGAGGGACAGCCCGAAGGGCAGGACCTTGTACTGATATGCCCGACCTTCGAACGCGAATCGCAGGAATGGCCTGTGCCGCGGAAGAATCGAAACATGAAAGTACGCGTCCTTCAGGTCGATCGCTGCAAACCAATCTAGGGGACGGACGCAACCAAAAATACGTTTCTGCGTCAACATCTTGAACGGCATCTTGTGAAGTACACGGTTCAAAACTCGCAGATCCAAGATCGGTCGTAACCCACCGCTTTTCTTGGGCACAATGAAGTAAGGGCTGTAAAATCCCGACCTCATATCGGCTGGAGGGACCGGCTCTATTGCATCCTTCGCCAGTAGGACTGCAATCTCCGCGAGCGAGACAGGGGCATCGACGGCTTTGACTGAAGTGAACCGGATGCCCCTGAACTTGGGTTGACGCCGGGCGAACTGAATCGCATAGCCGAGTCTGATGGTCCGCAGGAGCCACCGGGACGGGCTGGGGAGCGCTAACCAGGCTCCGAAAGACCGCACCAGTGGAACCAACGGGGCCACCGACGCGCCCACGGTGGGGCAGCGAGGTGGAACACAGGGACCGGCCCCAGGGCCTGTGACGGCCTGGCCTGTGACGGCAGGGGGCGGGGTCTGGGTGTGTAGTGTAGCACTCACCTGATTTCTCCTCGCGTGGGAGGAGACACAGGAACCCGGCTTGAGGCTTGTGACAGCCCGGCGTTCGACGACTTGAAACGGGGAATGGAGCGCTACTGCCCTTACCTGGTTCCACGACTGGGCAGGAGGGGTGCTCTTGGGCAACCACCTGCTGCCTGCTGGCGAGAGAGGAGGAGGGAAGCGATCCTGTGATGCACGGATCACCACTCTCCTCCTCTTGAGACCCAGAGATTGAGGAAACTGCTCTTTTACTGATGTTTTGGGTACCGCTGGCTGCTGGGCCAGCGGCGGAACAAAAACAAACTGAAACACAGGATTCTCCACCCGGCCCTCCACCGGGGGAGGGAGTGGTGCGGTCACCATCTCCCGAAGAGCAGTCTCCTCCATCTCTGGGTCGCCCGTCTCAGGGCCTCTTGCACTTGCGCTTGCCGCCAGGTTTGGCGGGGGCCTGGACGGGCTGGGCGTCCTGCCTGCGACCGGCTCCACGACGCGGCCTAGTGGAAGGCTGCTGCGGCTGCGCGGGAGCGGGGGCGGCCGCAGGGGGGCGCCCACGTCGACGAGCAGGCTGAGGAGCTGCAGCCGGAGTGGAAGCAGCAGGTTTCCTCCGGCGCATGATGTGTTTGATCGCCTCAGTCTGCTTCTGGGCTGCCGAGAACTGCTGGGCAAAGCACTCGACAGCGTCACCGAAAAGGCCGGTCTGTGACACGGGAGCATTCAGGAACTGTACCTTTTCCAGCTCTCTCATGTCAGCAAGACACAGCCAGAGATGGCGCTCCTGGACCACTAACGTGGACATCGCACGACCCAGAGACTGTGCGGTCACCTTCGTCGCTCGTAGCGCGAGGTCCGTCGCAGCACGCAGCTCATGTAGAACCGCCAGGTCGTGACCACCCTCGTGCAGGTCTTTCAGTGCTTTGGCCTGGTGGACCTGCAGCAACGCCATAGCGTGGAGGGCGGAAGCCGCCTCCCCACAGGCTCTATAAGCACTGCCAGTTAGACCTGACGAATACTTAGAGGCCCGTGAGGGGAGACACGGATCACCCCGCAGGGTGGAAGCGGCTGTTGGACATAGTTGCATGGCCACAGACCGTTCCACCGAGGGGATGCCCGCATACCCCAAAGCGGCTCCACCATCGAGGGTGGTGAGAGCGGAAGAACTACAAGATTTGTTTCGGGCAGTGAAAGGTGCCCTCCACGATCTTGTCAGCTCCTCGTGCACTTCCGGGAAGAATGGCACCGGAGGGGGGCGCTGAGAACCAGCGCGACCCCCACCGAGAAACCACTCGTCCAGCCTCGAAGGATCGGGACGCGGTGGTGGATTCCACACGAGCCCGACATTCTCGGCGGCCCGGGAAAGCATGGCCGTCATCTCTGGGTCTGGCTCGGACAACGCTACCACACCCGAAGGGGGCAGCGCAGCCGAGTCGTCATCCCCGGAGAGAGAGGGCCCGCCCTCCGATGGAGTGATCGACATCTGGTCGTCAGGGGGACCACCGAAGGAGACGCCTGGTGCACCCCGAGCAGAGGGCCCAGCACGCTCCTTCGGCAGCTCCACCGGCTGCGGAGTGCTTGAGGGGCGAGGAGCTCCACTTGGGGAAGCCCTCACCGTAATCCTCAGATCACCTCTGCCCCCACCGGACCCAGCGGCGCGCACGCTGGACCGCGGCAGAGGCAGAGGGACTCCGCCATGTTTGAGATAGCGGAGTCTAAGACGCAACTCCGAGATGGTCATGTCCCCACAAGAAGAACATGAGCCATCCACGAAAGCCTCCTCAGCGTGCTGAATGCCCAGACACGTGGGGCAGCAATCGTGACCGTCCTGAGGCGCCAGGAAGCGACCACAGCCAGAAACGCACGGGTGATAAGACATCTTTAAAAAGACGCGATCACCCGTGTACTCTCTTAGAGAAATTTGCTTTTAGAAATGCTCTTTTTTGAGGTGCTGAAGCACGCAGGGGAGCTTGGCCACCGCACACTCCAAGTGTGGCTGCCAGCGGGAAGACGATTCTGCTCTCCCGGACACCGTGACCACCGCTGCTGCACCGTAACGCCCGCACTCGATCAGGAACACTTCTTGGGAAAGGGAGCAGTAGCTTCACTACTACCGCTCGGCTCCAAAGCGAAAGGATAATTGATGCGGTGCATCAGCTGCCTCTTATGCTCACACTGTGATCAGCGGCAGCTGGATGCAATAATCGCATGCCAATGTCCATTGGCTCGTTTAGTTACACTCAAAGTGGATTGGTCTCTCTGGCGAGATCCCAATTTCGTCGGTCATCCGACGTGACTCGGAGTGACCGACTGAAAGGGGAACTATAGCTAACATACAACTAAATAAAGCAAAACACATATATACAGAATGAAGGAAAGTAAGGAAGAGAGAGAGAAGAGCAAAAGAATGGCAGTATTTCACAATTAACCACAACTTAATGAGAATCATCAGAGAATTCAAAAATCACCTTAAACAGGGGCTCAAAATTAAACACACATCTAAATAGTTGTAAAGGTTACTTGCATTGGCTTTGTTGCTGAACCTGATGCGACAGACGACGAATCCTTTAGGAGTGAGCTGAAGGTTTTCCTCTGGTTCTTCTTGAAGAAAGGAAAGTCCACAGTAGATCGACAAAAGTTATTTGAAGATTAAAAACTTTCAGAAAATCAAACTCAAGAGGAGAGTTTTGAAAAGTCTTGGAAAGTGTCCGTCTCAAGAAGAAAGAGTTTTTGAGCACGATCAATCTGAGTTCGGAACTTTTGATAGTTCTTAGCCGCACCCACCTTTTGGGTGGAGTGGCCAATCAGAGGCATGAATTTTGAGCGGGAGAAACTTTCTTTGTCTCAGTTTATGGCCCATTTGCATGTTTATTGCTGGTCTGGAGAGTTGGTGCAGTTTTACTTCAAAGCATAGTAAAAATTTTATGATGCATTTCATAGTATACATCATTGTTTGAGGAATAAAAAGAAGATCATTTTGATACCAAGAAAGAAACCTCTAGACGATTTTAAAGCAGAGATACACTCATACACTTGAATATAGGCATTTAGAGCTTAACTAATACAAATAATGAGTGGTAACTAGGCTAATATAATAGAGAAACATACAAACAACACATGCATATACCAGATACAATTGTAACTGATTAATTATAGTCTAAATAAAGAAAATGTCTTTATGTGTGTGTGTGATGTGTATTGAAATTGTGGAGACAGACCACTGGTCTAGTCAGGCCATTGGTGCCTGGCACGGGGGTCATTTACTCCTCTTTGGAATGTGTTTGAAGTTAGATGGGGAAACCAGAGAGGGCTGATCTGTTTAGCCTCTTCTTGATAGTGGTAAAACTATTTAAATTTAGCACCCATAGAAACGTAGACGGTGGGGCCAGGGTTGTAATTTATATCCAAATGTCAAAAGGCTAAAAGGGTCTCTTAAGACGTAAAGTGTAAACACCATCACTGATCCTAAGCAGACGCTACAGCGTCATACCTGCATCACTTTATTATCATCTCTTTATACCTACATGTTTCTGTATACTCTATAGATGTCATCTTGTGTCGGCTATGTATGTCCCAATATTCTTGTCATATTTTGTGTGTATGATCCTTTATAATAGTTTTAATCTCTACTCTACTTAATGAGAAAAGTTTAATTTAAATTTATGGAGCTATGGAGCTCAGATTGACAGCTTGCTCACCCAGTCAGATCCATAGAAGTACATAATTTTTATAATACGATTTTGACATTGAAATTCTTCATTAATTACTCTGTGATTTGTCGTGTTTCATTACAACTATATAATGATAATAAAAATAATATGCTAATTAATGTCTTTAGTAGTACTTTACATTCTTCATGCCAATAGTTCTGTCTCTCTGGATATAAATAAATAAAACTGGCTAAACAGCCATCTATACTAACAGAAAATTTGGATTATGACGAAATTATTAACATCTTCAATTCAAAACCAAGACAATGACTACGACTTGTTTAGAACCGACATCATTCACTCAAGGTAAAGTTATCAAAATTTAATTTTATTTAATTTTATTTAATTTTATTTTATTTTATACTGAGCAAGGGATTTTCTGGAATGTACATATAGGGCCTATTTACACTTGTCACTTTATGCATTTTTGCTGATCAAATTGCTGTCCGATTTGATATAACTGTTCCATTTACACTTGGCCACATAAATGTGTCTCTGCAAAACGAATATAAATATGATCTTCAGTTCTGTGCTATATACAAATTCAACAGAGTTCACTTCACCGAAAGCAACAGATATGAACTGCATTTTATTTATCATAATTTCAAGATCAAAGGCCACAATAGAGGAGTGAGCACTGGTGAGACTGAATTATTATTTCTCTTTTCTGTCATACTGACTCTGTGAGCCTGTCCCAATACCCACATTTGCGGTCTTAGCCACTTGAGAGCACGCATATGTGGCAGGAAATGCATGCACATGACTGTCTCGGCTCTTAAAAATGCCAAAGTTCAGTTCTCTAAATACATACAAAATCCACAGAAGGCGATGTCTAATAGTGCTTTGCAGCGGCATTTGAGGCTAAGTATGTCACAATATTCATCATCGCGATAATTGCAAGCCTGAAAATTGCAAGATATCGAGGAAACCTTTGCAGTGTTAAATGTAATTAATTAGAAATTATATAATTTGAGGCAGAGATGAGTTTGTATTTTGTAAAACATTTGCAACTGCTTTTTATCATTTAATTAGAAACACCACAATTAAATTCATACATAGGGACTACTATATGTAAGTTTATTACAGTTTTTA
This sequence comes from Spinibarbus caldwelli, assembly GCA_039654775.1. Classification (NCBI taxonomy): domain Eukaryota; kingdom Metazoa; phylum Chordata; class Actinopteri; order Cypriniformes; family Cyprinidae; genus Spinibarbus; species Spinibarbus caldwelli. Next base: position 5,333,495 of record CM077248.1, read on the forward strand.
ACAATCATTTTTGTACTAATAACAGAACCTTCATGTCATTTTTCAAAACTCTAGACACATAATTCACAACCGATGATCAAAATGGACATTTTTCAAAACACTTAACACTTTTTCCAAATGCTTGGATACAATACACATGAGCCAAAGATCTTTTGTTCATTGAACTAATATCACAGGTTCAAAATGACACAACTTAACATCAAAGTATTACTATTTCAAAATTCAACTCACACATTACATCTGAATTGAGTGTCTATTCATTTCATTACAATGCTCTAACTATCAATTGATACAACTGCTCAAAATGCTAAGTAACTGTTGCATTACTCTTGAAGCATAGTTTTTATGTAAAATGATGAACAATATTAAATGTTTAGATTATGAAAGTGAAGCAACTGAGGACTGAGTATGCTCAGGTATGATCAGTTTAAAGATGCTTGTTGTTGGGAGAAAAAAAAAATAAAAATCCCCAAAAGTCTATATCATTGTTATCAGTATTTGTTTTTCCTACAATACAGTAAATGTCTTTTTAGAGGGTGATAGAGGTGGAAGCTGATGAAAACCATTCATATTTTTGGATGAGGCAGGCTTTTCCCTGGCCATGACATGGAGGAGAGGTTGAGGGCCCAGCAGTTGAGAGGGGCCCAGAACGATGTTTGTTGGGGGCCTGACCACCCCCCACTGAATGTGAATTTGAGGGGCTTCATAACAAATTCAGTGCAATGGGCCCATAATTCCTAGCAACAGCACTGAGTGCAATCATGGTTTCAGGCCCATCCACAGTTTATCACCTTGTATTTACCCCCATACTCTCCTTTCCTTACTGTAACCCGACTGAGGAGTTTTTCTCCTCATGGAGGTGGAAGGTTCACAATACACCCCTTCACAAACAAGTCCCTCTTCTCCAGGCCATGAATGATGTGTGCAGTGACATCACAGGAGACCAATGTCAGGCCTGTATTTGCCATGCAGGAAGATTTTTTTTCCAAGATGTTTAACTAATGAAAACATCCTTTATGATGTGGATGAGAACCTGCATGTGGCCAAACCCACAAGACAGGGTTGACAAAAACATAGAAGAGCAGTGAGGAACTGTAACTTTTCTAATCTAATTTTTTCTTATTTAAAGTTTTTTTTTGTTGTTGTTGTTTTTTTTTAACCTTTTGTGAGTTGATTATTTCATCAATAATTTTCAAATGTTTAATGACTCCAGTGTACTTTTATCTCTAGTCTATTACAATGATGCATGAATGTGTAGAACCATAATGAAAGCTGCATCATGTGTTTTGAACAACCATATTTACACTAACACTAACACTACACTTACACTTACACTAACAACTAAACAGTGAAACTATGGTTATCTTGTGTGTGGATGATCTAAAGCAGTGCTTCCCAAACCTGTCCTGGACATTTTGTATGTCTCCCTTATCAGACACACCCAATTCATGTCTTGCAATCTCTACTAACGAGCTGATGAGTTGTATCAGGTGTGTCTGATAAGGGAGACATACAAAATGTGCAGGGCTAGGAGTCCTCCAGGACAGGTTTGGGAAGCACTGATCTAAAGTAATGTTCCTATGATATCTCATAATAAATTAGTATTTTGAACCAATGCTTCTGCAAATGCAAGGCTTCTTTAAAGATATGAACGCAATATGCAAAGTTTTGAACATTGGATAGCCTGTGTTACAAGTGAGTTTTGTGTCTAGAGTTTTGAAAAATGACATGAAGGTTCTGTTATTAGTGCAAAAATGATTGTAAAAAACTGTAAGTGCAATATAAGTATATAAATGTGTAAGTTTATAAAAGTGTAAAGTATTAAATACATTGGTGGGTGTGACCACAGCTCAAATGTCTCATGGTGAAAGGTAGAAAACCCTTTGACATAAGATTTTTATTTCTAAATTACACAAAGTTGCTCATTAATTGTAAATAAATATTATTGTGACAGTTCCTGTTGTGTTTGTTACTGCAGTTAAAATATAAAATATATAATACAGTAAGATAAAATGCAAAAAATGAATGAATGAATGAATAAATAAATAAATAAAAACAGTCTTTAAAAAAAAAGAGTTTTTGTCCATTTTGGCTGAATGTGTTAGATAAAGTAGGCCAGTGGGATTCAGGTACCGTGGATTTAGGTGACCTTTAACCTTTAGTAACTATACTCAGAGACATTCAGTGGTTTAGTTGGCATGCTAAATCTACTTTTTTAGAATACCGAATTTGAGTGTGCAGTCAGGAAATTCAAGTCAGAGATGGAAGAAAGGAAATAGAGAATAGAAAGGAAGGCAAGGCATTTTAATCTGTGGAGTGAAGAAAGGATGAGAGAAGCAAAATGTAGATGCAGAATATGAAGCTTTAAAATATGGACACAATTAAAGTTCTTTTAAAGTGTTTAGAGAACACAGACTAAAAAAAGTTTTATGTATGGTTACAATTTTAAATGTTCCTCCTATTCAGTTTTTGTTAGCCTATGTATTGTTGCATGTGTTGCATATTCTGATTTCTGAATATTCTGATAATCCGATTTTATCAAATTTAAAGTTAACATATGTTCACACATCAGTTTTTTTTGGATTTTACACATGAATGTAATTAACTGATGCATTTTACTCAAATCATAGGCTATATGTTTTTGTGTTTGTTAAATATGTTGTTGAATATGTTTAATAACATGTCAATAAATCATGTTTTTTTTTGTTTTGTTTTGTTTTTTTTTTTAATTAAGATAAAGGGTAATTTTTGATAAATCAGGGATGGTCCACTTTACCTGAAAATAAATTTGTCTGGAGTACATGAACTCAGAATGTTTATTGGTAATTGGAAATAACACATTATATAAACTGTATTCAAATTGAAAAACTTATAGCTGGACCTTAACGTTAACAAATGTAACTACCTAGATAGCACACGTATGTCTGCAATATGTCTGTTAAAGATTGCTTGATCTGGAAAGCATCTGCTGTGTACAAACATCTGACATATGTCTTTAAGATGTCAGTTTTACATACATTCTAAATTGTAAACATCTTAAAGACATATAATAAACATCTATTTGACATCTGATAGGAAACGTCCTTTAGAGGTATTGCAGATGAGCAAACAACGTCTTTCAGATGTAAATGCAGATGTCAAATAGACGTCTCTGTGATGTACGTGTGCTATCAGAGTAGATGAGTAAAGTTTGTGAACAAACTTTGAAGTTGGCTTGAGAAAGCCTAGCCTGAAAGTTTGAAGCAGATGTAAAATCTTTATGTTTGAAAGTTTAGCTAGATATTAGACAGATTTTGATGTTTCTAACATGATTTAACACATTGGTAACATGATTTAGCACATTGTTAACATGATTACACATTGCTAGCATGTTTTAGCATGATTAGAATGTTCTTAGAATGATAGCATGTTGTTAGCATGTTGCTAGCCTGTTTCTAGAATGATTTGCATGTTATTAACATGTTGGTAACGTGTTTCTAGCATGAGTAGCACGTTGTTAGCATGTTGGTAGCATGATTAGCATGTTTTTAGCATTTTTATTATGTTGTTAGCATGATTAGCATGTTGTTTGCACGTTTTAGTATTTTGCTAGCGTGATTTAACATGTTGTCTAGGATAGTCATTAAAGCTTTGCTAGTGATAGACACCTTAAACACTCTTTAAGGGTTGTAAACACTCAATCAGATCCCTAGCTCCCAAGCTTGTGAATCGGTATTGTGAAAACGAATCTGGTCACTGGTAGTAATTATTCAGTTTCTGTTGACATGACTATGTACAATGTCAACAGACAACATTGTAGAATGTCACCACTGGAATTAATCAACAACTGGCAACAACAGTTATTCTTTTTAACCATTCTGTTACGTGTGCTTGCAACATTCCAAATATTTATTATAAATGTTAACTTGATGAGTTCACTACCTGTCTAGCGATGTGTGTTTATGCTGAAATATGCTAAAAAATGGTTCATCTTTTCAAATCTTCTGTCATTATATTTATTGAGTTGGCTCGTGTGGTTTATGTTTCATGCTTCATAAATGTGACATAATTTCTGTTTTTTTGCAGTGCATTGTTCTGTTTTTTTTTTTTTTTTTTTTTTTTTTTTTTGCACTGGAAGATTTTTGCGATTGAGACAGCCCTTAAAATGGCCGACTCTCTGATCAGTGCCCTGACTTCTGAACTAGGGAGTATATTGAGACGCATCCTATAGGCACCCTTGCTGTACAAAAGTTTTGAGCCCCTCAATGAAAGTCTATGCGACTTTTTGTAGATTTGATCATCTGTTTAATGAAAACCGTAAGTCGGATCAGTTATAAAAGTCAAAGCAACTAACTTCAGAACAGTCTGAAGGTCTGACCCAAGTTTGGTGGTTATAGCTTTAAAGCTCTAGGAGGAGATGCTGACTAAATTTTGGCTTAGAAGAAGAAGAAGAAGCAGAAGCTTAAATAGCAGATCAATATGCTGACTTTTTCTTAATAAAGAAAATATCTAGGTATCTAAATTACACATTTAACAAAAAGTGGCCCACTTTACATGCATTTACCCTAATGAAACATTCTACACTTGGAGTACACTTGCAGTCTTCATGTCCACTTGTGCATATTTGGGCCAAATACAGGAAATACGTCATATAGTCTAGAGATAGACAAGAGCTCAAGTGCAAAGACCACAGCTGTGGTTATTTATTTTTCTTTTCTAAAGTTTCGATTGCTAGAGCTCAAACAGTGAAAATGGATTCACTAACTGTAGAAGAACTTTCTTGCCCTGTTTGTAATGAAATCTTTAAGGCTCCTGTTCTTTTATCATGTAGTCACAATGTCTGTAAAGATTGTCTTCAACAGTTGTGGAGAACCAAGGAAACTCCGGAGTGTCCTGTCTGTGGGAGAACATCCTCAAAAAATCCTTCCTGTAATCTTGTGTTAAAAACCTTGTGCAAGTCATTCCTGAAGGAGAGATGTAAGAGGCATTCAGCAGGATCTGAGGAGATCTGCAGTTTACATGGTAAGAAACTCAAGCTCGTCTGTCTGGAGGACAACCAGCCTGTGTGTTCATTGTGCAGAGATACACAGAAATATGCCAATCAAACGTTCAGACCCATCAGTGAAGTTGTTCCATCATATAAGGTAAGACAGGTTTACATATTGTTTACATACTGCATGAGGATAAGCTTAAGTATTAGTTGTCATATTACAGAAATCTCGGGTGTCTAGATTCTCACTTTAAATTCTAGGAGGAGCTCAATACAGCACTGAAGTCCTTACAAGCAAAACTTAAACAGAAAGAAAACATTAAAAGAGAGTTTGAGAAAACAGTTCAACATATCAAGGTGAGGACTGATTCTACTGACACATTACATGACTAAATATTGATTAGAACAGTTTAATTGATTCATCAGACAAATTTACATTTGTTGGCTTTCCATGTCTTACATGAACTTTCCATAGATGGGTTGGAATGGTTTTTATACTGTACAAACTGTATATTATGTCCCCTAACCCTAATAACCCTACCCCTAAACACAACTCTCTCGGAAAACTTTCTACAACATCTTATAGTATTATTTATAAGCTGTATTCCACAAGGTCAAAAATTATGGAGCCCTGCACATGGCATGCAGGAATAAAAGTAAATTGTGAGCACAATTTACTAATTTGTTCCCTTTGTTTAAATTATGCGCACAATTTGCTAATTTGTTCCCTCGTTTTTAAAATAAATTGAGTGCACTAAATAATTTTTTCTACTTCCTGTCCGCATTCTCACAAACCTGTTGGACAGAGACACTTTAATTGGGTTTTATTCTGAGTTGGGAATGAGTTATAGAGACATTATCAAATGCCTTGCAGTGTTGCATGAAATAATTTTAAGTGAGAGAAATCTACATCGGTTTATAAGAATGCGGACATGGAAATTGAACTAATTATTAATTATTTCCTGTATACATATGATATACTCAAAACGATCACACAAATTATTGTATTAAATGCACAGTTTACTTAAAATGAGGGAACTAAATCATGCACATGATTTACTTTTTCCCCCTGCATGTCATGTGCGGGTCTCTGTAAAAATTACTGGTATTACTTTGTGGGGATACTTGGTCCTCAAATCATTGTGTTTACCTGGACCACACTTAAGTTGTTCACATTTTTTATTTTATTATATTTTTTTATTTAAAAAAAAATGTTATTGCAGTTGTGAAATAATGCATTTAAACAATTTGTAAATAGTTTTAAAATATGCATTCACTCTTATTTGTATGTAGATAGTTTCTTGTCTCGTCACATTCAGTTATGAATTACATGAATCAGAAATAACTGAAAATGGTGAAATTTGAAAGTTGAGTAGTTTGCATCACTGCATGTTACTGTCAGTCATTTAACATTTCTATCAAAAATTCAGATATTAACTGTTTAGCTTCTTACCATGCACTCTTTCACAGTTAAAACTTAACTAAAGCATCTAACTAAACTGAAGCAGCAAGCTGGTATTCGCACTCGTCTTCTGTGAACAGTAATGCCCGCCTTCTTTGATTTGGCCAACTTAAACATGTTGACACTGACAAGACAAGTCTAAATGTGTAACATTTAAAATGTTTGGTCATCCTAACAAACAAACAGGGCGGTGCGTAATGGAGTGCAGGAGAGCAGCATCAAGAATACCAAATATTCTGACAATCTGGCCAATTAACTATTAGGGGGAACTTCTCCTCCTAAATGCCTATGGTGGTTTCAACCCTGCTAGAGCCTTTAGCCTTTAGCCTTTAGCCTGGTCACATGCTGCATTTGTCCAATCAGTGATGCTGACACCACAAATAAGGATGTTAACCCAGGGTTTAGGAATGAACGATGTGAAACGTCAGCATATGAATAAACAGGATTAATTGATAAACTTGTGTGAAGTACAAGCAATGTGAAACATAAAGCAAGAAAACGTATGTAACCCTAGTTCCTCGAGGGAACGAGACGCTGCGTCGAAACGCTCTGGGGAACGCCTCCAGCGTGATCGCGCTCTGAACACGTGTGAAATCTGTCCAAAGGATGGGCGAGACGTCACGGGCGGGTGACGTCAGAGACCAGGAAGATATAAAAGCACGTGCGGTGGAACCGGCGTCAGCTTCCAGGAATGAAGCAAACGCTCGCAGGGATGCCGGAAGTATGGCTTCGAGACGCAGCGTCTCGTTCCCTCGAGGAACTAGGGTTACATACGTAACCTAGAGGCGTTCCTCTTCAGGAACTCGAGCTGCGTCGAAACACTCTGGGGAACGAGCTGCCCACGCCGCCAGACTTCCAAGTCCCTGCCCTGTGTGTATCCCTAGGAGCACAACGAGGGCGAGAGAACGGAAGCGCCTGGAGTGGCCCGCATATCGAGGCCATAGAACCTGACAAAAGTCAGGGGCGTGGACCATCCCGCAGCGTTGCAGATGTCCTGCATAGGAACACCTGCAAAGGCCTTGGAGGCCGCCACACTCCGGGTCGAGTGAGCCTTGACCCCCAGAGGTGAGGGGAGATCAGAGGACTCGTAGGCAAGGCAAATGGCATCCACGATCCACCGACTGAGGGTCTGCTTAGAAGCCGACAGACCCCTCTTGGGGGGACCATAGCATACCAGCAGTTGGTCCGCCCTTCTCCACAGGGCAGTTCTGTGGACATATGTGTCCAGTGCTCGCACCGGACACATACAATTAAGCTTCTGCTGGTCTGGCTTCCTGAAGGGAGGAGGACAAAAGGCCTGGAGTACGACAGGCCGTGGTGTAGAGGAGGGGACCTTAGGGACATACCCCACTCGAGGGTAGAGGAAGGCTTTGGCCAGACCGGGCGCAAAGTCTAGATAAGAAGGGGCCACTGAGAGGGGCTGAAGATCCCCAACTCTCTTTAGAGAAGATATCGCCAGAAGAAAGGTAGTCTTCAAAGTAAGGTGGCGATCAGAAATCTCCTCAATAGGCTCGAATGGGGGCCTGCAGAGAGCCTCTAACACCACAGCCAAGTCCCATGGAGGGACACGGGATCGTACTGGAGGCCTCAGCCTCAGCGCACCGCGGAGGAAACGTGTAACTTAGGGGGTGTCTGCCCACTGGCTGGCCGCCGAGAGGGGCGTGGTAGGCCGATAAAGCCGCCATGTAGACCTTCAAGGTGGAGTGGGTCAACCCTGCGGAGAAACGGGCCTGCAGGAACTCCAGCACTGTACCAATCGGGCAGTTAACTGGGTCGAGCCGGAGGTCTCCGCACCATGAAGTGAAAAGCTTCCACTTCAGGGCGTACAGTTTCCTTGTAGAGGGAGCTCTGGATTGGAGTATGGTCTCAACAACCTCGGTTGAGAGACCGGAAACTATGAGTTGTGCCCCCTCAACGGCCACACCCACAGCTTCCACAGCTCCGGGCAAGGGTGGACGATAGTGCCCCCTGCCTGTGAGAGGAGATCCCTCCTGACGGGAATCTCCCATGGAGAGCCGTCGAGGAGAGAAATCAGGTCCGAGAACCATACTCGGCCCGGCCAGAACGGTGCTACCAGAAGTAGACTGACCCCATCCCAGCGCACTCTAGCCAGAACTCCCGGGAGCAGAGCGATCGGGGGAAAGGCGTACAGGCGAAGCCTCGGCCAAGCCTGTGCCATGGCATCCAGCCCCAGCGGAGCTGGATGAGTCAGAGAGAACCAGAGGGGACATTGCGATGTCTCCTGAGTCGCAAAGAGGTCCACCTGAGCCTGGCCAAACACTCTCCAGATCTGCTTCACTACCAAGGGGTGAAGCATCCATTCCCCGGGCCTCGGCCCCTGTCTCGACAGGACGTCTGCTCCGACATTGAGATACCCACGAACGTAGACGGCTCTCAGTGAGAGGAGTCTGTCCTGGGACCACACAAGGATCTGGTGCGCCAGCTTGTACAAGGGGCGCGAACGCAGACCTCCCTGGTGGTTGATGTAAGAGACCACCGCTGTGTTGTTGGTGCGCACCAACACATGACGGTCTCTCAGGTCTGGGAGAAAGTGTTTCAGCGCTCGAAACACGGCCAGCATCTCCAGGCAGTTGATGTGCCACATGAGATGGCGGCCGCTCCACAGACCGCGGGCAGGGTGGCCACTCATGACCGCTCCCCAACCGGTGAGGGATGTGTCCGTCGCTAGCATCATGCGGCGACAAGGAGCTCCCAACACCGGGCCCTGAGACAGGAACCAAGGTTGTCTCCACATGTCTAAGGCACGTAGGCATCGCCGCGTGACCTTGATCATGCGAAGCGGGTTTCCCCTCGGGGAGAACCCCTTGGTCTTGAGCCACCACTGTAGGGGTCTCATGTACAGCAGGCCAAAAGGTATCACGTTGGACGCATCTGCCATCAGACCCAGCAGTTTCTGAAACTGCTTGACAGTGAGTGACCGGCCTTCTCTCACTCTCTTGACCGACGTGAGGATCGACTCGATCCAAGCAGGAGACATACGTGCCTGCATCGTGGTCGAATCCCACACCACGCCCAGATAAGTGGTTCTCTGTAATGGAGAAAGCACACTCTTCTTGGCGTTTAGTCTTAACCCCAGCTCTTTCATGTGGGCGAGAACGACATCTCGATATCGGATCGCCACCAGCTCCGATTGAGCCAGAATCAACCAATCGTCGATATAGTTCAGTATGCGGATGCCCTGGAGTCGCAGAGGAGCCAGAGCAGCATCCACACACTTCATAAAAGTGCGGGGTGAGAGTGCAAGGCCGAAAGGAAGAACCCGGTATTGGTATGCTTTGCCCCTGAAAGCAAACCTCAGAAACTTCCTGTGAGAGGGAAGGATGGAGACATGGAAGTATGCGTCCTTTAGATCGATCGTGACAAACCAGTTCTCGGACCTGATCTGAGACACGACCTGTCTGAGTGTGAGCATCTTGAACTTCAGTCGCATGACTGAGCGGTTCAGAAGATGCAGATCTAAAATGGGACGCAACCCTCCATCCTTCTTTGGAACTACAAAGTACCGGCTGTAGAACCCGGACTCTCGTTCGTGAGGAGGGACCACCTCGATGGCCTCCTTCCTCAAGAGAGTGTCTACTTCTTGTTCCATTACCAGAGCCTGCTCGGGACCCACCAGAGTGGGATTCACCCCGTTGAATCGAGGCGGAGGAGAACCGAACTGGATTCTGTAACCTCTCTCTACAGTGTGCAGGACCCACTGAGACACATTTGGCAGTAGTTTCCACGCTGCAAAATAGTCTACTAAGGGAACCAGTCTCTCGATACTGGCCTCTGGTGTACTCAGAGCTGCTAGCTCGGTGCCCTGAAGCGGAGGACCGGCAGGGGACGACCAAACCAGCTTCTCTAGAGACCCCCGAAGGGGTGGCGAGCTTCTCAGCTCCGCTACGTCTCCAGGCGGAAAAAACTCAGAGAAGCGCTCGCCGGAGACCGCTGCGCCCTGGAACTCTGGCAGGGTTAGCAGACTGATCTCCTGAGGGCACTGAGGAGAGACGGACACCATGTAATGCGGTGTAACCCGCTCTTCCCCTGAGGGGCCTACCCTCATAAGCCCTGGGCCACGCCCGTCAGGGCTTCTTGGTCGAGGGCCTCTTAGACTGAAGAACGGTCCGCAGATCCGGCTTAGCCTTAGAAGCCCCCGACCCCGAGCGTTTGCCACCTCGGTCCCGACGCGGGGGAGCGCGAGTGGCAACGCTCTCTCTTTGAGCCTCTCTATATGAGGAGCTGGTACGCGGCGAGGGCTGCTCCCGCCCAGCAGCCCCCTGAGCTAGAGATCGGCGAGGGAGGAACCGCTGGAATGCCGCTGCAACGACGGAATTGACGGCGTCGCCAAACAGGCCAGAAGGCTCAAGCGGGGCATCCATGAGGAAGACCCTATCTTTCTCTTTCATGTCAGATAGGGTCAACCAGAGATGTCTCTCCGCCGCCACCAGCGCTGCCATAGACCTGCCGATGGCACGGGCGGTCTCTTTGGTAGCGCGGAGAGACAAATCAGCGGTTCTACAGAGCTCAGTGATGTCATCAGATCTGAGCTCCTCTCCCTCATCCAGCTCTTTTAGCAGGTCGGCTTGGTACGCCTGTAACACCACCATGGTGTGCAGACACGCACCAGCCTGACCTGCAGCCGCGTACCCCTTGCCCACCAGCGCTGATGTTGTGCGCAATGGCTTGGAGGGCAAGGTCGGAGCCTTTAGAGACGATGCCGCGCCAGGGGACAAATAGCTCGCAAGCATCTGTTCCACCCGGGGCATCGCTCTATACCCACGCTCATTCAATCCCCCCACATTACCGTAGTAAGAAGAGGAGGGGATGAAGAGGCGGGAAGAAAAAGTCTAGCCCACGATCTCGACACCTCGGTGTGGAGATCGGGGAAGAACGGTAGGCTCCGATGTGGAGGTGGCGGCTTAGTTCGCAGGAAGCGTTCATCTAATTTGCTTCTCTGCGGTTCAGCCTTTTTCTCAGCGGGCCAATCGATATTCAACTTGGCCACGGCACGAGTAACCACCTCCACTAGCTCCTCATATTGGGGCGATTGAGGGTGCGAAACCTCATCGACGCTCACCACATCCACCTCCTCGGAGGAAGACAGGTGAAGCGTCGAGCCGCACCACCGGGGGGAAGAAACCGCCGAGCGGGCTTCCGATCCCAGCGATCGGATCAGAAGAAAGCCTTCCGGGAGCAAAGTGCACGCAGTGAAAGACGCTCGCAGTGTGAACACACAGCCTGTAATGTGATCTGCTCTCGCCCAAGTGCTTTGACTTGCCAGCACTTTTCATTATGGAGCTTATTGTGCTTGTAGACTAAGGACAAACAACAGTAAATAAGACTCACAACAGAGATCGACAGACACACACAGAGTAGCGATTGCTGAATGACAAAAGCTGACGCCGGTTCCACCGCACGTGCTTTTATAGCTTCCTGGTCTCTGACGTCACCCGCCCGTGACGTCTCGCCCATCCTTTGGACAGATTTCACACGTGTTCAGAGCACGATCACGCTGGAGGTGTTCCCCAGAGCGTTTCGACGCAGCTCGAGTTCCTGAAGAGGAACCCAGATTTTTGTTTACCAAGTTTTAAGTTTAAAACACTGATTCACCAATAATATCTCAAGTACCATCAGTCCATAATTCAATAAGGTCTGTTTAATATGGAAAATATAAGTAAACATAAATCGACACCGCCACTGCTGCTACCAATGATCAGTTTATTAAAGTAAACACAATTTTCTACCCTACGGTCTTTGTCAGGCAAAAAATGTAGACCTTAGGGTCAAAACATTGTGTTTATTTTAATAAATTGATCTTTGGGAGCAGCAGTGGCAGTGTGCCAATTTTTGTTTACTTATAGTAAAAAAAAATAAAAAATTTCTGGATGTGCGCATATAATATTTTCTTCGAATGTAGTATGGAAAATATGCAAAATATATTTATTCAGACATGGCTGCCATATTTTAAAAGTTCAGTTGCTATACTTCCGAATTCTACTGCATTTGAATGTATTAAAAAGACATTTAAAACGGTCATTTTGTGAAGAGAAACTGATGAGAATCATGTGTATTATCACCCTGCAGATACAGAGCATCTATTACAGTACTACTTCAGAAAGTTAAAGTTGTAGTTAACTAACCCACATTTAGCAACTCACTCTACATGCTGCTCCAGAATAAGTTTCATCTTTGAGATTAATTGAATGTGATTTGATTTCAGTCTCAAGCTGAATACACAGAGCATCAGATTAAAGAGCAGTTTAAGAGGCTTCGTCAGTTTCTCAGAGATGAGGAAGCATCTACAATCATTGCACTGAGGGAGGAAGAGGACCAGAAGAAGCAGAAAATGAAGGAGAAGCTGGAGGACGTGAACAGACACATCTCAGCTCTTTCACACACTATCAAAGATTTGGAGGAGACAATGAAAGCCAATGATGTCTGCTTTCTAAAGGTCTGATTTCAGATCATTCGTTGATTGATTCATTGATGACTGATGAAATTGTTGATGATAAATTGTGTGTTTGTTCTGCAGAAGTTTCCCGTTACGATGGAAAGGTGAGTGATCTGCTGGTGTCTCTGTTTTCTCTGCTTCTGAAGCCAAAGCCACTGCAGTCCTGACTCCTGAATGTTCTTCCAGAGTCCAGATCTCACAGCCGGATCAACAGATGCCTTCTGGAGTTTTGATTCATGTGCCACGTTACTTGGGCAACCTGCCGTACAGAGTCTGGAAGAAGATGCTGAACTCTGTCCAAAAGAGTAAGTCTGGAGACAATCTGTGCTGTTACACACACACTGGAATTGATGCAAGGGTCATTACCTGGCACCGGCGGATGGTCACGAACACTGCCTTGCGTGTCTGGGCATCAAGCATGCTGAGGTGGTGTTCGTGGACGAGTCATGTACCCACTGCGGGAAGATGACCATCTCGGAGTTGCGATCGAGACCCCGGTACTTCAAAAGAGGTGGAGTCCCCTTGCTTCTGCCTTGATCTAGTTTTCTTCCTGGTAAAAGCCGGGGGAGGACTACATTGGGTAGTAGCCTGGGTGGTCTGAGGGTTATGGTGAGATCTTCCCCTCAGAGGAACCAACCTCCCAGGGCCCCTCATGCGCTCTGTGGCCAGTGGAGTTGCCCACCCCCCGATTCTTCCGGAGATGCATGAGGAGCTTACTAGGTTGTGGATGGCACCTTTTACTACCAGAAACAGGCCCAGTATCTCTACCCTCTACTCACTACCCTCCAAGGTGGGGCAACCAAGGGGTACATGGGGGTCCAGGCCCCCCGCCAAGCCTGGCGGCATGCGGAAAGGTAAGAGGCCCTGAGACGGGAGATCCAGAGATGGAGAGGACAGTTCTTCGGGAGATGGTGACCACACCACTCCCTCCCCCGGAGGAGGACCGGGTGGAGAATCATGTGTTTCATTCTGTTTTTGTTCCACCATGGGCCCTACAGCCAGAGATACTCGAATATTCACACAAAGAGCGGTTTTCTCTATCTCTGGTTCCCAAGAGGGCACAGAGAACAGTGGACGGTGCAGAACCATACCACTCTCATCCTCCTCTATTGCCAGCAGGCAGCAGTGGGCAGTTCGAGATCGCAACCAAGCTTTTTTACACACCCTCTGCCCAACCGTAGAACTAGGTAAGTGTTGCACCGCACACCCAGTCCCCACCTCGGGAGCCCCCGAGCCGGGTCCCTGCAATCCACCTCGTTGCCCCACTGTGGGTATGTCTGTGGTTCCTTTGGTCCCCCTTTCATGATCTCTGAGAGCCTGGCTAGCACTTCCCAGTCCATCTCGCTGGCTCCGTCAGACCATCAGACTATGTTCAGGGGCATCCAGCTCACCTCAGTAAAGGTTGGCAATGCTTATGTCTTGCGCTACCCCAGGAGGTTGCGGATACCATCACTTCGGCACGAGCACTGTCTACAAGCCCCGAAGGTGCTCGATCAGAGCCGTGCTTTCCTTCCTGCAGCATGGGTTGGAGCGAAGGCTCCCTCCACCCTCAAAGTATATGCTGCTGCAATTTCTGCTTATCACGCCCCATAGGAAGCAAGGCGGTAGGGAAGCACGAAATGGTCGTCAGGTTCCTCAGGGGGGTGGGAAGGTTAAATCCTCCTCGCCTTCCCTCCATACCCTCTTGGGATTTGGCTCTGGTGCTTAGAGCAATACAGAATGTCCCATTTGAGCCTTTGTAGTCAGTAGAACTAAAGATTCTAGCTATGAAAACGTTGCTACTGGTTGCTTTGGCCTTTATCAGGAGGGTCGGAGATCAGCTGACTCCCATGTAATTTTAAGACCTCGGCCTGGCTACATGCTTAAGTTAGTTAGTTAGTTAGTTTAAACTTTATTGTCCACCACTGTGGAAATTTGTCTTTGGCTTCTCTTACAACACAATTACACACATAATACAAAAGAACACGCATAACATAAAAAATTATAAAAATTCCACAAAGAGTTGACTACCTTTCATTTGACATTCTAACTGCCACTGGTACAAAGGAATGCTTATAAACCATCCTAAGATATTTGGGGACCTTATACCTTCTTCCAGATGGGGGCATTGCAAACTCAGAGTTAAGTGGGTGTGTAAAATCAGATACAACACTTGATGCTTTCCTATATGTTGCCAACAAGTACAATTCCTCAAGCTGCACTTGTTGGCGACCTATTATTTTCTTACTATCCTTTGTAACTTGTTTTTACTCCTCACTCCTAAATTACCATACCAAGCTGTAATATTAAATTGTAAAATACTCTCAACATGACTTTTATATACCATTTCAAAAACAGATTGGCTAACATCAAAACTCTTCAGTTTCTACATGAGGAACAACCTACCACCTACCACACATAAGGTTCCTACCACTCCCTTCAGGAACCAGGTGGTGAACCTGCAAGTGCTGCCCCTGGAGGAGTCAGACCCAGCCCTAGCTTTGCTCTGCCCTGTCCACACTCTGCAACTGTATGTGGAAAGAAGACAAAGCTTCAGGACCTCAGAGCAGCTCTTTGTCTGTTATGGAGGCCAGCAGAAGGTGCAGGCTGTCTCCAAGCAGAGGATGGCCCACTGGATAGTGGATGCTATCGCCTTGGCTTACCAAGCTCAAGGCGTGTCCTGCTCACTCAGGTTGTGAGCTCACTCTACCAGAAGTATTGCTTCCTCCTGGGTGCTGGCCCGTGGCACCTCCCTGATATATGGTGGTAGAGCTGCGGTCTGGGCAACACCCAACACATTTGCTAAATTCTATAGCCTTCATGTTGAGCCATTATCCTCCTGTGTTCTCACCTCAAACAGATAGAAACACCGAGAGGCCCGGCTTAGTGTCAGCTTGCTGCATCATAGTATGCACTTATTTTGCTCCAGAGAGTTGCTGGATGGGCAGACCCTGCTGAGTTCCTCCATTACCTTCAGCACCGGACATGGTGGAGCATCCAGCACCAGGCCTTTATTCGCTGTATTCCTGAAAACTGGTGGTAGGCTGGGTGCCCATATGTAGTGACCCTGAGTGGATCCCATATGTGTATTCTTCCACGGTATAGCTTCTAAGCCTGTCTTCTGCAAAGGTGTAGCCTCCTACCTAACTAGGTCTGAGCCACCCCAGAGACTTCCATATGCAGTAAGGCCCTACAGGGTTAGTCCATATGTGTACATTCCACTTAGAACCTCCCTGTGGAGGATGTGGCTTCCGCAGTATTCCTTTCCAGTGGGAAGGGCACACTTTCCCAGTGTTATCCAAGTCTCACAGCAGTGATCGACCTTCTCTGTGTAAGCACTGTCCCATTTTCTGCCCTAATAGGCATCGAGGGATCATTATGCAGAGCACTGGAAGGGGCAGCATCAGTGGTGCTTTAGTAGGGATTCCCAATTCATCAGTCACTGATGTGACATTGAAAGTGACCGACTGAAAGGGAACATCTCGGTTAACCCTCGTTCCGTGAAGCAGGGAATGGATACGTCACGTCCCGTCACCACAGTTGCTGTACCACCGCTGAGCGGTCGAGTATGTGTTGCACCAGCTGCCTATTTATACCCATGCTGCAGGGCATGGCAGTCAGATATCGCATGCTAATGTGCATTGGCTCATTTAGTTTACACTCAAAGTAGATTAGTCTCTCTGGCGAATTCCCAGTTCGTCAATCACCGACATGATGTCTCCGTTCCCTCCTTCAGGGAACGAGGGTTACACAAGTAATTGAGACGTTGCAGTGATACATCAGATCTCTACAGTTAAGTTTAAATGATTGTATTTGTCAGTATCAGTTGACATGAGACGCAAATCTGAAATTTCTCAAGCGCATATTTACTATAACAACACTGACAGTGATCAAAGGAAAATTTCTGATGTGCTTGATCAATAGGATGAGTGTCATAATTAATAATAATCTGTATACGGTTTGTTCTTGATCATTATATCAGCATCAGAATAAAAGCACCTATTGATTTTGTCTCATCAGCTCCTATGACTCTGGATCCAAACACAGCTCATCCTCGTCTCGTCCTGTCTAATGATCTGACCAGTGTGAGATACATCTGGGATAAACAACCGCTTCCTGATAATCTAGAGAGATTTGACATCTGTGGGTGTGTTATGGGTTCAGAGGGTTTTAACTCAGGAATGCACTTCTGGGAAGTGGAGGTTAATGAGAGTGAATGCTGGAGTCTTGGAGTAACTACAGAATCAAACCAAAGGAAGGGACGTGGTTTCTTTAAGACTGATGTCTGGTGTGTGCAGTATGATCCGTACAGACTGCTTGGGCCTGGTTTTCCTATTAAACAGGAGCTTGAATGTGTGAGAGTTGATCTGGATTATGACAGAGGAACGGTGTCATTCTCTGATCCTGTAACTAACACACATCTACACACATTCACAACCACCTTCACTGACGTCATCTTTCCATTTTTCTGTAATCTTGATGAACTTAACTATCTAAGGATTTTACCAGTTAAACTGTAAAAGCAGAAAATCACTGAAGCATCATCTGGTGTCATATGCATAAAGCAGCTCAGAGTAAAACTGTAGTCTTATGGGACTTGTAAAATTGCAGTCTTAAGTGAATCAGAGTTTAACAAACAAGTGGGATCCATTGATACTGTATATTCATTTATTTAATTTGAATAAATTGGTTTAAACTCTTTTTTGTGAACTTAATCAAATCTAAATGTCAGTTTCGCTATCAATACAGCTATTGTCAAAGCATTGCAATTGATGATTCATTATCAGGACCAAAGCAGACCTCGGAATGTTGCTAAAGACCAATCAGATTCGAGCATTTCAGAGAGACCTGTGTAATAAATTGCTTTAAATAAAGACAAATATTATGGAGAAGCATCTGCAAAGAGCTTTGTATAAAACATTTTAAAAAATTCATAGTGTCATGTGTGGTGCTTTGAGAGTTTTCTTCTGCTGTTTATTGTGCTGAAAAGATATTTAACCACAGCTCATAATAATCTTTTATTAAGGCTATGATTGTCTGTAAATTAAACAACAACAATAACAACAACTTTTTAAAACAAATTATATACAATAGTTATTATAAAATTCTAGTGCTTTAAAATTCTACATTGCTTGAAATAGGACTGTTTTTGCTGTTTCGGTCTGTTATTTTCTTTTGGTGAAGTGAAAATGCATTTATATATTGCGTTTTTTGCATATGATGCTTAGAGTATACTCACATTTAGACTTTGTGTAGTTTTCAATATGTACACTGTTTAGAGGGCAACATTCGACAAGAATATTAATAAATACAGTGAATTAAAATTGGCCTTCTCAATTCATTCATCAAATACTTATTGAACATAAAGTAACCTGCAACTAAAATACCATTTTATGCATTGTAATAAATCATAAACAAATGAATGGTGTCATAAGATGCTATTACGCTATATTGCAGACTTACAAGGCCAACTTGTCTGATTCATTGGCTAAGGGTGGCCATTTTGTCTATATACTGTATAGTTCTTATTCCACTTAGGTGCGATCTGCAGTTAAAAATCTGTCTTAGATTTTGCTGAAAGAAAAGACAAGAAAAAAAAAAAAAACTTGTACTCTAACATACTAAACATGTAAGATTAGTAAAGTCTGCATTTTGTAAAATTTAACTCAACATATTCTACAAAATTTCAATAAAACCAGACTCACTGTTGTCATTGTAAGTACACAAGCAAGGAACAAAAATGATGTTGCTCTTTGGCATACACTGTCTCTGAATAAAGACTTGTACAAAATTTCTCATAATCAAGCTCTTTCTTCCTTTTCTTTATAATTATATTGCCTTTAAATCAACATAATTCAGATTTTTTTCAGAGGTCCACAAGCTCCCCGTGTCTCTCAGCATCAGATCATTTGTTATGGTCTGTCTGTCAGATCTTCAGTATTTGCTGCTCTGACTCAAGATGAAGTCTTTATACTTCTTACATGAGTGACTATTAGCTGAGATCCTGGTCTTGTTTATCATTGTTACGGGACAGACGAGACGAGAGACGTGTGGATCCATTTGCAAGGCTTTATTTAGAGACGTGGTCATGAAACAGGCATAGATTCAGTAATGGCAAACAGGTACAACATAGGCAAGACAAAGAATAATCCTAGAGCAAGCGTGGGTCTTCGATCAGCGTACAATATTCAACAGGGCAAGGCAGAGAGATAATCCAGGTACACAGCAATAATCCAGGCAGGGGCAAACAGAGTCCGAACGGCAAGACAAGGGTTAATCCAGGAAACACGGGCAAGAATCAGAACACAAGAAAACAAGGCAAGGCAAGACTATAATAACTTAAGTGGGCTCCGTAGAGATGCTATCCCTAGAAGAGTGATATACGCAATACAATACTCGGCAGTGAGAGAGAGGAAGTCCATGGTTTATGTAAGGTGTGTGATTGGCTGCAGCTGAGTGTAATGAGTGCAATGGATTGTGGGGACTGAAGTCCAGTGTAAGTGTAACAGTCTGTGCAGTGTGAGAGTCAATATGTAAACAGAGCGACCTCTTGTGGAGAGTGAGCAGAAGGGCAGGCACAGGATTCGTAACAATCATGGGTTGTTGTGAGTTCAATCCACATTGTGACCTTCTTCAGGATGTTTAATATCTGACTATTGGAATGAAAATGAGTTTGGGCAATGTAATGTCTGGCAACTCGATTTTGCTCATGATTTCATTCTCTTCCTCCACACTGAGTTTCCTGGTAAAATATATAAAGCATTTTCTTAAGCACACAACAACCATACCATAGATGAATGTACATATTTCTAAATAGTGTAAGCAATGGAGTTACTGAACACTTCTCAAAATTCAAACTATGTCCCAGAATAACTTTGAAATTAACAGTAAAATATGCTGCAGATTCTCAACTGCCAACTCATCACTATTTATTGTGCATTTCTAAAAATATATATATAAAATATATATAAAATGCCTGTAAAGGCATAAAATGAAGTTGGTGAGAACAAAATCATTGTAAATGTGGACATGGAGTAAAGTTCTGTGTAAGTGGTCATATTCAAAATAAAGCTTGTGGGGGCAGACAGGAGTAATACCTAAGTGTGAGTGAGTAATACCTAGGGGTTTTTTCACAATAGATAAAGTCACATTCCAGAAACTGCACCCTTTCTTTTCTTGGAGAAGCTGCCAACCTCCACCCAATCTACTGAGACCATCACAACTTTAAGGAAAAGGCTGAAAACACACTCCTGCAATAAATGTGTCATATATATATATATATATATATATATATATATATATATATATATATATATATATATATATATATATATATATTTTTTTTTTTTTTTTTTTTTTTTACTAAATACTAAATTAATAAAATTAAATCAGTCATAACATTATTGAATAGCTACACTAAGATTTGATTTCAAATAAATTGAGTCTGAGCAAAAGTTTTACAGTTTTTACGGTATTCCTGACCGTTTGGTTCCTTGTTCTTACTGAAAGGGATTTTATAACTAGGGGCAATAAGTTTATCAGGTTGTTTTGCTGCTGGTTGCTAGTGGGTGAGTCAAGTACTTTTCACTGAAAACAGAATCTTCAGGAGATTCTCTATTTTCTCTATCTGCACCACTTTATTAAAGTACACAATAATAATAAAATGAATCACTAAATCCTTATAATATGTGATCCAAGCCATACCAGGCCTTATGAAGTCTTTTCACGTTTATCGTATTAAAATGCACAAAATGCTTTCTGTTTCCAGAATTCTGTTTTCAAAAAGTGGACAATAATGATCTTCTTATATGTTTTAGATATAAGCTTTTATAAATATACCTACATTGATTTGATTTATTTTTTGTACATTCCTAGTGACTTTGAACTGAATCAAATGTATGACCAAAAAAAACCTGTGAATCAGCTTTGTAAACAGAAGGAAATAATTTAATTAATTATGATACTTACTGAGTTTTACTCTCTGAATGTGGTTTGTATTCCTCTCATGAGTAAATTGACTTGATTGAACTGTCTAAAGACTTTACAACAATCAAACAACCATAAAAGAGGGAGGCGCAAAGCTGTACGAGCTCTCGAACCACAACCTGTTCATTTCTGACATTACCTCGAGCAAATCTTAGCTCACTACACATTAATGCTAATAAACTATCATGAATGTCATTAACTACACTACCTTATGCTTAAGAGAATACAGAATATGCCATTTATATCATTTATATGTGCATGACAAGTGGGGATCTGTGTTTCTCTCTGAAAGCTGTTACAAGCAGACTTTCCCAACAAACACAGCTCAACATCCCTGTAGTGATTCTCCAAAAAAAAATCTAAATCTTATAAATATTTTATTCAGAAAATTCAATAATAAGAACTGTAACATCAAATTTACAAAAGCAGTTTAGATTAAGTCTGTGCCATAAGAAGTTTGCCATTAACTTACACATACAATATTCTATGCAGACATGGACCTTGAATCGAGTGCATGCAGATACAGTAAGCTGCCATTTACCTCTGATACATTTTAAACTATATTTAAGAGCTATATTTAAAATTAAATATATTTTATTATTTAATTATCATTCCAAAAAATTATTTGCTTTTACAAATACTCAACAGTTACACCTGTTATACAATTGCTGCATATCCTATTATCCAGCACATTAACAAATGACAAATGTTGTCATGCTTCCAAATGTTAACTTAGGACTGTAAAAATTTGTTAACTTAGGACTGTAAAAAAAAAAAATTAAGAATAAATAAATAAAATAATTAATTAATTAATTAACCATAGGGAACACACTGTTTTTGGGCAGTTCTTTCTTAATGCATTGAAGAGCTTTTCATTCATTAAGCATATACACTGGATTGATTTTAATAACTTTATTGTGCTTAAAACATGCTAACTTTTTAGGTCCTAGGTCATAATTTTCACCACTTACAACTTTCAAAACTGTTTTATGGAGTTTTGTCTACTGATTTTTTTTTTATCATTTATTTATTTTATTTATATATTTATTTATTTTTTATGGAAATACATCAACTGAACAATCAGAATGTTGTTAAACAACAGTACAATCCACGGAACATAATTACAGCCTCATTTTCATCCATGTTAATTTCAATAACCTGCAACAGGGTTCGTACAGAAACTGCAAAATGAAATTCCAGGACTTTCAAGGACTTTTCAAGCACTACTTTTTTTTGTTTTCAAGGACTAAAATCAGAGATCACAATATCGTTATTATCTTTCAAATTCTAATAAATAAACTAATAAAACAAAATGGTACAAATAAGGTTCAGCACATGCAAAGCATAAAATAGCTGTGGCAACTTGAAAGAATACTATGGCAAAGTTTTCACTTTCCTTATTTAAAGTGATTTTTTTATGAATATATGATTGACCTGAAGAGTAAAAGCTTCATCATACAATTGGAAAGTTATGAGCTATATCATGCACGTAGACACTAGGGGTGTGACAATACACTTAGCTCACGGGATGAGACAAAATACAGATACTTGATTTACTATAACGAGACAGTATTTTAATACTATTTTTAAGAAATTTTCAATGACAAAACATTTGTCTTTTAATCGCAAAAAGCAAAACAATGTAGTTGTATTTTGAAACATTTAACTAATCTAGAGCCGTAACTAATGATTATCTTGGTAATCAAGTAATACTGATTATTGCGACAATTGAGTAATCTGATATTTTTTTTAGCAATAAAATACACCTAACTAAGTGAAAAACAGGCTTTATATTGACTACATTTATATATGTGACCCTGGAGCACAAAAGCAGTCTTAAGTAGCACAGGTATATTTGTAGCAATAGCCCAAAATACGCTGTATAGGTCAAAATGATCGATTTTTTTTTTTTATGCCAAAAATCATTAGGATATTAAGTAAAGATCATGTTCCATGAAGATATTTTGTAAATTTCCAACCGTAAATATATCAAAACTTATTTTTTGATTAGCAATATGCATTGCTAAGAACTTCATTTGGGCAACTTTAAAGGCAATTTTCTCAGTATTTAGATTTTTTTGCATCCTCAGATTCCAGATATTCAAATAGCTGTATCTCGGCCAAATCTTCTCCTATCCTAACAAACCAAATTATTGAAACAAATTATTGAAATATTAACTTTCTCAATATTTCAAGTAAATATTTAATGTCAAAAATGTTTGGGAATCCCTGCATTACATGAACAAACATTAATAAACATGAAAACAATGACATTTCCCAAAAGTCTTTCGGTCTTTCAAAAAAAAAAAAATAAAAAACTGTCCAGACTTCCATAACATGATGATGACATAATGTTTCATAGCTATACATGTAGTCTACATCATATACATCACAGGGAGCGATTTGTAGGGGGGGATGGGGTGATTCCCTCCCCCACCTCTGGTCTATGCATCCCTGCCTCTGCTGAATTATTTTTATCCACGGTGGGGATAAAAACATCCCGCCCACCCGTTCTGACATCCCGATCTAAATAGAGAGTTACGCATGTAACTGCGGTTCTATGAGTTCTGGATGACTGCAAGAGGCAATGCTTACACTGAATATTATCTCTCTTGCTCATGCGCAGGTCGAGTCTAATAACAACAAAGTCATCACGTGACCCAGGATGTAATGGAGATCTCCCTTATTTAATCCCGTGACATCCGGCAAACTGTCTTTACGGAATCTTCTCGCCCAGACTCCGAGTGACAGAGTGCTCTGGCGGTCATCCAGAACTCACAGAACCGCAGTTACATGCGTAACTCTCGTTCAGTTTCATTCTTACTGACCGCCAGAGGCAGTGCTTACACTGGATGACTCATAACAACAAGTCACAAGGAGACTTCTCCTACCTAATCAGGAGTCGACGATCCCAGCAGAACTGCTCTTTCCATAGTATCCGAGGTCGCCACATTAACTCTGTAGTATCTAGAAAAGGTATCAGCAGACGACCAATTAGCAGCTGCACAAATAGCGATTAGAGGAACACCTTTAAGTGCTGCCCAAGATGTTGAGATGTTTCTTGTCGAATGACACCTTATACCAGCTGGCACATTAAGGTTATTGACCTTATATGCCTGGATAATTACTCCTACCACCCAGTGCGACAGCCTCTGTTTTCTCCTTCTTTGGTCCACCATAGCAAATGAAAAGTTGGTCTGAATGCTGCAGATTCTCTGTCGCTCTCAGATAATCTTTCAGGGCTCTCACTGGGCAGAGAAGCTCAGTATGATTACCATCTTGTGCTTCTCCCACCATAGGATAAAGTGCAGTCAACTCGATCGCCTGGTTCTTAAACAACGTAGACACTCTTTTTGTGAGAAACAAAGGGTTAAGCCACAATGTCACCACTGATTTATCCGCATTCCAACGCATACAGGACTTACTGACTGACAATGCATGGAGCTCACCAACACGTTTAGCTGATGTTATAGGCAAAAGAAATGCTGTTTTACATGAAAGCCACTTCAGATCACCTTGCTCCATAGGTTCAAAAGGGTGCTATGTAAGTGATTTTAAAACCGGACTGAGGTCCCACGAGGGACACCTAACAGTCTGAGCAGGGCGCAATCTCTGAGCACCTTTAAGAAAACGAGTGACTAAATTATGAGATCCCAAAGGTTGTCCATTAACATGCTGTGCAGAAATCGCAGCTATGTATACTCTTAGGGTGGAGGGTGCCCTGTTATTCTCTAGCAGGGTCTGCAGAAAATGTAACACCAGTGGCACAGAGCATTCAGTTCCCGAAGACTGAGAATAGCTCGAACACCGCCATGTTAGAAGTAGATCGAATAAAATCCACTTAGCCGTGCTGACCATTCTACTGGCTCTATAGCTTCCTTTCCTAGGAGCTCAGTTATTTGTTGTGCCATTGCTTCGTTGGGGTCTTTGACAGTGGTCATCTTGACCCTGTTGAAAGAAGGGGCCCGCCGTCGGAATTGCAGCTTGTACCCATGAGATAACGTTGCTATGACCCATGGGTCTAGGGTGTTTTTTTCCAAAGATTGAGATGCTGGTATGAAAACGTCCGACGACTGGGCCAGATATATCATCGGGGGGGGGGGGGGGGGGGGGGGGTATTCTATAGTACTGAGCAGGCCGTTCTAATTGCCTTGAGCTCAGACCCTGAGCTCTATACTATAGAGCTCAGTACTCAGACCCTGAGCTCTATAGTACTGAGCAGGCCGTTCTAATTGCCTTGATTGGCTCCTTTGAGCAGTTCCAGAATGAACTAACGGTTGAAAACGCACCGGGTTTCTTCCCCTAGATTCTTGCCTAGCTTGAGATGGTGGTGCTCTTCTTAACTTTCCTAGCTCCTGTCTGGTCTTGTTCATCTGCACACTACGCTCCAGAGTTTCCTGTGCAGCTGGGCCAAACAGCTGGCCTGGTATTACTGGAACTACTCACGTAGTGTTTTCCTACAAGTTTCTGATAATGGAGACTGTGCCAAGCAAACTTGGCGGCCTGCTTCAGTAAGTGTCGATATTAGTCTACCCAATTTTCTTGACATGAATGCAAATGCTTGCAACGAAGCATCATTTATATTTTGGATTGAAGGATCATCCCCCATAGATTAAAGAGATTGAGAAAGTGCTAACATGAGTTGGGAGAGTGATTTTCCTATGCGACCCATGCGTGCTGCTGTATTATATGCCTGAACAAGAAGTGCATCTGTGACTCTGCACTGAGGCCGTGGACAGCGAGCATTAGGTCTCAATGCTTCCTCAGGTGAAAATATAAAGGAGGCAATAAATGGATCCACTTCAGGCATCTGCCCAAGGCCATAAGATTCTGCCTCCTGCATTGCTGCCAAAACCCTATTGCACTGGTATGATGAGTAAGTGTCTTAGGGTTAGCCCAACACTTCTGAAGCTCATCAATATAATCTTTGGAAGGAAGAATACTAAGAACAGAAGGTCTTGCTGCACCTCTGAAAAAAACACTTGAAGGAGCTGCTACTGTCGGGGCAGTGTCCAGGTCTAAACATGCCAGTGCCACCTGTAGTCTAAAAACATCCTGGTCCATATCTACTACTTCCCCTGATCCATGTGCTGTGATCTGAGAATCATCATGAAAGGTCTGAGAGTGGATTTCAGATAAAAAATCCTCTTTTCCTTCACAGAACTGACTCTGAGATGCCACCATAGACATAGCATCTTCCTCAGAAAAGGGCAACTACATAATAGAATTTTTCGTTACCGGTGGTGGTGCTTCATGTAGTGGTGCCTCACGTAGTACCAAATTAATTAATAAAGACTTAATCTGGGCGAATTCTGATGTCAAGGCATCTACTCTTTTGACTAAAGCATTCTCTTTACGTATCTTACTAGCAGAAGCACTCACTGTTTCCACCCTTTTACACTTTGATTACCCTTTACACTGCTTTGGTAGTGTTTCTGAGGTCAAGAGTCCATCTACTGCAGCTAGCCTGGAAGTCCTTTGATCCCACAACATGGTGCCACAGTTCATATAGGTGAGGCCCTGCTTCAAATGTTCTAAGCCCAAGCAGGATGGGCAGCAGTCATGTCCATCATTGTCTTGTAGAAGAGCCCTTCACACAGTGCATGTCAGGCTAAGTTGTTCCATGCTGCCACAACAGTATTACTAATGCCCGAGCGAGAACACTCTGGGTGCCACAACATACTTAACGAAACAATAGTGTTCGTTGTGTGTGTTTTTATTTTTTTAACAGGACCGAGTGCTGATATTATCTAGTGTAATAGAAATATCAGATATCAGAGCGAAAACATTCATGATAGTATAACTTCACTAGACAAAGGTTATTGTCAGGGCAGCACGTCATGCGGGGCACAACATCTTCATAAACAGAGTGCAATGAATGATGCCAGTGAGTCACCTGGTCTGTAACCAAAGATAATGTTCGGTTGTTAAGAGCGAAAGCACTCACCAACCTCCTATATCAACATAGTTAATCCCAACTAGACTTTACGGAGCGAAAACCACTCTCCATCATATGTCCACAAGCTTACCGTCGCATCCAAACAAACACACAGATATCGTACTTCCGATGATAAATGAACTTGATCCACCGCAACCCCTGAAGGACGTTTTGCGTGCAGCTCCAGCAAAATAATTGTTATGAGGTTGTTAGATGGAATTGATGGTATTTGAATTAAGGATTCTCTAGACCTGCAGTCTTGCACGTATGCGAGAAGATTATAGAGACAGTTTGCCGGATGTCACGGGATTAAATACGGGAGATCGCCATGTAGGGTTGCCAACCATCCCGTATTAGCCGGGACGTTCTGTATTTTGTCTTTAATTTATGTGTCCCGTACGTGGCCTCCCTTGTCCCATTTCTTGACTGCTAACCACTGACTGATACAAAAGCAGCAGTACTGAATGCTGATCACTTGAGAATGATCACCGACACCTGTCATCATCCAGTCACAGCCACACTCACGCAGTATACGTTAAGTAAATCAGAAATCGTGAATATAACTGTTCGAGGAAGGCTGCGGAATCCTCTGCCGGCTCGTCGCTCCTGCCTCACAGCAAGCGGCGCTCGTGCTAACGCCAATTCCGTCCTTGTTTTGACTTCAGTAAATCAGTTTTGGTGAATACAACATGATTATTTTCCAACATCCAGCCAACGCAGAGAAAACATGCAATCTACATGAGACAGTGAGCAGTGATCATCCAGGGGGGGTCGCGAGATAACTTAAAAGGGATAGTTCACTCAAAAATGGAAATTCTGTCATTAATTACTCACCCTCATATCGTTCCAAACCCGTAAGACTTCCGCTCATCTTCGGAACACAAATTAAGATATTTTTGATGGAATCTGAGAGCTTTCAGACCCTCCCATAGACAGCAATGGTCCTTATACGATCAAGGTCCAGAAAAGTACTAAGATGATCGACAAAGTAGTCCATGTGACATCAGTCTGTCAACTGTAATTTTACGAAGCCATGAGAATACTTTTTGCGCAAAGAAAACAAAAATAACGATTTTATGATGACAGTACATGATGCAAGCGCGTGGTGGTGCAAGCGTTGATCCAGATCCAGCGTGATGACGTTGAAAACACGGCGTGATGATGTTGAACACAAGGCGGTGTTTTGCAAATCTCCCCACACCGTGACGTAGACATGTGGGGGCGTGTTTAAATGAGCCGTTTAGGGGGGCGTGATCGAGTCTTAACTTTTATAAAGAATATCTCTTTGGTTTTGAGACTTTAGTCTTTGCAACTTCAGGGGTCTAATCTATGCACAAACAGCTTGTAACACTCCAAAGAGAAAGGAAAACTTGAAATTGCATCATATGACCCCTTTAATGTACAGCGAGTGTTTTATAATGGATGCTCGCCGAAAATGTGTGTTTTGGAGAAGTTTGTGAGGATCAGTGGTGTTTATGTACATATAGGTATCAGACGCTCCAAAAAGCTTTTTCTGACACCTTTTTTTTATGATACCTTGGTCCTCCATAGAGTCAAGCTCTTCTTTTAGCCAGTCCTGCAAGGCAAAAGGAACTTTCCTTGGTGGATGTACAACTGGTGTGGCTGAGGGGTCCAGATGGATGTTGCATTCTCCAGGAAACAGACCAATTCCTGTAAACACATCAGCAAATTCATCTACAATTGACTCTCTTTGGAAACGATACTGACAACACCAGCTTAATCATGTCGAAGTCTAAACAAGCTTTTAGTCAAAGCACAGATGATGACTGGGTGTCCACAACGAAGAAATCTAGTGGCATGGCATTCTTTTTATATTTGCAGTGCAGCTGGCATGTGCCTTTAACTGACAATTGCTGTCCACCAGATCCTGTAAGTTTTTTTCTGTGTATGCTGTATCTTTTTCTCCACTGCAAATTTGTTGAACTCTCTTGCAGGAATTACATTAACCTGAGCACCGGTGTCTAGTTTAAATTTTAGCAGCAAGCCATTTTCACCTTTCTCGACTTCAGCAAAAGCCTATTCTGATGCTGTGGATGTGTTTTCATTTGTGACGGTGTCAATGAAGAATTCGCTACTCACATCAGCATATCCATCTTCAGTTTTGTTTTCGCTTACATAATGCACTGACTTGGATTTGGACTTGCAAACCTTTGCAAAATGATTCCACTTGCCACATTTAGCACACTGTTTTCCTTTTGTTGAACACGTTTCTCTTCTTTTGTGTTCTTTCCCGCAGTATCCACATGAATTGAGGTGTTCTGCCTGCACGTCGTAAGTTTTTGTGTTGTTCTGACAGCTCTGTCGCATTTTTGCATGCTTTATTATTGCGTGCACTTGTTGCTCCTGCTCCGCATTCGTGCTTCCACTCGCAGGTCTCTCAAGTTATAGCGAAAGTTTGGAGTAAGATTAGGGGAGGGGCCACGCAAAGGGGAGGAGTCACTCAAAGGGGAGGGGCAAGTCAAAAGGGAGGAGCAACTCAAATATTTCCAGCACCCATGTTTTTGTTAGCAGTTCAATTTTACCTATTGTTCATAATTGACCAGCACAAATAGAAGTTATAACATTTGGTAAATCTGATGAAAGACAAATTCATTCTAATAAAATAAAAAGATTTATGTATTTAAAAATACAAATGTGTCAAAAATAAAAAGAAATTTTGCCTCAAACGAGCCAACTGAACAGCAGTACTCAATGTACATACTGTACACATATACATTACAGTACTTACCCTGAGCATGTATGTCAAACTGCGTGTGTGTGAGAGAGAGAGAGAGAGAGAGACACACATTTCAGCTTATGTTTCTTTTTTTCTGTTGTATATGTTTGTTGCACATTTTGATGCCCGGTGACAGGGGTAGAGGACCCCCACATAAAGCACTGTCATGATAATAGCGTTCCATACAGAGCCAAACGGTTTCTAGTTTTGGTTTTGTTCAAACCCACCATGGAAAACACTGCATCTGAATTTGAATTTGGGGAAGCCTCAGTGCTTTATATGGGAGCCCCCTACCCCTGTCATCAAGCCATCAAGATGTGCAACAAACACAACAGAAAAAATCATAAGCTGAAATGTGCTCTCTCTCTCTCTCTCTCTCTCTCTCTCACACACACACACACACACACACACACAGAGCTTGACATACATGTTCAGGACAAGTTCTGTAATCCTACTGTGTGTGTACAGTACACTGAGCACTGCTGTTCAGTTGGCATGTTTGGGGCCAACTTTCTTTGTATTTTTGATCCTTTTTTAAATATGTAAAACAATTTATTTTATTTGGATGAATTTGTCTGTCTTTTATCAGATTTACAAACTGTTATAACATCTCTAGTACTTTCCTTTCAGGAAGCCAAAGCTAAGTTAAAGCTTCTGGTAGCAAAGCAGTTGGAGAGTTTTTTTTTTTTTTTTTTATTTATTTTTTTTTTTTTTGACTGCATCAATAATACTTTAGCGCGAATTTGGCTATATTCCCCAACATCAGCTCTCACTATCTTTTCACAGGCAAGTGATTTCGTAGAGGAATCTTAAAATCGAAAAAAAATAAATGAAGGGGTTACCTACACCTACAGCATTCATCGGATCTTTCTCTTCCAACTTACACTCCATGTGCGCGCGCATCCATGTTGCTTAGTACCGAACCCGCTTGCGGCAAAATCGCTTAATTTAAATGGAAACAACAACATCCTAATTTCTGATTGGCTGGTAGGTGGCATTTAACTCTATAACTCGAGAGTCGAGAGAGCTATGAACTCGGCAGAAAACTTACCTCCGTATTCCCTCGTCTATTAATGGTATATTAATTGTATAGTAATAGGTTGTTTGCAATCACGTGATTCTGATGACGCGCGAAATGCAGCTGGAGGGCAGGAAGAGATTTTTCCCCATAGGAATCAGTAGCAGAAACTCAAAATGCCTGTGTTTTTCATTGTTTATGAATGCTTAAATCGGTCAAACCGAGAAAACACAAGGAGTTTTTATCGTGTACGAAAATGTGTTGTTCATAAGGGAGGAAAAGTCAAGAAATTGACTGAAAAACACAGGAAAAAGTGGCTTGTAAACCTGCGTCTGCGGTCGGGAGGAGAGAGTCGGATAATGCTCGTGTGTGCAAATGGTTAATATAAGATATAATAATATATTATGATATTAATAAAGACATATATAAATAGATACAAGGTGACACAGTCCAAATTCACTCAATGCTAAACGCCACACGTAGACACAATGCAGTTCAGAGAGCTTCACTGATTATAAAACTGAGTGACAGCTTTTTAGTGATTACATGGACGAGCTATTTGCTCATTTTCTAGGCGAGATTCACGGGATTCACTTTCGAAATAGCTTGTTTGCAATCAGGATAAGTTGCTTAGCCTATATCCACCGCCTCAATGGCATGCAAGTATTTCAATTTAGTTAAAAAATCACTCCTCTTTATAACATAAGGATCACGTAACATATGTTGTGTTTTTCTGTTTACTTTCTCTTGTTATAGTGCCTAAACCAGTACAGTACGGACATTCCTCTATCTCATCCGTTCTCTTTTTTCTGTGACTCCAGACACTTTGCTGTATACAGGGTTTGTGTACGTGGGTCCTTCTAGCAGCACATAAAGCAAAACTTTTATTCAGTCTAGAAAGCGAGCAAATAGCGCTTCTACATAATTACTAAAAAGATGTCACTCACTTCAATTTATTGCAATCTCACAATGTTCCGTTATAATCAACGAAGCTCTCTGAACTGCAAATAATATCTTATTTACATCGTGACTACGTGTGGCGTTTAGCATTGAGTGAATTCTGACTGTCTCACCCTGAATGCTTGAGAGGTGGCAGACCTGAATTATCTATTTATATCTGTATTAATATCTTAATATATTATTATTAGCCTATATCTTAACCATTTGCACACACGAGTATTATCTGACTCGGCTCCTCCCGACCGCAGACGCAGGTTTACA
This sequence comes from Spinibarbus caldwelli, assembly GCA_039654775.1. Taxonomy (NCBI): domain Eukaryota; kingdom Metazoa; phylum Chordata; class Actinopteri; order Cypriniformes; family Cyprinidae; genus Spinibarbus; species Spinibarbus caldwelli. Next base: position 5,365,259 of record CM077248.1, read on the forward strand.
AGCCACTTTTTCCTACGTTTTTCAGTCAATTTCTTGACTTTTCCTGCCTTATGAGCAACACATTTTCGTACATGATAAAAACTCCTTGTGTTTTCTCGGTTTGACCGATTTGAGCATTCATAAACAACGCAAAACATAGGCATCTTGAGTTTCTGCTACTAATTCCTATGGGGAAAAATCTCTTCCTGCCCTCCAGCTGCATTTCGCGCCACAGCAATGACGTCATGTGCAAACAACCTATTGTAGCGGGACAAGTTATCCCTTCTCAGCGTGAGAAATACAAGGTGTGGCGTGAGAGTGTGTGAACTGGTTGAAATGCGTGAGTCTCACGCCGAATGCGTGAGATTTGAGAGCCCTGCACTCGCCATGCTTTTCATCTGGGCTTGCGCAATCTCATGCAATCTGGCAATGTTAATCGCTTTCTCTAACGTTAATTCAGCACCCTGATTGAGTAATTTCTCTTGAACTTGTGGGGAATAAATGCCGAAAACGACACGGTCTCTCATCATCTCCTCTGGGTTCGTGTAACCATAGTATTTAACGAGCAATCTGAGCTCAGTGACGAATTGATCAAATGTTTCCGTGGCAGACTGCATTTTCTCATTGAACTCGTACCTTGCAAAAATTGGATTAGCCTTTGGTACCACGTAAGCTTCAAAATGATCATAGTAAGTTTTGAGCAACTTAGCTTCATCCGCGGTGAGATTCCATGTATTATAGATATCCCTGCCTTTCTCTCCGACCCATAAGAGCAAGTAGCTGCATTTCTCGGCCTCTTCTTTGCAGCAAAACGACCCGAAAACATCAATTCAATGTGCTGCTTAAACTTTCTCCATGTGTCTGGGAGATTCTGTGATTCCCAGTCCATTCGCAGCGCAGGCACTCCGGCAGCATCTATGTTTTCGATTTACTCTGACACCAAGTATATTTTTAATGAAATGACGACCTCGACGAGTCTTGTTCTGCTTGACAGTAAACCACATTTCCTTTATTACTGGAGGGAGGTCCAAGATGGCACCTTGTTAAGATAAAGTTTTCAGAGCTCCTGACCAAACTTTAAGGATTTAGAAAGGCTAGCTGTATTAACATATTATTTCACTACATTTGCTTAATCAGATATCAGTACAATTCATTTAAGAGTGTAAACATGCCATTTGACAAACGCAAAGAGCGTTCAGACACTGTCGACACTAGTATGGATGTCCACGATTCTACATCTCCTGCTGTAAACGAGCTTGAACTTCACTCCCTGTCACTCCTAGCAAGCCACCTGCTCACAAAAAAGGTAAATCTTCAAGTGCAAATGAGCAGGCCGACTCTGCCATCATTTCTACACTCTCCTCGTTGATCAATACTCGGTCTGATGCACTTGAAGGAATGATCAGCGCCAATGCTCTGAAGACAGAAGGGCTGAAGAAAACGATAGACTTTGTGTGTGCCGAAGTACAAGATCTAAAGAAGAGTGTGAAAGATGTAGATTCCAGGCTTAAAGATCAAGAAGGTCATACGGTCACCTGGAAAACACGCATTTCTGATCTGGAGAGATACTCTCGCAGGTGGAATTTGAGTTTGTTTGGAGTGCCTGAGAGTTTCAAGGAAGATGTCAGATCCGAGGTCATTCGAATCTGCAGCGAGCTTTATCCCGAGGCCAAGAACAAGTACCCTGATGTTGTCGACACTGTGCATCGTCTCGGGAGGAGAGGTGACAACACAAAACCTCGCGCCATTATCATGCAGTTTACCTGACGAATTATCCGCGATGCCTTATGGAAAACTGTCAAGAAGTCCCAGTTTCTCCAAGACAACCACCCGCGCTTCGCAGAGGATCTGACTGCGCTGGACCGGGAGAGACAGAAGAGCTTGTGGCCGAGAGTGAGAGAGGCGAGGGCCGCTGGAAAAACAACCTGTTACATCGGAGCGCGTGCGTTCATTGAAGGTGTGGAGGTTACTTTGTGAGTTCATCAAGATGGTGACTGTTACCCGTCACTATGGCATTTGAGTCATCACCGTATTACAGCTGGACCTTTAATTTGGTAATTTAAATTGGTCAGTTAAGCTCTGTTTATCTCAGTTTTCTTCTCATCTATCAGTCAGTTTTGACTTTTTGCCTTTGTTTTGACTCATGTTAACAGCTGTTCATTGCTGTTTGTTTATCAATGTCAATATCGTTCATTTCTCTTAATGCCAAGGGTTTAAGAAACAGTGTAAAGCGCAAAGCGCTCTTTTTGTTTGTTAAAAACCATGGATCAGACTTTTGCTTTTTTCAAGAAACCCATTCCACACAAGACGATGTTAAATTCTGGAGGTCCCAGTGGGGCAGTGATGTTTGGATGTCTCACGGCACAGAGAGATCAGCAGGTGTCGCCACTTTAAAAAATAAGTTTGCTGGTGAGATTTTGCACATTGTCAGTGATTCCAAAGGTCATTTTCTCTTATTAGTGGTTTCACTTGGTCAGACCATCTCAGTTTTATTAAATGTGTATGGGTACAATTCTTCTAAAGAAAATGCCACTTTAATGGATGTGATCAGTGAAAATATACAGTACTGGTTAAATAAATACCCCAATGCTGTTGTTATTTTAGGTGGGGATTAAATAGTGATTTAGATAGGTTTCCCCCTAGAGCTGCTTCTATAAGCCCAATTATGAATAATTTCATGTTATGTTTTTGTGTTGTTGATATGTGGAGAGAAATATATCCACACCAGAGACTTTATACATGGAGCAGTAAAGACCGTTCTAAGCAGTCCCGAATAGATTATTGGCTCATCTCCCGAAGCCTAGCAAACAGTTGTAAATCAGTCAGCATTCATGCTACACCTCTTACAGATCACAGTGCTATCTCTCTTAAGATCTGTCTTTCTGCATTCCTTGATTTCAGCTCATCTCCTTCTTATTGGAAACTGAACAGTTCTCTTCTCCTGTTTGAAGATGTTCAGAAGAATATTACATTATTGATTGAGCAGTCCTGGAGAAGAGCTTTAGTGTTAGGCTAATATTGTTGCCAGTGGGAGCTGTTAAAGTTTGAAATTAGTAAATATTTTAGAAAATTCGGTAGTAATTTAGCTAAACTTAAGAGAGCAGAAGAAAATAAGCTGGTGTCTAAAATTACAATACTTTCCTCTAAACCCCCAGAGCTGTTTTCTGAATCGGATAAGCTTGAGTATGCTGACCTGCAATATAATTAGATGAGATGTACACTTATAGGGCACAGGGTGCTTACATCTAGATCTAGACAAAAATGGATGGAGGAGGGAGAATGTAACACGGCATACTTTTTCAGATTAGAAAAGAGTCGCTTAAGTACTTCACTAATCGAAACTCTTAATATTGAGGGACAGTCACTAATAATCCTCAATCAATTGCACATTTCTGTTCTAAATTTTACAGTAAACTAAAAATTATTCTGAAGAGGCAGCCCGTACTTTTCTGGAGTCTGTTAAAATTTGTAAAACTATTTCAAGAGATGACAGAAATCTCCGTGAGAGTGAAATTACTTTATCTGAAGTTAGTAACTCAATTCTAGAACTTAACAACAATAAATCTCCCGGAACGGACGGGCTTACCGCAGAGTTTTACAAACAGTTCTCTAAAGAAGTGTCTCCTTTTTACTTAAGGTTTTTGAAGAAAGCATACAGAACGAGGCTGTCCCCCCGACTCTCACTCAAGGTTTAATTACTTTAATTCCAAAACCTAAAAAAGATTTACTTTTAATTGACAACTGGCATCCCGTTTCTCTGCTTAACAGTGATTATACAATTGTAGCTATTATATTTGCTAAAAGATTAAAATCTGTACTGGGTTCTGTAATAGACGAGACACAATCTGTTTTTTTGAACAAAAGACACATTGTTAACAATATAAGGTTGATTCTTTATTTATTAACTTATTCAGACTTGATTCAGGAGGACAGCTTCATTCTTTTCTTAGATTTCTATAAGGCTTTCGATTCTTTAGAGCACCAATTTATTATTAATTCATTAGAAAAATTTGGTTTTGGGGATATGTTTTGCAGAGTAATTAAAACCCTTTACAATAATGGAAGTGCCTCGATTAAATTAAAGAATGGCACTTCACCAAGGTTTAGTTTATCCAGAGGAGTGAGACAAGGGTGTCCTATTTCTCCCTATTTATTTCTTCTCTGTGTGCAGCTACTGTCATCTTTTGTATGTGAAAGCGGTATTCGGGGTGTCCATAAAGCGGATCGAGAAATATTTATTAGTCAATTAGCAGATGATACCACCTTATTTTTAAGAGATACTTCCCAAATCCCAATAGCAATTAATTATATAAAACTTTTCTCTAAAGCTTTGGGTCTTAATCTAAACATAGGTAAATGTGAATTAATGTCTATTAAAAATTGTACAGCATCCACTATTTTTAATATTCCAGTTAAATCTGAGATTACATATTTAGGCATTGTGATAACTAAAAATCAAGATAAAAGATGTACTTTGAACTTTGACCTGGTTATATTAAAAGCCCAAAGAAGATTTAACACATGGTTGCAGAGAGACTTGACCTTGAGAGGCAGAGTACTGCTGGCTTACATATGCTGCACTCTCTCTATATGTGGACAACTACATTTGTAAATCAGTTGATAAAATCCTGTTTAATTTTGTTTGGAAAAACAAAATCCATTATGTTAAGAAGTCTGTAATAATGAACATGTATGAGTATAGTGGGTTGAATTTCCTTGATTTCTCTTCTTTGAATAACACTTTCAAAATTAATTGGATTAGGCAGTTTTTGTGTAATCCAAACTCAATCTGGAGTTTTATCCCCGATTACTTCTTTTCCAAATTAGGTGGTCTCCCTTTCCTATTGATCTGTAATTATAATATTGCTAGAATCCCTTACAATTTATCTAAATTTCATAATCAGGCATTACTTGCATGGTCATTAATCTTTAAGCACAATTTCTCCCCTCACCGGTACTTTATTTGGAACAATCAAGTCATTGTATATAAGAGAAAATCTTTGTTTTTTAGTAATTGCTTTGAGAAAAACATTTTGATTGTTTCCCAGTTATTTAACTCAGAAGGTCTTATTTTAAGTTATGAAGAATTCTTATGTAAATTTGATTTTCTAGTAACTCCCAAAGAATTCTCCATTCTCATGGACGCTATTCCTAAAGGAGTTGTCATGCTTTTAAGGGACTCTGTTAGATCACCCAGTGCTTTATCTATTTCTTTGGACCCATTTGAAATCCCAGGAAAACTGCTTTTTGTCACATCCTTCATCACGTAACTATAAGATTAGATCGCTCTTTCAAAAGAAGCTTGTAACAACTCCCTGTGTGGTGTCTTATTGGAAGAATGTTGTTGATCATATTGATTGGAAAAAAATTATGGACTCTGTCTTCTAAATTCATAATAACTAACAAGGTTAGAGAAATCTCATTCAAACAGATTTTACCCAGCTAAAGTGTTTCTGAAAAGGTTCAAATCAGATACAAGCTGTTCTTTTTGTGGTGACCCTAATGAAACTGATATGCATATCTTCTGGGATTGTCCTCACACACAGCTATTTTGGATTGAATTCTCTAATGTTATCAATCTCAATGTGCTCCAGGGTTTCTCTTTGCTTTTTAAGGATGTACTGTTTGGCTTCTTTACCATGCAAAAAGATAAAATTAATGATTATTTTATTATTAACCTATTATTACTTCTTGCAAAATTTCACATTCACTGCAGTAAATTCACTCATCAAAATCCTTTATTTATTGTTTTTTAAAAAGAGGTTCAACAGTATATCCAAACTATTTCATCTTCCAAGAATCTTAAAGCTCTTAAAACAGTTAATTTATTTCATCTTTTTAACTTATTTTGTTAAAGCTTTCGTTTTGGATTATTTACATACATCTATAAATGGTGCTTTGCATGTAATGTCACCTCTTTGTACCTAATGTTGATATTTTCTGTACTTTTATCTTTGGCACCTTGGCATTAATAATATATATTAAAAAAATATATTATTACAAATAGGATCTTCTTAGCAGAGAAGCAGCTTTTACAATATTTTAATTTTTTTGTAAAGTGAAAGTAGCCATTCAGGGTCATTCACATTAGAGATGAATTTAATAAAATCTATCAAAAAAAAAAAAAAAATCTTCCTTTATTACTCCTCTGCCCTCACATATCAACGTGACTTACGTTTGTTACCCACTGCCCCTTAGTGGCTATATGCAGGAACTGCATAACATATATAACACTAATTATGAATTTATATTCAAACAGCTTGAATATTACAGTAGCTATATGCAGTCCGTTGGCGTCTCCCAGTGGTCTTGTTTGGTATGGCAGGTTGACTTATGCTTATTTGTTAAAGTTACTGTATAAGCTTCACATACTTTTAAGTACTTTTAAGTTGTAAAGAATATCTGCAGTGACATTCTTGCTAAGTATTTTTGGAAATATAGAACACTATGTTTAGGTCTATCTTGAATTTGTTTAGTTTAAAAATAATTACATGGAATAAAAAGATAATAACTCTAGAATTTTCTTTAAATAGAAAAGGTTGGGGGTGTGTGGGGGGCTTGAAGTATTGACTCGGAGAGGAGGGGGGCCTTGGAGTAAAACAGGTTGGAGTTTCAAAAAGCTCCGTTGATAATGTGTTCTTTGCTCACATTCTCTATATAATGCATTTGTTTGAATAACCGTGAAAATAATGTACAATGTTTTTATTAAACTGTGCCCACATGAAAAAATACTATAGTAATTCATAATAAATACTATAGTGTTTTTGAACCATACAATAGTAAAGTAACTGAATTAATTTGTTGTGGTAATTCTATAGTTGTTGTGGTAATATAACAACTATAGTAATATAAACAAATTACTTTACCCAATACTGTACTAAGTTTTCTACAACTATAGGGTGTATTATACTACAATACACTATAGTTTACTGTAGTAAAAACTAAAGTATACTACAGTATTAATTACAGTTTATCAGTTCACTATAGTTAATACTACAGTATGCTATAGCATTCATTAACAAAGTGTTGTAAATATATACAGTATAATACGCTTAACTATAGTGGTTCAAAAACACTATTGTATTTACTATAAATTACTATAGTATTTTTTCATGTGGGTGATCACGTTAAAACAGTTTCCATCATATTAAAAACAGTGAAGCTGGGTCCCCTCCTCTTTTTTTCACAAATTGCACCCTACTTATACATCACAGCTATGCATACAACTTGCAAAATTATTCATTTCTTTTCACCACAATTCAGAGCATTGACTGCAAATGTCTATGACAAATAAGAAGAGAATTAATAAATCAAGAATGATTTACTGTCATTGTTTGAATATGCAATCATGTAATAAGTAAAAAATGCATAATAAATAATAAAATTTAATAATAAATAAATGCATTATGATTAAAAAAAATCCATAAAAATGTAATCTGATTAAAAGCATTATAAAATGTAGTATACTGTAATTATGAGTACTTGATTTTTGTAATCTAATCACGTAATCTAGATTGCATGTAATCAGATACTACCCAGCTCTGCTGCTATTTAAAACAAGACATAAGTAATGTTTCCACCTGTCCCATGCAGCATTTTTGGCTGAACTGTCCCTTTAAAAATCCGAATGTATCTCATAAACCGAACGGGTCCCTTTAAATCGAGTGGAGCAGGTGGGTGTTCCCCTGCGCAACACAGAGCTGAGCGCAGTCACTTTCACAGATATCAGCCGCTGGTCCTCGACGCTTTGGTGAAATGCTGCAGCTGAATGACAGCGTAGACCCTGAGAGTCCGGGTGCGGCTGTTTTACACCCCGCGGACTGTGATGTTGGGCTGGATTTGGCCCGAGCTGGAGCTTCAGTGGCCTGCTGCACCCCTCTTCAGACCCTCACGCCTTTCCATGTCCACAACCCAACCATGCGAGCCAAAGTCAAGGATTATTTCGTCTTTAGGGTGAGTAACCCAGTATTCGCTACAGCACGTCCGGACTCAAGGTTGTAATATGTGTAAAATTGTTTGCATCTTTAGTGTGTTGACTAGTTGGGGCTGTATGTCAAACCCTAAGAAGCTGTCTATCTAGACAGCACGGATGATTATGATAGGCATGCTGATCGCGTTCATAGAATGAGCGCAGTGATATGGATCAAGTTGACACGCAAGAACGGATCCTGTGTGAATGTCTGTGTTGCCTGAAAATGCTTTCTACATAGGGTGCTCACCAGGTTTTGTGACACGGCCATTGATTTGTGCCCTTTAGCTGGAAAGAAATGCAGCCAGAAAGCAATGCATGTTGTAACCTTGTAACATTTAATTCTGAAACACTAACTAGAATTAGGAAACCCAATTAATGTGACAAAGTTTATTTTTTTTTACCAAAAAGAGGCAAGGACAGTATCAGGCATGTTCAGAATGCAATTCTAATATGTAGCATGCTCTATGCACTACTGCCTACTACAGGTTTAAAATAGTATACAGTGATAAACATTTGACACAGATTTAAATTATTCTGCATTTATGGGGCATATTTAAAAAAAAAAAAAAAAAAAAAAAAGTTACAGTATATTGTTATTTTGCTATTATTGTATCATAAATTGAGAATACATTTTAATACATTTGATGCATCATGATTTCTGCATGTTTGTACACAGATTATTACACTCAAATCTGTATACAGTGGCATGCGAAAATTTGGGAACCTCTTACAGAATCTGTGAAAATGTGAATAATTTTAATAAAATAAGAGTGATCATACAAAATGCATGCTATTTTTTTTATTTAGTACTGTCCACAAGACAAAAAAATAAATAAATAATTAAAATAACTGAAATTATTAAAATATACCCCCTTCAAAAGTTTGTGATTGTGGTTCTTAATACTGTGTGGTTAGCTGGATGATCCACGACTGTTTTTTGTTTTGTGATGGTTGTTCATGAGTCCCTTGTTTGTTCTGAACAGTTAAACTGAGCACTGTTCTTCAGAAAAATCCTCCATGTCCTGCAGATTCTTCATTTTTCCAGCATCTTTTGCATATTTGAACCCTTTCCAGCAGTGACTGTATGAGTTTGAGATCCATCTTTTCACACTGAGGACAACTGAGGGACTCAAACGCAACTATTAAAAAAGGTTCAAACATGCACTGATGCTCCAGAAGGAAACATGATGCATTAAGAGCCGGGGGGTGAAAACTTTTGAACAGGATGAAGATGTCCAAATTTTTTATTTTGTTGAAATACCTTTTTTTTTTTTTTTTTTTTTTTTTTTTTTTTTTCCATTTAGTACTGCCCTTCGGAAGCAACAGAAGATACTTGCATGTTTCCCGGAAGACAAATTAAGTACAATTTACCTTGATCTTCAAATTCAAAAGTTTTCACCCCCCGGCTCTGTATGTCTGATGGTGAAGGAGACCCATGCAGTGGCGTACGTTATAAACAATGGGAGTAGTGTGGTATCATGCTTTTGTGTTTGATCTTGAGCTGTTGTCATCTGTGTATGTGAAATATAGCTGTGGTTCTCAACCTGGGGGCCTCAGCAAACTTCTAAGGGGCCCTCAAGATGACTTAAAAATATTTATAATGTATATTTTTATACATGTTTTGAATATACGTTTGTCTAGTTGTGCAAAAATATTTTACCATAAAGAAATTGTGAATGAAAAATGTTTTTAAAAATCCTTTGATGCTTATCCTGTAAATCACAAACACCTGGACAAGTCATGGGGCCTCCGAATATTTTTTGGGGGAAAATGGAAACCTTGGAGTCAAAAAGTTGAGAACCACTGGCTTATAAGGATTTTAACTACACAGTAGACATAAGTTCTATCTGTCTGTCTGTCTATCTATCTCTATTTATTTATTTTGACATCCATTTGCTGTAGTTTCAAGCATCTAGGCCTAAATAAGCTGTTCTTTTTGTTCTGGTCTCAGCCAGGAACGATAGAGCAGGCGGTCAATGATATCCGCACGGTTGCCTTGCCTTCAGAAGATGGAGAGGTTCTTAGCGTGTGGCTGCTAGCAGAGTGAGTCTATTGCCACCCTTTTATAGCACAATATCACTTTTACTTTTATTGCATGCATTTTTAAATGAACAGAAGGGCCTTATGTGGATCTTGATTGCAGCCTTTACACAAAAATATACCATGGTGCTGGCTTTTGGGAAATACTGTTTTTTTACATTTACTATGGGAGAACCATGATATCCATTTGAAGTACCTATGTAAATACCATGTGAATATAGTATCTGTCAGTAATATACATCAAAGTACTGTGATATTAACATCTGCTAACTTCACTACACCGCTTCTGTATGTTATGCAGCAGAATCTGAAAGATGTCTGTTCAGCCAGATTCATGTGCTCTTTATATTTTACCACAGAATTGATCACTGGAACAATGAAAAAGAGAGACTGGTACTTATAACTGAGAGGTAAGAAAGTAAATCATCATTGAGAATTGTGTTTAATACATTAGTATCAGGAATCCGGTTCTGAATGAGCTGCTGGTTTGTTACAGGTCTTTGTTGGTGTGCAAATATGACTTCATAAACCTCCAGTGTCAGCAGGTCATCCGAATTTCCCTGAGCGCTGTGGACACCATCTCAGTCGGCGAGTTTGAGTTCCCCCCAAAATCCCTCAACAAGTAAGACACTTCATTCTGTTGATGTGACATTGTAATTATATTTTATAATTACATTTAATTATATTAAAACTCTAAATGAGGTCTAGGCAGAATTATACTTTGTGTGTTTGTGTGTGTGAAGGAGAGAGGGAACCGGGATCCGTGTCCAGTGGGATAAGCAACCAAGACCTTCGTTCATAAATCGCTGGAACCCCTGGGCCACTGACATACCCTACGCCACCTTCACCGAACACCCCATGGCACACGCCGATGAAAAAATGGCCTCCCTCTGCCAGGTGAGTGTGCTTTCCTACTAGTGTTTGATTCATATTGATTTTTACTCATCTTCTGCGTTATGGATACCAGCTGCATTCCCACTTTCTCTTCTCTCTGACACACATAGCAATATAGTTTGTTGCACAATGTGTTTCAGAGTGAAGTTTCTAGAAATTTAAAAAATTTGGTTCTCAAATCAAAATTGGGCATATTTGTATAAATATATTGTATTTGTCTATTGAAATCTTTTTACATCAACCTGACCAGGGACAACAGATGAAAATTTGCCATCTTGGCTAACATTTTATATTGAGTTTATGCATTTTAAAATGTATTTTCCACGATTAAATAAATAATAGATGACTTAATGTGCGCACAAGCAGTTCATGATCTGGTGTTGCGTCTCAGATCGGCTTGGTTTACAGAAAGTGAAACAGCCCATGTGCTGTGAGTTTAGGCTGCCAATTACACTTTTTCACATTCACATATTTTCCATCATTTTTGTGGATTCGAAGCTTCTTTGCAGTTTTCCTCCAAAATAAATGCTCAAGAGTTTAACTTTTGCAAGAGAAGAAATTCATGACGTATTGTAAAGTAAAAATGAATATATTAAATTAATAAAATATAATGCAGTTATATTACAGTAGTAATATTTCTATCTTTTATTATTATTATTATTATTATCTAACTCAGAGAGGTAGCAGGCTTGAGGAATCTTGATTGATAAGACAATACTTTGTATAAGGTCAAAATTAAATTAAATTCTCTTACTGTTCAAATTTTATGCTTTTATTATGGCATATTTTTGAAAAATTGTATAAAAAACTATCTTTTTTAAGGTATTGTATCAAATTTAGAAATTCCATTATCATGACAACATTACGTAATACAAAAATACATTTTAAAATCTTTCAACAAAATACTTAAAAAAACAACTCAAGATGAAATTCATAAATAACTTTCACAATTCTCAAAACAAAAATTCGAGCAGTGCTTCACTGTCAAATAAGCAATCCAAGACTGCAGGTTCTGCCCTAAAAGACATCTCGATCTCAGACAAGAAAATCATGGCTAAAGTCATTGTTCTATTTGTATTTTGCTATATACATAGGAAGACAAATAAAAATTTCATTCTGTTCTCCGTTGAAGCTTGAGAATTTCAAGACGCAGCTTGTCCAGGCTGTGAAAAAAGCCCATAAAGACTTCCCCATCCCGGGACGAGCCAATGGCGTGCTGATACTGGAGCGGCCGCTCCTGATCGAGACTTACCTTGGCATCATGTCCTTCATCAACAATGAAGCCAAACTGGGCTACGCCATGACAAGGGGAAAAATCGGCTTTTAGCTCCTGAATTATCCCTCCATCTCTCTCATCCGCCAGTCAAGTGCTGTTTTTGAGTGATACTGCTACACTTGAGTATGTGAGTCCAGTACATACTACTTGTTTTGTTGTTTGGATAGTGTGTGAAATGTGCCAGGCAGTGAGACGTGGTCACTGCAACAGGATGTGCCTGGATGAAGCCCACTTCCTCTGTTCACAAGTAGTAAAACAAAAAGCCTTTCTAATGTGGTTGAATGGTTTGAAGAAGCAGTTTGTTTGTGTTACTGGCATGCTTTATTGTCCATTGAATTTTTTTAACAAAAATTGTGGCAGTCGACTAGTTTGTAGGTTGACTGAATGACTTAAGGAAGCCCTTTTCAGATGGTTTAGGGTTTACCTGACCCTGCTCTGCTGATTTTCTTAGGGGCCGTTCACACAGAATGTTTCTAAAAATGCTAAACAGCGCTCAGGAACAGTTTTTAAAAAAGTGCAGTGCTGAATGCCTCCTCTGCCATGTTGCCGTCAAATATAACACGCTATAACATACTACTGTAAACAAAAGCTTGCAACGCTTGCTCCGCCTCCATTGTCTGCTGATTGGTCCACTCTTTGGAGCTTTCATTGATGAGCAGCGCTGCGTGTTAAAGTTGAAATTCTTTTAACTTGACATGGCGTCTTAAAAGCGTGGAGCTCATGTGCGAGACACTGCAAACGGCAACGATCCTACACGTTTACATAGAAAAAAAACAATAGAAAAGCAGGGCACTGGAATGGAAAAATGCATACTGTGTGAACGGCCTCTAGTGGAAAAAAAAATACAGGAGTTTCGAGAGACGTTTTTTACAGTTTAACTGTTTTGTAACCTGAATGCAAAAACTTAACTCCGTACTCATGGCAGGATGCTCAAACAAACAAACAAATAATTGCACAAGAAGCATCGCAACGACCGTAGACATCTGTTTGTGTATGGCTGTAGCAACAGAGCTTTAATGGGATTGAATTTTTTTTTAAAAAGCTTCCATTTAACCACATCAACACCAAACAGCTAAAGAATAGGCTGGACAGTCCTGAAATGGGGAGCTTTGTCTGCTAAATCCAACAAAAAGTACATGTTCAAGATGCACTGAATCCGGTGAAATGCATTTGTTTGTATAGTTAATAAAGAATCATAACCTAGTCGCTACTTAAGGAAATAATTTTAGTATAAAATGTAATGTTAATCAATCTAGTTGCATTCAAGATGTTGCATTCTGAACATTTACGATTTCCGCTAAAGTTGCGATGAAAATCAGGCCAGATCTTTTCATCTGTATTTTGACATATATCTGAGTGTAACGTATTAACGAAAAAGAAAAAGAAAAAAAAAATGTAGGGCTTGAATTTGGTTCTATGCATGGTTTGTTGATTGTATTTGGAGGTGTGGGTGTTTGCAGGGACGGGTTAAAGTGCACTAGATGATCGGAGAAGTCCTGCATACGTCACCTGTTAGAAGTCTGCTGTCTCGTTGGTAGATTCGCTTATGACATTTTGATTAAACAATACAAGGCAAAAAACAATAATAATAAGAAAAACGTATGCTCAGGTGAATTATTCACAATACAATCTATAACATGCATTTGAAAAATAGATTTCCATTTCATACCAACTTTAAATACCAGTGGAGTTTAGAGATTCGTCCATTTTTAAAATGGTGTACTTCATTCATGAAACACAACCAGAAGAAATGTTTGTGAGTTTTTCAGCTGAATGTAAATTTCCATATTTAATTCAGTGTTCACAATTGATCGCAAAAAAAAATATATATATATATATATATGTATGTATGTATGTATGTATGTATGTATGTATGTGTTTTTTTTGTTTTTTGTTTTTTTTTACAAATGATTTGCATGAAAATTTGTTCGGTTTGTTTCATGAATGAGGTCCAATGTGGCTAAAAAGGTTTCAAAACATGTCAGAGAAAAACTGCATGCCTTCTTAACAGCACTACTAACAAATGACAACTAAGGCTTACATTATATAAAATGTATTCATTTTACTCTAAACTGCAGTGCTTTTATAGGGGTTGAAACTCTCTGAATAAAATTGTTTTGGACTGTTACTGAAGATACTAATTACGATTTTGTTTTAGTACTTTGGTATTGCTGACATATATCTCTAATAATTTTAGATTTATTTAGATCTAGACCCATGAGTCCTTTAAATTCATATTCAATACCATCTGCTCTGTCGTCTTTGCAAAATGTAACACTTTCGCATAAAGGAAATAAAGCTCAATTCTAAACTTATGAGGTCAAATTGCATTATCAATGTGTGAAATAAATGTTGTAATACAGAACAAACAGTATCAATAGCATTATCTTTAGTTATAACACTGGCTTAGGTAACACACCAAAAAAACCCACAGTATGATAGACAGAGGACATGTATTCTCAAGTGTGTCCACAGGAAGCACCTGCCTGACATGTATTTCACACTCCGTTCATATTTCAAAATGAATTTCAGGTCTTCTTGTGGCTGCTGTAGTGTACTACTGTTACATGTGCTTTATGTTTGTGTGCTTATCCATGATTTATGCCTTATTTCTTTAACCTAAAAGACAATGTTTAAATCCTGCCTAAGTTACAGAAATTTAAGATGAAGTTATGCTTTTCTTTTTTTAACCAAGGCAAATAGATAGTGTGTGTTTGATACTGTTAATTCCTCAGGTGACGTTGGTCAACAGATTGGCTTTAAATGAACTGTTTAAGGATGCATGACAAGGCGGGATGTTCTGACCTTGAAGGTTGCCGCTGTTGAGTGATTACGGGTTCTGAGATTTTGAAGTATTTTTTATGCATATGCGCACTTGTTGGCCAGTTTTATTTTTTGTTTATTTTTTTGCTATGCTTAATGTAACCTTGTTGAAATTATGTCCCGACTGTTTGTTTTTTTAAACACAGGCATCATAGTGTTTTTTTTTTCTATATATATTTTTGGTTTTTAATGTAATGTAATGTTGTGCATGATGATTATGCCTGCAACTTGTTAGGTGTATAATTTGTTAGTCATAGCCTCAATTCACCAAAAAGAAACTGTAAGCACATTTTCCTCTGCTCAAAAACACGTTATTGTTTTTCAAGTGAAAATTATTTGCATACCTATTCATCCATGTTATTATGGTAAAATACTGTTTCTATCACCCGAATCAAGCCTAAATCTGAACTCTTCCAGGTTTCTGTTTAAATTGAATTTTAGAAATCATCTTTAAAAATTGTCTGAATGTCATCACACTTATTTATGTAATATCATCATGCTTTAAGTAAAATGGTTATTTTAACACTTTTCAAGTGTTGTGCATCTTATTTTTACAAAATAATTTATTCAAGGTTGAATCTCTCAAAATTGGACAAGAACAGATTTTTTTTTTTTTTTTTGCATTATTTTTTACATTGTGGGATTAAGCACAAGTCCACACATTCATTAATTGGATGTAAAACAATCTTAAATTAAATCTAAATGCAAGTATTCATATATCTTAGTAGTATTTATTTCTTTAGTAGTTTATTACAGTAATAATTTTTGTCAAATGTTCTTGACAGGTGTTGTGAGATTCACCATAATCTCTAAGAAAAAAAACAAAAAACAAGGGAAACAAATGTAGAAAACTTTATTACAAATGGCTCTAAATTTATAAATATAAATCTAGTTTTTAAACCTTAAACATTAAGGAAAAACAATGAAATACAACAGACATTGTAATTCACATTCAACTTAAAAAAAAAAAAAAAAAAAAATACAGCTACAAAATCACAGCAAATCTAAAGTGACATAAATGTGATGTTTGTATGATATATTTGGTCCTCCAAAACAGCTATTCAGCTAGTGTAAGGCCATAAGAAGCAGATGTGAGGCAAAGCTTCGGTTCATTTGCACTAGGCTGGTGCTGGATAATCACATGTATGCTAAATATCTGTGGTAGCTAGTGCTCTGCTTGAGAACACAAACCACATTTTATTCCCTCACAGACTATTTTACTCATTATAGCATATGCTCTATTGAAAATCATCAGTTCGTGTTTAGATGAAAAAGTTATAAAAAAGTGCTGAGGTATATTTGCAGCCACAGTGTTTGTCTCGAGTGAGAGAGCAAATTTCTTCCACGAGTCTCTCGTGCGGGAGCAGTTTATATTCTGTAGGATTGCAGAAGCTGCTCCTGTATTGTAGAAACCGGCTCTGAGGAGTGTGATGAAGAGCTTTGGTTTATTTCTCCTCCTCTGCTTCCATGTAACACAGGCAGATGTGCTCTTTTGAGAGCAGGACGAGTGAGCTGCCACTGCAGTGCCAAAACAGAGACTGCACCTGAAAACTGCCTGTGAGGAAACACAGAAAAAGTTGTTAGATATTTCCACACAACTTCCTTTTATGCAAGAAGTTTCCTGTATTGTTTAGGGGGAAATGCATTACCTAAATTTGGTTAGGTAAACAAAACAACTATATATGACCTGAAGTTGTAAAAAAAGGCTGATAAAATCAAACCTGTGACTGAACATCAATTCACTTATATAGTAATGCAAAAATAATTTCCTTATAGAATTTTGTCATTATCTTGCTTGATAACAGTAATCAGCCTACAGTGAGACTAATGAATGGTGGAAGAGTTGATCCTGGATGCACTGATATATAAAATTCAGCCCAATACGAAAAGCTGATAATTAGGTATAATGCTAAATGACAGATTAAAAATTTATAAAATAACTTTTTCAGTATAAATAGTCTATCAACAAAAAAACTAAAAAACAAACTAAAATAAATCATTTGAAATGCTACAAAAATGTTGACATCACAGAAATGGATATTCATTTCAAGACTTGATACATTTAAAAGTGATAAATTAGTGTTTTTTTTTTATTGATTAACTTTAATAGGAATCATATGGCAAAGATCATCTAAATCTAAAAATCAAATTCAAAAATATGGGAAATGAGCATGTATAATAATTTACTAAATATACCATATCGACTGATAACATTAAATTAAAGAAATAAATCTGTAATATTAGTAAGTAACTGATATGGTAGTGATGTGTTGTGCGTTACTGGAATGTATTACTGTAATTATGAATAAATTCATCATACTGCCTTGGCTGTCATTTTATGCCTATTTGTAATTTGCATGTTCACTTCAAGTGTCAATAACTTGAATTAAATTAATAATTGATTGTTGATTATACTACAAGTATTTACATAAAGTACACTCAAAGTGATATTTACTATATAGCACATCTCATCTGCTTGATTTTTTTTTTGGTCACAAATGTAATTTTATTATTGCCAAGCTCTTTATATAGAGTGGAATATATAAGTATATCCAATGTTATTTGCATACATACAGTGTGCAAGGTCAGGTTAGGCTTAGGGCAATATAAATATACAGCATATCTCAAATGTTTGATTGCTTGTATAATCTCAAAATGTGTACCAAATATTGTCACTCAGTACTAATTTGCTAAATGCAAAGAATGCAAATGAAAAGAGCTATGAAAACAAAATTGACTTAATCTTTTTTTTCATGTGTGAAGAGATTCAAATTCATGATGGTTTGTCTTTACATTTTTGTGAAAGATGCAGTTTCACCAAGAATGCTGCAAGTGTCATAATGTCCTGTGCTTGTCACTAATATTCTAGGAATATTGTCACTAATATTCTAGGAAAAACGAAAAAGAAAAACGAAAAAAGAAAAATATTTTTAACAGCTTCATGACCAACTAAATAATATTCATAGCAGGAAAATTTAGCCACAACTAGCAGGTGGCACACAATTCATTTTGACCAGTAACACAAGCCACTTACTGCTTTATTATAACACACAGATCTGTACGTGCTGTTCAAGCAGCGGAGTGAAAGCTGGTTTGAATGTAATGCCATGCACTGGGGTGAAACTGGATCCATACCTTCAACTGGTACATTCACAGACACGCAGCCAGCTGGTGACCACAGATAAACTTTGGTGTTTCCGGTGCAGAGAGCCAGTCGAGGTCTGCGTGGGTCCCAGACAAAGCAGCGCACAGGAGCCGTCTGCTCTAGGACGGCCAGCAGACTGAGTCTCTGCATGTCCCACACCCACAGGCTCTGAGGCATGTTATCTGACAGACGTTAGACACAGCGTCAGTGGAAACCACTAACAACACCCTCACAAACACGAGCCTATGAGCCACAGTTGTCAGGGTGTCTGAATAGGCAGAATGAAGTCCGTTTAATGCAAGGGAATTTCCTAGGAAGCAAGGGCGCCAAATGGCTCTGAAAATCCCATCCAGGCTGGCATTAGCAGAATGTAATGCTTCTCATAATGGATACTGTTGCCAAATGGAACAAAAGTCATGAAGACTGAGATGAACTACACAGCTAGGTGGAGTTGTTTCCAGAGTCATCGAAAATGTTTCTGTGAATTTTAACATTGTGATTTCTGGGGCTAGAAAAGTCATGAAGACCAAACAAATCTTAACAAGTAATAGAAATGAACACTACAGGCAGCCACAGGTCAATTTTGAGATTTTGGGCTATTTTGCGTCCATTACTGGTCCTCTTTCTGACTACAGGAAAGAAAACAGGCAGGTTTGTTAAAATTTAAATTTGTGGGTGTTACAGTATTTTCTGATTTATGCAGTTATAGAGATATACAAAATCTCTTCTGTAAAAACCTTTAAAGGTGCACTAAGCAATTTTTGAAAAACGCTTTTGACCACAGTGTCGGACCATGTCCCAAAACACACTTGCAGCCAATCAGCAGTAAGGGGCGTGTCTTGTAATGATACAGCGCTCAATTTGAGTGTACAGGACTGATATTAGCAGATCGACTATAGATAGAGAGAACTGGAAGATTAAAAAAAAACTAAAAATTCAAGAAAAAAAAAAAAAAAAAAAAAAAAAAAAAAAAAAAAAAAGAGGAAAATATTGGAGGACCAAAACATTAAAAAGAAAGGTTACAATCAGGCAAGAGGTAGGACCCGCGTTAATATCGGAGCAGCTTTCCAGCGCTGGAAAGAACTCAAGGAGCGGGAAGGGCTCGAATCGGACACCGAGATTGCGTTGTTTCTTTTTAATAGGCGAGTAACGTTGATTTTGCTTGTTTCTGCGATCGTAGTTATGCCAGGGATGTGTACGTACATGTGGGGCGGAGATATCAAAATAGGGGTGACGTCCTATTGGGCTATGGGCGTGTTTGTTTTTGTGCTTTCAAATATCAACATCGTTTGGGGGAAAAAAAAAAAAAAAAAAAAAAAAAAAAAAAATCGCTTAGTGCACGTTTAAAATGTCAACAAAATGAAACAAGAATTTTGAAAGTGGCTTTATCAAATGTTCTGATTTCTGTTTTGGAAATTAATGCAAATGAGTGCATATTTAATTAGATAATGGAACATTTGCATATTTAGCAATATAACTTCATAAAACTTCTTTCTTAATCTACAGTGATTAATCAACTGGGGAAATTATGGTGATGTATAAATATACCATATTCACCTGCAGTATCTAGTCTTAACCGAATATAAATGTTTGCAGTTACTCTCATCTCTAAAATATTTCACTTGCTAGAAATTGCTCTTGATATGTGATCTATGAAATCTTTAAAATGTTTAAAATCTAGTTATGCAATTTATGGAAATTCACATTCAGAGTTCATGATTGCCTCACCATTCTTTGTAGCAAGGAAGCGATTATCAGCGCTGAAAGCCAGAGCAGAGATGCCGATTTTTGGGTTGGCTCGGTCTGGATCGGGCTTGATTACTGGCACCTGGGCTGGCAGTAGTGTGATCTCATCTGAAACAAGGCAAGTCTATCTGATTAAAATGTTAAGCACAGTTTTCACAATTTAAATGTATTTCACCACCTATTTCTGGACTTCAGCTTATCTTTCTTTCTTACTTTCTTCCTTTCTTTCTTTACAAAGCACTTTCACACAACTACTGCTTGATCCAAATGCTGTACAACACAACTAAAAAAACAAAAATGTCATTGACATGGCTAGATAAAAGCTAGTCATTGACATGGCTAGATAAAAGCTACTGACAAAAGATGTTTTTTAAGCAGGTATTTAAATATTGGCAAAGAGGGCGGAGCTCTAATAGAAGCTGGTAATTTGTTCCATAGACTAGGACCGACAACAGCGTAGGCTCGATCACCTCTGCAATTAGAACCTCGATCTAGAAACAGAGAGGAGACCAAGATTACTGGATCTTAGCGACCTCTTTGGTTTATGAACAGGGATTGCCTCAGAGAGATATGATGGTGCTTGATTATGAAGAGATTTAAAAACAAAAGTTAGAATTTTAAAAACTATTCTAAGTTTGACTGGTATCCAATTTAGCGAAATAACAATGGGCGAGATGTGATCGAACCGCCGTCTGCCTGTCAGCATCCTTGCAGGAGAATTTTGGACCATATGTAAACGCATTATAGAGGACTGACTTATACCATAGTATAGAGAATTACAGTAATCTAAATGAGATAAAACAAACAAGTGAATAATCGGTTCAAACTGTTTTACAGAGAGTACAAGATTTGATTTTCGATAAACGCCGTTAAGTGGAAGAAACTTAATTTGGCCACTGCACTAATTTGTTTCTCAAAACCCAGGTTGCAATTAAAAACAACACCAAGATTTTTAGCACAGGGTGTAAGTAGGAAGAGAGGTGACCGAAATGAAGGGCACAGTCTTCATATGACTTTAAACCAAACAAACTGATTTTGGTTTTGTTCTCGTTTAACTCTAAAAGATTCTGCTTTAACCATATTTGTAATTCATTTAGACAATCCAACAGAGGTCCTAAGAATTCTTTACTTTTATGCTGCAAGGGAAAATAAAAACTATCATCTGCGTACAGGTGGAAGGACACTCCATATTTCTCAAAGATAGCACCCATCAGTAGCATAAATATAGAAAATAAAACTGGGGCAAGAATTGAGCCCTGTGGCACCCCACAAGCAAGCAACCATTTCAACACCTTGCCCTGTAACCCATCACAGCTCTCCAGCCTGGAAATCAAGATATTGTGATTAACAGTATATTCTGTAAGCTAACAGATGATGTGCATTAATGCTAAACCATATAGTGCACATTTGTAACATTTAATTTTTTACCTTAAATTTCACTTATAAATGCTTTTATAAATGCCACTAATAAAAGTTTAGTTGTTTTTGTTGTACTGCATTAATGCTGAGTAGAACTTCAAAATTATCAAAATTATTATTAAAATTATTATTATTAAATTATTTAAAAACACACACAACTGTATTTACTAAAAAAAATAAAATATGTGCTGTTAATAATTATAGTAATGATATGCCTTTTTTTCTTTTGATTTTGGGTGGAATATAGCCTGGATATGTTTTCATGAAATTCACCCCCAAAAAAGGGCTATTTTTTGTACAGTACCTTTAAAATGTCTCTATGCAGAAATGCACACAAGTTTTTCAGTCTGGTTCTCATGACAGCACCTGGAGATTTGGTTTGGTGCTCACACTGCAAATAGTGTGACCCCTTATATACAACCATAAAAAAATAAAATAATTAAATTGTAATAATAGTAACATTGCACTTTATTTATATAGATTTTATATTTTTGCATTTTGCTGTGAAATTGGCAGTGTATAGCCAAGATTTATGCGTTCAGTTTGAATGGAAATCTTATGCAGCATTACACTTAGTCAATCTAAAATGGTGATTGTGCATTAATCATCAGTCAACTATGTCGGTACACAAATGAGCGGTCAAATTGTGGATAACCTTAGCATATAACCAAGTTGCTGAACTGGTGTCGATCTGTTAACTACATGTAATATGTGGTCAAATGTTAAGGCGCTCAAGTTTTTTTTTCAGCTTAGTTTCAATAAATCTTGTTTTCTTTCATATAACCACTTTCTGTGTAGTTTAGGGCTCATTGTAACATGAGATCTCTATTATCATGATGCTGGTGAGATTTATGTAGCGGCATCTGCAGACCGCTGTCAATAGTCCAGCAACAGAAATAGTTACTCATCATTCTTAATGACCTGCCACCATGTTAATCTACGGACTCCACTGAAACAATGCTGTCTGCATAGCAGGTAATATTAGTGCCAGCACACATAATAGAAACCCCTCCTCACATTATAAACATAGTTTACCTATCAAGAAATGAATCCTACCAAGATTAATGAAACTTACACTTGCTCTGTGTGCTAAACAGTGAATTATCCACGGTCAACTGATGAATAGAAAGATCCTCACTGCCCACAACAGGCCTTTTCTCCATTTCCTTAAACACCACCTAGAAAAAACAAAGTGTGTTAGAGTATGCAACCAGAAAAAAAAACAAATAAAAAAAAAAAAGACACTGGCTAATTTTAAAGTATTTCATTTATAAACAAGCAAAATGAATATTTCCACAAAGGTCCAGTTTGTGCAACCCAGGCTTACTGGAAAAACATGTCTATAGCAACATATGCAAAATGATGCTTCTGGCATGTTTCACAATACTTTCAAAGTGAAATGTCCGGTGAGTGGCACAAAAATTATGCTTTCTTTTATCTGAAACATAAACAATCTAGCAACGTTTTATTCCATCGGTAGTCATACGTATTGTGGCAGTTTGGAGATTAAATGCCCTGTGAGTGATACTAAAAGGTTAATGTTTCTATAAATGAGCTCTTTTATTGTGGCTTGTGTTTTACAATACTTGTACCTAAACACTCTTCATCGCAAGTGCAATTCAGACTCCTGCTGTATCAGGTGTGCTAACAAGCAAGTTTACTAGCATCAGAAAAGCCATACATATGGAGATGGCTATGTGATGCAAACAACAAAATAAATAAGTTTACAAATCATGCACATTGGTAAAAGTGTTTTGAGGTTAGAAGTCTCTATTAATGGATAATCCTGTCACTATAATCAATTTCTGTGTAAAGGAATAATTTTTTTTGTTCATTTCAACTGGAAATTGCAGTAAATAGTATGTAGAGGAATGTTTATTTATTTATTTATTTTGCATAGGCGAGTTTTTCCCAATAAGCCTGTATTGATTTTGTGGGTTGTCTGGAAGACTAGTCAGTCCTGTATAATTTGGCTCATGTAGGGTTTCCTACATGATTTCCACCTCATACCATTTGGACATGTTCACATAGGCATGTAACCGAAGAAAAAGACCCTTGGTTTTTTTTTTTTTTTTTTTTTTTTTTTTTTAACTGCACATTCCATCTTAAAAATGTTCAGAACCATCCAAAGACATCAGTCTACATGCATACATAAACCAACAGTTTTAAAAAAGTGCATACTCAACAAATATAGAGGTAAAGTAGTGGATTTTGTTACAACAGTGCAGATTAAAGTAAAGTTGAGAGTTTCTTCCTCCAGACAGGCACTCAGGAGCAAAACACCTACAGCTTTAGTGTTTATGATGGTGGCTGGATGCTCGAATTCTGTGATTTTCTTCCAGGTGATATGATTCAGGATCCGAACCTGATGGAAAGCCCATCAAAAGTCTCTTTTAAACAAAATACATTGTATGAAACTGATATTTTCCATTTGTTTCTTGAAGAGATTTCCTACCTTCTCATCGTAGCTGCCAACGGCCAGGAACTGGCTGCTGGGACTCCAGGCGACAGATTTAATGCCTAGAGACCACTCATACGCACTGTAGGAGGACAACAGGCGACCATCCAGCGAATATAATAATATTTTATACTGAGAGAAACAGAGTTAATCTGATTAGTTAATACTTCACAAGTTTATTAAACTAAAATTGCTTTCATGATAAAAATTCAATTCTATTGCTCAATGATAAAAGACATTCAAAACCCTGTTGCTGCATCAGACAAACAGAGAATGAACCGTTCACAGACCATTTGATGGCAAAACCATTTAATCTTTGGTCAGTGACCAAAATCCAGCTGTAAAAGAAGTCTTTTGAGACCATAAGCAGTGATTTTCTTTAAGTTAAGACAGAGCACCTTACCTCGAGACAGTTGTCCCACACTGCAAGCACACAGCCGTTAGGAGACCACTCGAGCCCCGCCAGATCCTGAGTCTCGCTCTCAAAATGCTACAGACAAAATGAAAACAAAAAAAGAAAGTTCACTTATAAATGCCAGCCAAAATGTCATATCTTAATTTTTCCATGACCATTTTTCACTCTCTCCGATCAAAAAACATGCAACCCAAAATCCAAAGATTAGAGAATTTTTTTGTTAACATTTAATTTCTTATTCTGATAATAATAATAATAATAATAATAATAATAATAATATTATTATTATTATTATTATTATTATTATTTCAATTTATCTGTAAATCTGTAACATTTGAGTAATATTTGTTGTACTGCCTTTATGGTTTTTATTTTTTGTTTTTATTATAAATATATATGATATATTTGATACCACACTGATACCAAAAAAAAGGTTATTTACAAAATGTGGAAGGGAAGAAGCAGCAGCAGAAGAAGCAGAGGAAGCAGAAGAAGAAGAAGAAGAATTAAATATTTTTATAAATTGTGCACCAAACAAAGGGTTGTTCTTTAAAACATAAGTATGTTTGGTAACACTTTCCAATAAAGTCTAATTTGTTAACTTTAGCTTAGGTATTAACTAATGAAGTAACAATGAGCAAAATATATTTTTCTATTCTTTATTCAACTAATGTTAACAGATACAACTTTTTTCTTAGAAATGTTTTAGTAAATGGTCAAATAACATTAGTTAGGATTAACAAATGCTGTAAAAGTATTGTTCATTGTTAGTTCATGTTAATTAATGTAGTTACCAAACGTTTAATACAAGTATTTGATAATCAAGTCATGTATCTTCATCTGATTCAATGATATTTTGCCAGTTTTACTGATGAAGACAACAGACAAAGGGCAGAAAATTTTGGGGGGAGAACTGTAGAACATACTAGCTTTGATAGCTGCACTCACTCTAAGAAGATGCCAGTTATCACACACAAACACACTGATATAGTCTTTACACTCCCGTCTCTCGGCCAGAGCCATATAACGGCCGTCTGCAGTGAAGTCCACACCTGAAAAACATTTGTATATTTGAAGCATAAATAGTCAAACATACGCTATAGATGTTAGGCATACGCTATATACAGGTGCATCTCAATGAATTAGAATGTCGTGGAAAAGTTCATTTATTTCAGTAATTCAACTCAAATTGTGAAACTCGTGTATTAAATAAATTCAATGCACACAGTCTGAAGTAGTTTAAGTCTTTGGTTCTTTTAATTGTGATGATTTTGGCTCACATTTAACAAAAACCCACCAATTCACTATCTCAACAAATTAGAATACTTCATAAGACCAATAAAAAAAAAAAAAAATAAAAAAAAAAAAAAAAACATTTTTAGTGAATTGTTGGCCTTCTGGAAAGTATGTTCATTATTGTTCATCATTGGCATGGAGGTGATCAGTTTGTGGCACTGCTGAGGTGGTATGGAAGCCCAGGTTTCTTTGACAGTGGCCTTCAGCTCATCTGCATTTTTTGGTCTCTTGTTTCTCATTTTCCACTTGACAAACAATTCAGGTCTGGTGAGTTTGCTGGCCAGTCAAGCACACCAACACCATGGTCATTTAACCAACTTTTGGTGCTTTTGGCAGTGTGGGCAGGTGCCAAATCCTGCTTGAAAATGAAATCAGCATCTTTAAAAAGCTGGTCAGCAGAAAGAAGCATGAAGTGCTCCAAAATTTCTTGGTAAACGGGTGCAGTGACTTTGGTTTTCGAAAAAAAAAAAAAATAAAATAAATAAAATAAAAAAAAATAAAAAAAAAGGACCAACACCAGCAGATGACATTGCACTCCAAATCATCACAGACTGTGGAAACTTAACACTGGACTTCAAGCAACTTGGGCTATGAGCTTCTCCACCCTTCCTCCAGACTCTAGGACCTTGGTTTCCAAATGAAATACAAAACTTGCTCTCATCTGAAAAGAGGACTTTGGACCACTGGGCAACAGTCCAATTCTTCTTCTCCTTAGCCCAGGTAAGACGCCTCTGACGTTGTCTGTGGTTCAGGAGTGGCTTAACAAGAGGAATACGACAACTGTAGCCAAATTCCTTGACACGTCTGTGTGTGGTGGCTCTTGATGCCTTGACCCCAGTCTCAGTCCATTCCTTGTGAAGTTCACCCAAATTCTTGAATCGATTTTGCTTGACAATCCTCATAAGGCTGCGGTTCTCTCGGTTGGTTGTGCATCTTTTTCTTCCACACTTTTTCCTTCCACTCAACTTTCTGTTAACATGCTTGGATACAGCACTCTGTGAACAGCCAGCTTCTTTGGCAATGAATGTTTGTGGCTTACCCTCCTTGTGAAGAGTGTCAATCTTCCCCATGATTGTGTAGCCTAGTGAACCAAACTGAGAGAGCATTTTGAAGGCTCAGGAAACCTTTGCAGGTGTTTTGAGTTGATTAGCTGATTGGCATATCACCATATTCTAATTTGTTGAGATAGTGAATTGGTGGGTTTTTGTTAAATGTGAGCCAAAATCATCACAATTAAAAGAACCAAAAGACAAACTACTTCAGTCTGTGTGCATTGAATTTAATACATGAGTTTCACAATTTGAGTTGAATTACTGAAATAAATGAACTTTTCCACGACATTCTAATTTATTGAGATGCACCTGTATGTAGGCACTGTATTTAAGCATGCTGGCTGATATAGCAGTCACCTTGGATTCACACTGACACTTAGTGACATGGATGGAGCATCACACTAAAGCATGTTTCCAGTTACCTGTACTGCAAATAATTATATCATTTGACAGCTGATTCAAAAGTTTTGGTTTAGTAAGATGCAAGGATGAAATAAACTGATCAAAAGCGACAGTAAATACATTTGACGTTATAATCAGTTTTTATTTTAAAATAAATGCTTTTCTTTTGAACTCTCTATTCATCAAAGAATCCTATTTTCGATCAAATAAATTCATAAGAGAAATAAAAGCATAAGAGAAAAAAAAAAAAAAACACAGACAGTAGTATACCAGTGTTATTTGTATTATTAGTCCTTTTATAGTTTTGGTACTATTATAGTTTTATATTAATAGTTTGAATTAATTTTATTTTAATATTTTCCATGTTCATTGTGTTTTAGTTAAAGTTTTAGGGATTTTGCTGTGTTTTTTCCATTTTTATTAGTTATTGTTTTTTTTTAATGGCTATACTTTATTAATTATTATAATTATTATTATTATTATTATTATTATTTTTTAATCAGTTTTAGTTATTTTAGTACATCAAGTTAACCTAAACAAAAATTAGAAATTGCATTAAATGTGTTGTATAATTAAATTTATCTATTTTAAGTAACAATCTTTAGTTTTTTTTTTTGTTTTTTTTAGGTTTTGTTAACTATAATAATGCTGTAGTAATAATGCTGTAGTCCATATTTAGCATTGCTCTTTTAAGTAGCTTAAGTGTAGTTAATTGTTGTAGTAGCCTGTGGTGTAACAAACTCCTTTTTTCAAAAAGTAGCTTGACTACTGTTGAACTACTTTAAATTATGAGCTACAGTGTCGAAGTATCTTCCCCAACACTGGACAAATGTCAATTATATTATGAATGGAACTGTGCTCCATAACTTTAACCCATGGCTGCAAAAAATAAATGACTAAAATGTTCATAATTCACTCTATT
Source organism: Spinibarbus caldwelli (assembly GCA_039654775.1). Lineage (NCBI taxonomy): Eukaryota > Metazoa > Chordata > Actinopteri > Cypriniformes > Cyprinidae > Spinibarbus > Spinibarbus caldwelli. Next base: position 5,393,098 of record CM077248.1, read on the forward strand.
AGACGGACAACACGATGCTAGGACAGAAGCACCTTTCAACAGGAGTTTTCCCATCAGCTGATCTGAAGGTTGCAGCTCAATCTTCGAGCGACAGTGGAGACAGATTGCTGAATCCACACGGTGCTGGCCAGAAAATGAGAATCTATGGCAGGCATGCATGATATGAACTTAATGTCTTCTGGAGTCTACGTTCTCCTCATGCTGACGGGGTTATGAGTACAATGTGCTGTTTACCAGCTGTCTGTGAGAGCTCACGTCTGGTTAGACACCCAGGGACGAGACTTATATTACAGGTAAATACCCACATGATTCATGTTTCTGTGAACCGGTCCTTACATCTCCTCTCTCACAAACATTTATACAACTAGTTATACATCTGACTCGCATTCACTCACCTTTCTGGCAGGATTTAGGATACTTGATGTAGGATACAGATTTTGTGCACAGGGACCAGACGGTGACTCTCAACTGTGAGGAAAAAGATATTTCCATTAAAAAAAAAAAAGTGTCTATTTAATTTAACTATACAAACTCAATCTGCACCTTCGGGTGGTCAACAGTGAAACACAGGTCTGTGATGTACAAACAGGTTTAAGTGCCAGAATATACCCACTATACCTGACAAAGCTGACTGGTCAAAAAATAACTTTTACAACCCGAATTCCAGAAATGTTGGGACATTTTTTTAAATTTGAATAAAATGAAAACTAAAACACTCTCAAATCACATGAGCCAATATTTTATTCACAATAGAGCATAGATAAATGTTTAAACTGAGAAATTTTACACTTTTATCCACTAAATGAACTCATTTCAAATTTGATGCCTGCTACAGGTCTCAAAAAAGTTGGAACAGGGGCAACAAAGGGCTGAAAAAGCAAGAAATTTTGAAAAGACGACACTACATCACTCATCGGCATGATTCTGTCATTGACATTACTAAATGGGCCCAGGAATACTTCCAGAAACCACTGTCGGTAAACAACGCCGTGCAAAAAAAAAAAAAAAATAAAATAAAAATAAAGCTCTATCATGCAAAAAGGAAGCCATATGTTAACATGGCCCACAGGACACGACGGCACTTCTGGACCAAGGCTCATTTAAAATGGACTGTTTCAAAGTGGAAAAGTATGCTCAGTATGGAAAAGTATGGTCAGACGAGTCCAAATTTGACATTCTTGTTGGAAATCACAGGCGCCGTGTCCTCCGGGCTAAAGAGGAGGGAGACTTTCCAGTGTGTTGTCAGCATTCAGTTCAAAAGCCAGCATCTCTGACGGTATGGGGGTGCATAAGTGCATACGGTATGGGCAGCTTGCATGTTTTAGAAGGCACTATGAATGCTGAAAGGTATATAAAGGTTTTAGAGTTTTCAGAATATGCTCCCCTCCAGATGACGTGTATTTCAGCAGGACAATGCAAAACCACATACTGGAGCTATTACAACAGCATGGGTTCATAGTAGAAAAGTCCGGGTGCTGAATCACAAACACCAAACTAAACACTTTTTGGGACTGGACGAAAAATAAGATTCTTTGCTTCACACTGCCAGCAGCTTACATTCCAGAGACGGGACAACACAGCTGCCGACATTCAAGCAGACGAGAAAGAAATGCCTCGTGGAATCTACTTGCTGCATGAACTGCCACAGACTTCTACAAAGGATTGCGGTTCTTGAAACAAAGTTACTCGCTGGACTTCCAAAACAGGCGGAACACACAGCAGACGGTCATCACCGACCCCCTCAGCATACAGCCGGTGAGTCCTGTGAATCACAACAGTTTATGCCAAGTGTACAGGAACAAGCCGAAACTGATCGACTGACTAATCGATGGCACAAACAGGGAGTGAGACCCAAAGGCACTCGAGACATCAGATTGTCACGAGTATCTCGTATTGCTGTGGTAGCATCCTCTACCCCAGATATGGGTATGACAAGGCTTGCAAACACTGGTATTCTACCACCCCCTATACATCTTGAGAACAGATTTGAAGCATTGATGAATGTGGGTGAGGAATCCCCAAATGTGACTGAACATAGATCGTATCACCCAGCAGCTAACATTGCTACAAACAGACGCTCAAGGTCAAGCAGACAGAGGCACTCAGCTCAGAGCGCAGCCGAGCCCAGGACTCTGACAGTGGGCGACTCTGTCATCAGAAACATCAGTAGCAGGTCTACAATGACATGCTGCTTTCCTCAAGCAACCGTCTCTGATGTGAACAAGGAACTTCGGAACATTCTAATGAAGCACAAGACTGCAAATCGAGTCAACATCCATGTGGAAAGAATGATATTCGGAAAGAGCAGTCAGAACTCCTTAAGAAGGATTTCAGTGAACTCTTTGAAACACTTCAAAAACTTTAAGTTCAGTCGTTCATCAGTGGATCACTCCCAGCAAGGGGAACTAACATGTTTTCACGGCTGGTTGGGCTGAATACGTGGCTACAAAGAACCTGCAGTATAAAAGGAGTCAACTTCATCGACAACTTAAATCTTTTCTGGGGCCATAGACAACTGTTTAAACTGGATGGCCTCCACCCAAACAAACTTGGTGCAAGAGTGCTAAAGGACAATATCTACTTCTGCCTCCATCATCCTTCAGTAGTGTGTGCCAATCCACTCAACCTGAATGTCACACACACCTGGACAGAGTATGAGTGACCACAGGACTTCATATCAGCTTCTGAGTCATCATGTGGTTGAAGAATCCCACAAGGACACTGATAACGCCACGCAGCCACAACAAGCATTGCTCATGGAAACTATCCTGGCTGAGCCCTCCCCACAGAGCTCATCACAGACTGACTGTGACGTACCACAACAGCTCCAAGACTCAGCACCCAAGGACAACTTTCTGGAAAACAGCCAGGGAAGCCAGGACAACATATCACAGCCACCGGAAACACCAGAACCAGAGCCCATCTCACCAGACACATTATCCCTCTCTCCAGCATCTCCACTTCTAAGCTTCTCACAGAAAATGGAGGAACTGGTGTATGCTGGGACCAAACTCTCCCACTCTTTCGCTGCAAGCCCCCAGATACCAACTAAAAAATGGCAGGCTTCATAACCACCAAAGCCTGCGGGCCCAGCTCGCCCTCCTCCTCCTGTGAGAGCTCTCCGGCCGCTGCCACAACGCCAGGGCCCAAATCCTCCTCCATCTGCTGTAGGTGAACCAAAAACAACTGATAACAGCTCTCAGTGATATGTGTCGGGTCTCCGTTATGATAGCAGCATCTGTCACAAATATTTACAGAACAAGCGGGAACCCAGTGTGCCTGTAGCCTCCCCTATTTCTGTTTTATCATGTGATAGAAAGTCTAAGGCCTTCTCAAGCCATATGGCTGACCCATCTAATCTGCGGCCTATTATGCATCAAACTAAGATTGCTGTAGAGACAAAACGTAATTCCATCAAGTTAGCATTTTTAAACATTCGCTCACTAAAAAATAAATCATTTCTGATCAATGATTTAATAACCACAAACATAAAACCTGGATTTTATGTTTCTAAATGAAACGTGGCTATAAGACAGCTGCAGTACAACAGTCCTCAATGAAACAGCCCCTCCTAACTTTAATTTTATAAGTGTCTGCAGGACTGTTAGGAGAGGTGGAGGTGTAACTGCTCTATTTAAAGATGTTTATCAATGCAAGCAAGTGTCATTTGGTCAATATTTGTCTTTTGAATACCTAGGTATTTTGCTGAAAAGTGCTCCACGCATTCTGTTTATCATTATTTACAGGCCTCCAAAATACTCTCCAGCCTTTGTTGAAGAGTTCACAGAACTGTTATCAATGATTTCCTCAGAGTTTGACTGTTTTGCTATTGCAGGGGATTTTAATATTCACATAGATAACGCAGAAATCAAAACTAGAAAAGAAATTATAACCATTTTAAACACTTTTGACCTGATTCAGAATGTGCATGGACCAACACACAATCGTGGACACACTCTAGATTTACTCATCAGTAGAGGTCTAAACATGTCATCCATTGTTATTAAGGATGTAGCACTATCTGATCACTTCTGTATTTTCTTTGATATAATGATCTCTGCTACCACTGAATCTAGATCTGTCTCTGTCAGAACAAGAACACTAGTGCGCTATTTATGGAGGCTATATCTTCAACACCAAGCATTTCTGCAGACTCTGTTGATCTTCTCCTTGATTCCTTTAACTCAAAAGTTAAGAATGTTATTGATGATATAGCTCCTGAAAAAGTCAGAAAGAAGACTGGCAGACAGAAATCACCTTGGAGAAAATCAACAGCAGTTCAGAGTATGAAAATACAATGCAGAAAAGCTGAGCGGATGTGGCGGAAGACGAAACTTGAAATTCACTAGAGCATCTATGAAGTTAGCCTTCATGCTTTCAATGTGGAACTAGCCACAGCTAGACAAACCTTCTTCTCAAACCTTATAAACAGTAACTTAAACGACACTCGCACTCTTTTTGCTACTGTTGAGAGACTAACAACCCCCCCCCAAAGTCAGATTCCCAGTGAAATGCTCTCCGACAGCAAATGCAATGAGTTTTCTTCCTTCTCTGAGAAGATCAATAATCTCAGAAGGGCGATTGACACATCGTCAAGTTATGCAGAGGTCATACAGATGACCACAATCTTAAAAAGTAGTAACTATGTCTGTTTTTGACATAATTGATAGCAAAATTTTGGAAGAAATAGTACAGCACCTTAAATCGTCAACCTGCTATCTTGACACACTTCCCACATCTTTTTTCAAAAATGTGCTTAACTGTTTAGAAGCAGATCTCTTAGAAGTGGTGAACGCCTCACTTCTTTCTGGGACTTTTCCAAACTCCCTGAAAACTGCAGTTGTTAAGCCCCTTCTGAAAAGGCGCAATCTTGATAACACCATATTGAGCAACTATAGACCAATATCAAATCTTCTTTTCATAGGTAAGATTATTGAAAAGGTAGTTTTTAAATCAGCTGAACAACTACTTAAACTCAAATGGACACCTGGACAATTTTCAATCTGGTTTCCAACCGAATCACAGCACAGAGACAGCACTCATTAAGATAATAAATTATATTCGCTTAAACTCTGATTCTGGCAAAATAATCAATGCTGGTACTACTAGATCTTAGTGCTGCGTTTGACACTGTCAATCATAGCATAATTCTAGAGACACTGGAAAACTGGGTCGGGCTTTCTGGGATGGTACTCAAATGGTTCAGGTCATACTTAGAAGGGAGAGGTTATTATGTGATATAGGAGAGCATAAGTCTAAGTGGACGTCCATGACATGCGGAGTCCCACAAGGCTCAATTCTTGCGCCACTCTTGTTTAGCCTGTATATGCTCCCACTAAGTCAAATAATGAGAAAGAACCCAATTGCCTATCACAGCTATGCTGATGATACCCAGATTTACCTAGCCTTATCTCCTAATGACTATAGCCCCATTGACTCCCTCTGCCAATGCACTGATGAAATTAACAGTTGGATGTGCCAGAACTTTCTTCAGTTAAACAAGGAGAAAACTGAAGTCATTGCATTTGGAAACAAGGATGAAGTTCTCAAGGTGAATGCATACCTTGACTCTAGGGGTCAAACAAGTAAAAATCAAGTCAAAAATCTTGGGATGATTCTGGAAACAGGCCATAGTTTCAGTAGTCATGTCAAAGCAGTAACTAAATCAGCATACTATCATCTCAAAAACACTGCAAGAATTAGATGTTTTTTTTTCCAGTCAAGACTTGGAGAAACTGGTTCATGCCTTTATCACAAGCAGGGTGGATTATTGTAATGGTCTCCTCACCGTCCTTCCATAGAAGACCATTAGACAGCTGCAGCTCATCCAGAACGCTGCTGCCAGGATTCTGACTAGAACCAGAAAATCTGAGTATATCACACCAGTCCTCAGGTCCTTACACTGACTTCCAGTTACCAAGGTTTCTACAAATATGAAGAAGTGAAATTTAAGACTTTTTAAGACCTTTTTAATACCACCTTATACGAAATTTAAGACCTAAACTTGTAATGGAAATACACATATTACATACATATGTAATATTTAATGTGTTTAATGTAAAAAGAAAAAAAAAAAAAAAAGAATCAGTCATAAATGATATTTATTACTACGATATACAGTGAACTTTTCATATCAGCAGACAATATTCCCCACAAAATATCCCCACAAATCACCGAGATTTTTGGTGGTAAGCAATTATTCTGAAGCAATATTTTCATCAGTGTTTTATCAGCTTTTACATACTTAAATCTGCATATTTTTATTTACCTTTATAAAAGCCTATTTTAACTTTTTAAATGTATGCATCACCTTTCGTGTCAAATTATTACAATTTATCAATAAATTGTAATAATGTTAGCAGTCAGAATAAATAATTTACACTACAAAATTACAACTGCAATAAATAATATTATGAGACTAATGTTTAAAATACATTTATGAATATACAAATAAGAAATGTTGGGGGGGAAATGCATACTTTAACATATTAAACCACCAGTAGGTGGCGGCAAGTCACTTAATGAGTGAGTCATTGAGTCATTCATTCAGCTGATTCGTTCAAAACGCTGAATCATTCAGTAACAAAACACAGGAGAATGTGCTATACTTCTGCTGTGATCCTTGCTTGGAACTATTTTCGTTGGTGAAACGGAACAAAACGGTAAATCTTCGGGGAATCTTCAGTCTGTCCAATGATTGTAAAAAGTCATTAGGTCCATCAGACTGAAGATATTTTAGCGATAATGTGACCAAAAATATTTAAGACCCATCAAATCTAAATTTAAGACATTTTAAGACTTTAATGCCTTTTATTAGGAAAATGTTATTTAAGACATTTATGACTTTAAGGACCCACGGACACCCTAAGTTACATTTAGGATTGATTTTAAAGTACTTTTAAAATCTAGGACCTAAGTACATTGCAGATATGCTCACTGAATATAAACCTAACAGAACACTCAGATCATTAGGATTGAGTCAGTTAGAAATACCAAGGGTTCACACAAAACAAGGGGAGTCCTCTTTTAGCTATTATGCCGCCCGCAGTTGGAACCAGCTTTCAAAAGAAATCAGATGTGCTAAAACATTAGCCACATTTAAATCCAGACTCAAAACTCATCTGTTCAGCTGTGCATTTGTTGAATGAGCACCGTGCTATGTCCGAACTGACTGCACTGTATTTTATGTATAATCATTTTTATTTCTAACTGTTCTAAATTCATTTTAAATCAATTTTTAAATCATTTTAAACGTTTTTAAATTTCTGGTTTTATTGTTTTGATTACTTTTTTTTAATGATTTTACTTCCTTTTATGTAAAGCACTTTGAATTACCATTGTGTATGAAATGTGCTATATAAATAAACTTGCCTTGCCTTGAATTGGCCTGCCTGCAGTCCAGATCTTTCACCTATAGAGAACATTTGGCGCATCATTAAACGAAAAATGTGTCAAAGATGACCATGAACTCTTCAGCATCTGGAAACCTATATCAGACAAGAACGGGACCAAATTCCAACACCAAAACTCCAGAAACTCATACCCTCGATGCCCAGACGTCTTCAAACTATTTTGAAAAGAAGAGGAGATGCTACACCATGGTAAACATGCCCCCGTCCCAACTATATTGAGACCTGTAGCAGGCATCAAATTTGAAGTGTGCTCATTTTGTGCATAAAATTGTAAAATTTCTCAGTTTAAACATTTGTTATGTTATCTCTATGTTCTATTGTGAATAAAATATTGGCTCATGTGATTTGAAAGTCTTTTAGTTTTCATTTTATTCAAATTTAAAGAACGGCCCAACATTTCTGGAATTCGGGTTGTAAGTCAATGTCAAATAAAGTTCAAAAAATGCAAACAAGTTCTATTTGGATGAATTCAAGCCTTCACAGATTACAGCTGACAATATGGAACACAATGAAGTACATTTATCCTAAGGCAAAGGCAAATTAGGAGAAAACTATATATTCACAGTGGGGAATGTTTTGTTGCTATTGGAAAAGTTTTATTTCAAGCTATGCTCTCCATACAAAGATGACAATATGATACATGACAACAAAATATTCAATGAAGATACAATGGTTATTTGAAGTATTAATGAATGAACCAACCAAGCAAGCTAACAATTTAAAAAGGGTTTGAAATGAACACCTGCCAACCTGCAAAAATGCAGGTGAAAGTCAATTGTGGTGGGTAACACGTACCAGCTCATTTGCCAGTTTGACAGGTTATGATTAATTAATGTCCTCCAACCAGGAGCCTCCAACATTAGAAATAAGGGTAAAGAGGGTCACGTTTTTAAAACCTGAATACTTTTAAAATTACAAAAAAAAAAAAAGAAAAAAAAAAAAATACAATGAAATGTATGCAGTTTTATAACAGTAGTCACGGAGTAATTTGGTTTTGTTTTGGTTTTTATAGTATCTGCAAACAATTACTGACTGTTGTAAAACTGAAAGCTTTCACACACATACATATTAGGGCTGGTCCTAATACCATTTTTTGAGCTTCGAAGCGTCGGTAGTAATCAACACCGAATATTCGAAGCTTCGGAGGGAGGGGGCTGAACATATTCTTCTCTCTAATAAAGGCAGGAATCTCTGTGCGTCTGTCTGTTTGCATTTTTATTATGTCGAGAACCATTCATCCAATCGACTTCGCGCGTGACGGGTGTGTTGCTGCGAACCCAAGGGAGTGCAGTGTTGCATTTTGGTGCAATATAGACACGCGACACGTTCAGAATTAATAAACTTTTAATAAACTACAGAACAGCGCGAGCCGGAAGCGGCGCACCTCACACGGGCAGGGCTTACATGCAAGAACGGACACTGGACTAGTGATACAAAACACACAGGTCTGTTAAGAGCAATACTTTTAATAAGGTAGCACAATTTGATTAATTTGTAAATTGCGAGGTCCCGGTGTTGTGCCCATTTTCGACCCCTGCCAAATTATTACCCCCTCTCGTTGAAATCACTACCTGATTGCCTAATCCTAACCCCACCCCTAATCCTAACCCCTCCCCCACACCTAACCCTTAACCTACCAATACTAGGGGGGTAGTAATCTGGCGGGGGTCAGAATTTGGCACAACACCGGAATAAAGCAGGGTAACGGATCCGGCATGTGATTAGAGGAGGGAGAGGACCAATCTCTAGTGAATGAAAGCGTGCATCAGATGCTTTTATAGGGTTCGCACGGTCATGTAAAACCTGGAAAAGCTATGAAATTTTAAAACAGAAATTTCCAGGCCTGGAAAAGTTTTGTATCTAAATATGCCCTACATCAAGTACATGAACAGTACAAAGTAAAAAGTTTAAACAATTGTTTATGGACATCTGCGTTTCTAGTCTGTATCGTCCAGGCATCAATGGACTGTAAAATGCTAAATTGAGCTTTTCTTGACCTTTAGCCAAGAGTACTATGTTCTTATATGTACACAAGACTGTTGAATAGAACACTTACCATCCCTGCAAACTCAAGTAAATATGCCGATCATATGTCATTGCGCTTCTCATGTCGACACCAACTCAGTATTCAATAAACTGGTCTTCCATGATGAACAACACAGCTAACAAAGTTTGCTGATGCTAACACATACAGTATTAGATGTCTAATATGTGCCTGCCACCTTTATAATGTTCAGTTGGTATCGTCTAGGTGGCACCCTAGAGGAGCAAGCTAACTTAAATGGCCTGTGAATTGAGTCTGTGTCTAATTTTCAAACACAATATGTACCATAAGCGGCTTTATAAAGGACCATTCGTAATAGTGGATGTGTTATTATTAAAACAGATAGTGTACTGTTCATTTATGGAAGCCTGTAACAGAGACGTCAGATGGAAGACAACAGACAAATGTCCAGCCGTCCGTCATTCAGCCTCAGACACTCTAGACAAAGAGCAAGAATTCCAGACAGACGGACACTTAACTCCAAGTGTGCACACACACACACACACACACACAGCTGTCCAGCATCTCAACACCTGTCAGTAATTCTTGGAATCAAGTTCAGGCGACAGACTACGGTGGCACTCGGCCCAAGTGTAATCCAGAAAGACAGACAGACAGACAGACAGACAGAAGGAGAGAAAGGAGGACAGTAAGATTTCATAATAGACTACCATTTAAAAGTTTGGGTTCATTAAGATTTATTTTTTTTTTCAAAAAAATTATTTTTTGAAAGAATTACTTCTATTCAGCAAGGATGCATTAACTGAATCAAGAAAAGATGCATAAAAATTTCCGTGCAGAAAACAGCACAACTGTAATAATAAATCAGAAATGTTTTTTGAGCAGCAAATCAGCATATTTGAATGATTTCTGAAGGATCATGTGACACTGAAGATGAGTAATGATGCTGAAAATTCAGCTTTGCGTCACAGAAATAAATAACATTTTATAATATCTTACAATAGAAAAAAAAATTAATTGAAATTATATTTCACAATAACATTTGCTGTTATTTATTCATCTATTGTTCTATATGTCTTCATTGTGTAATCACTGGGATATTTTGACTTTTATTTTATTTGACTTAATATTTTGAATACCCTTTTAATATTTTTTTGACATCTTTTACATTATTTTGTTTCCAGTTGTTTCTTTACATTTAAATGTACTGCACTGTTGTTTCCCTTATTGGACCTCAAGTTTGTTGAAGTGTATGCCTCACCAGAAAATGAAATAGTTTATTTAAAAATCCTGCATTTATGATCAAATAAAAGCAGTCTTGGTGAGCAGAAAAAACTTCTTTCAAAAATATTACAAAATTCGTACCGACCCCAAACGTTTGAAAGGTAGTGTACAATGAAAATAACATGTAGTGTCATATTTCATTCATGTACATGAAAAAAAAAAAAAAAAAAAAGCACCATCATATTTTGCAGATAGTACTATTAGTCCAAAATTTGGGATTTTTTGTTATTTTTGTACTTTGTCTCATGTTTTGTGTATTAACATGATCATAAGAAGTCATTTTCAGAAGCACACTGTTTAAACTCTCTTTTCTGATTGTGACCCCATTGAATGAATCAGTCCTGTGCATGGACTGTCTGTTATTTTCAGGTCTTTATTTATGGCCAGCAACAGTTGACACGGTGCAAAACTGACTCCTCCTACCGCCATACTTACATTGAACTCAGTGGTGTTGAGTATGTGTCGCCCGTCAGGACTCCAGCGTGACGAGACTAGTCCAATCGAACCCTCGTCTATCTTACAATGCCAGTCCGGCTGCTCTAGAGACCACACCTGAGAGAGCGAAAACAGAGAAACACAAAGTCACTTCAGTAACAAACATATCTGAATCCTGTCGCCTCGCTGAATGGCTCAACATGAAAGACTGGCGCTTTCCTTCCTTACAAAGGTAAGCTGATTTTGTGTGTTAGACAGGAGATTTTATTCAATTGCTAAAAAATTGACAAGAATAGATGTGAAACCTCAGATCATGTGTCTTGTTAAGACGTATGGACGTACTTTTATAGCTTTTTTTTTTTTTTTTTTTTTAAGACCTTCTGGGTAAAGGCTAAAAATAGCAAGAATGAAATCAGGTAAAAGCACATCAATAAATGCAATGGGCAGCTTGTCATACCTGCACTAGTCCTCTTTTGTACATGGCACAAAGGATGAAGAGGGAGTCAGAGGACCACTCCACGTGCATCACCTGGTCCAGGCATGTGTACAGGTGCACGATCTGAAGGGTGTTGAAATCACGGACCACCAGGCGGTACTGAACACAGGTGGCCTACAAGCCCAAATTAAATGTGGTAATTAATAAGAAAGATTAAGTTCGGAAGTATGCAATTCTAGCCATAATTTGATTTGTCATATGATAATGTTGATAGCTGTAAGAAAAGTCTTACCAAATATTTCCCATCTGGAGAAACTTTGCACAATTGATTGGACTGCTTGAAGATCTCGGAGAAATTCATGCTACTGGAACAAACAGTAAATCTTTAAATATTTATTTATTTTGTAGTTACTGTGTTGATGCATACTTTGACAGTAATATACTAAAAAAAGAGACACAGAGACAGTCGAAACCTATTCAAAGAATACTTCACCCCAAAATCAAAATATATATATATATATTTTAGAAAGTAAAATAAATACATTTGTTAAATAAAGCCCATTTAAGGAACATTAAGATTAAGACATTTTACTTAAACTTTATTTGCAATTGTCATTTGTGATTCTCATCAGATTTACACTACTTTTGAAATGTTTAAATCTCAATAAAGGCTATAAATCAGCATTAAATGTATTACAAATATTACTACTTTGAACAAATACTTAAGTAAAGCTCATAGTAAGTAATGTTCCATGCAAAATATGTTTCTTATTTCTATTTTTTGGGATGAAACATGAGCGGAACATATGGCCTATAACTTACTTAATAACAGGTGAGATTCACACAGGTAGGTATGCAGGCTGGTAGATAAATCAGGTGTCAAATCTATTATTAAAAGCACTTTTCGAGTGTGTCAAATGCAGAATTTACTACCATAGCGAATATTACGACTACTTTTTAAAATTATACGATTTTAGAAACGACAAAAAATAATCCATAAATCGTCTATTATTGTCAGGCTTAGGACGCACGTTACTAAAGTTACAAACACGTCTAATGTCTGCGTTAACAGAAGACTAGTTGTATAACAATTTACCTTTTTGAGTATCGTCGTAAGCACTGATCCAAAGAGTTTTTTGGTCAACTATTAAGACATTTGCAGGATAAAACACAAAGACACTCATAAGCACCGACTGTCTCAATCAAACGATCTCCAACCGAATCGCTTACTGTTTCGGAAGTGACGTAACCGAGAGCGTCATGCTGACAGCCAATCAGCGCCGCGCTTTATTGTCGGCGTCACAAAGGAATTGTGGGAAATGTTGTTTCATCGTCTATTTTCTAGCTATGCTTTTACAATAAATATATTTACTAAGCTCATGCCGAGTAATTTTATGACTTTTCTAAATTTTCTAACCCGTGTATGCATTTTTTAAACAAATGCAAAAACGTGTTTATGCTATCAGGAGAGGCAGGTGAATTAAATCCATGTCTAATTTTGTTATATATAGTTCTAGTTGTTCTACTGTAGACTGTCACACCTTACGCATATACGCATTTACGCATATAATAATAAAGTGAGAATGTAAATGCCAAGCTTTAATCAGATCTTATCGAGCTCTTCATATGGGACAAAGACTATACTCTTATGCCTTAAAGGGACTTTGATATGGGATTAGTGTTTCCCGCTCGCGTGCGCCCAAACGCGGCTAACGCCTCCTCCCGTCCCCCAACAATACCCCAAACAACCCAACCCTCCACAGCCAAGTGCACTCTCACTGCACCAGCCCATTACCCTACACCTGCATAATCAGCCTCATCTGCCTCCCTCGCATCCCGCTTTCAGCTATTAGGAGAGATTCAAGCTGCGTTTTGTTGTTCAATGGCTTGATTCGCAGCTCGTTTGCTTCATGGCAAGGCTGTAGGGTCAGCTGCAGGTCAAGGAAACTGATTTTGGGATCCAGAGAACATCGCTATAGGTTGTTGCAAGCCAGGAATATAACTTGTTTGGTAAGTAAATGTAATATAAATATAGTGTTTATGGCTTGTTTGAACTCTTTACTGTATGTAAGATTTGTCAAGGTAAAAAAGAAGTGTAACATCTAGTGCTCACATTGCTGAAGGCAAGATCTCCTCATGCTTTAATCATTCACTACAATTGCTTATTATTATTATTATTATAGACTAGAATCGTGTTAGATAAGTAACTTAGGCTAGTTGTATTCAAATTCATTAATAATGCAAAAAAAAAAAAATTGAAATCATCCTACTGATCGATTTATTTTATTTTTTCAAGGTAGTAATTTAGTTATTTTTAACTGAGCATCTACCATAGCGATTTAATTTTGTTAGCTTTTGTTTGTCTATAAGAAGGGAAATCGATCAGTGTCCCACAAAAGTGATGCAGTGGTCAGAGTTCACTATGATAATTTTCTGTCAACATGTACAGTAGACTAAACCTATGCTTGATAAGAAAGATGCACTTCTGAAGAGAGCGCTTTTTTCTTTTCTTTTCTTTTTTTTATACTTGATATCTGTTTCTATTTCTTTATCCAGTAAAAATATAATCTCTGTATCTAATAAAATATAATAGCCTATAATAGGCTACATTACATTTTATTAGATTATGTTATGTTATTTATTGTCATATTATTGTTACAGAATTATTAAATATTATGTCCTAATAATATATAATAGCCATAGCCTATTATAGCCTAACAGTAAAGAAAATATAAACTAAATTAAAACGACAAAATCTTATATTATTGTAAAATGATATTACTTTTTAAATCCGATTTAATGCATTTTCATTGCAGCAGTTCAGAGGGTAAAGTGAATGCAGGAGATGTGTGTGACGGGTTTTGTGTGATTGGTTGTCAAGGGTGCTGTATTAGTTTGAGTTATGCTCCGAAAGAGTTTGTAGTCTGTTTGAATAGGCTACTATTTTTTAATTTCCCAATCTTTTGGAGTCGCGTCTGTTTTAACATAGGCTATATATCGAAACCCGGGCTGAAGTTAAACGTTACAGAGGAATAATACACACTTTTTGTCCATTACGCATTAAGTGCTGAGGTGCTATGGCTGATCAGGTTTGCTGTTCGCCGTGAGCATCGGTAAGATACTGCTTCATTAGATATAAACTCAAGGCCTTTGTCAAGTGATAATTCAATTCTCCGCTTGAATCCCTGTTGTGTGTATAATTGCTGCCAGAGCTTTAACTCCTCTCGAGGTGGCAGATATCACGGGAATACAGGTCAAAATTAGTAAACACGACGATACCTCGGACTTGACATTTAAGTGAAGTAAACGAAACCCTGCCCTGTTCCTGAATTCAGTTAATTGAGCTTCTCTAGCTATTCCCAGATTAAAATAATTTATTTTGCGACTTTCTTTCTTTCTTTCTTTCTGATCAATTTTAATTTTGCTTTTCTAATGAGAACTGTCATTTGTTGATTGCTGTTAAAGGCTAACCTTAGGCCTACATCCAAAATTAGGCTACTGAAAGTGGATACATATTCTTTTAGAATAAAAAGATTTATAAAAAGAAGCATTTAGGAGCAAAATATGATTTTGTGAGGTGTGTTAAAATTGTGATCATTGATTAGTCCTTTCAAATGTTCAGTCAGTTTTGTCTGCGTAAAATATGAGTTATTTTATGCAGCTTTCAGAGGAAGGTGTTCCGCGCGCGGTGTTACCAGAGGAACAGACGCGACGCGCTGCGCAACTGAATCTGAGCTCTGCCTGGAGGCACTTACACGAGAAAACGGGTTCTGTGTTTATCCTTTGTTATTATTTTTTTTATTATTTATTTGTTTTAAATGAGCAAATTTAGAGCTATTTCATTTTAATTTAAGGGGAGACCGGGCTATAGTTGTCATGGCGAGGGATTTCTCTTAAACTTTGTTTTAAGTAAAAAAAAGTGTGTGCATTTACTAGCAGAATGTTGATTTTAAACGTTTCTAAAATTAAAATTATTTTTGTTAATTATTTTCTCCAAATTACAGTTATAATATCATCTTATTTTTTTTGTAAACAAGTGAAGATAAAACCGCTATTCCGAGATGGCAGATTTTAACCGAAAGGCTGAACAGTTTTCTCAAGAAAAGAGTAGCCTATTTTTTTTTTTTTTATAAATGTTACGTATATGTATGTATATATATATATATATATATATATATATATATATATATATATATATATATATATATAAATACATACAGAAAAAATGTAAAAGATAACTTAATCAGTTTTATACATTTATAACACACACACACACACACACACACACACACACACACGTGTGTGTGTGTGTGTGTGTGTTATAAATGTATACAACTGGTTAAGTTGAAGATTTACCTGAAGTAGCCTATCCATGTTTGTAAAATTGCTTTACGCCAAGTTCATTTTTGTTTCATGATTACTTTCTTTACAATATATATATATATATATATATATATATATATATATATATCTTTTTTTTTTTTTTTTCCTGGACAAAAAAAATGTTCAGGGTATTTTTTAGTCAAGCCCATACAGAAATTGAATTGAATTAAAAAAATAAAAATCACAGGGGTAGAAATATTACCATCATTTTATAATTGTAGTTTTTTTTTTTTTTTTTTTTTTTTTTGATAAGGTGAGTGCATTATTTTAGATATAGCCTAGTTAATTTACATTCAATTAAAATTGTATAGGATATGTTATAGGATATATTTGTCACACTGTGGAAACAACAGTGTAATAAAAATAGTACTGGGGTTTTTATTTTCTTCAAATTTATCTCATTGCTCAAGAATGAGTAAAATTAAACAAGCTTGGTATAACATTTTAAATATCATTCACTGTATGATTGTATTGATGTTTTTTTTTTTTTATTATTCAGTAATAATATATTAAGATATGGGTATTTGAGTAATTTATCTTGCTTTATCTTTTAAAAAAAGTAATGTTTTTTTTCTTACATTCAAATTACATAAAATCATGACCAATGTTAAATGACATAACCTGCTTTCACATCTGAACTTAGTTCTATGATTGTTTATGGAATTGTATAATTTCTTATAGGATGTTTTAAAGTATGTTACAGTTGGATGATCCACAGCCGCAGCAGACTCATTTTCTGTGTTGGCTTGTTCTTGTGTGGTTAGGATAGTCTTTTATAACCCTCATTTCCTGTGAGTAATATGATGGAGGAAGTATGTGGTCTGTAGCGCTGTCACAGTGGAGCAGTGCCAGGCAGGTTCGGACACGTCGAGCTTGGCATCTTTATTCTGAATCTGTGCATCCAGCCTCAAAATCTGCTGGGATTCAAACTTCAGAAGATGCGTCGGGCAGCAGGGTGGAAATTGCTTTCAAATCGAATCCTGTCTGTGTTCAGTCTTTAAACAATTGTGCAGTTCAGAAAGACTTATTTTACAGAGCATGAATACAGAGCAATTTAGTGTACCTCTTCTTCAGAATCAGTGTCTGTTTATAAAATTTCTGGGTCCATTAATGAATAACGACTATGATTAAAATGCAGAATCATTATATTGGTATTATATACCATTTGCAGGATTAGTTTTTTTAATTTAATGAATAAAAATAAATTAATTTCAAATGAAATTTTCATTAATCTCTTTTTAGAGTATTCAGCTCAGTTTGATTTTAAAAAATAGATTCAAAATATTTTTAAAGGAATAATTCACCCTCATGTTTTTATCTATTAAAAAAAAAAAAAACACCTAAGATGTAAAGAAGTCCATGTGGTACACTGGGAAAAAAAAAAAAAAGGTAACCTAAAAATGGTGATAGCTAAATTAACTGGCTTTATTCCAGTCAAAAATTTACAGCTGAATCAACCTAAATTCATTAATTTATACATCCAAAACTACTTTATTTGGGATAAATCAGGTAAAAATATCTATTTAATGTAAGAATTGCAGAAATGCTTTATGGTTGTTGGTTTGCAGTTGAATGCACTGAATTGCAGCGGGTCATTTCACTGTTTTAAAGGTTGATTTTGCTTTATGCATGCACCTCTGGTAACTCTTGTTTGTTATGTGATTTTCAGTGTGATCTGCCCTGCGGTGGATTGTCCAGCATCCAAGATGTCCCAGTCGTCCACCGCTGATGAGGGTACAACCTTTGAACACTTGTGGAGTACCCTGTGAGTTCATTTGCATGCATTTACATAATACAGTTTACGTTGATATTAGTAACAATTAATTTGCACAATTTCAAGATAAACTGCAGTTTGTTTTTGTGAATTACAGCACAAAAAAATTCAGACACAGTATGGGAATGCTTTTACATGACCTTTGGCATGCTTATATCCGTTTGTGATTCACGTACCTTCTCTCTGTGTTATTACAGCGAGCCAGACAGCACATATTTTGAGCTTCCTCAGGCAGGACACTCGGGGGACAGGGTGGCTTCCAGCAGCCTGCCCAGCAACCGCGCTGAAGTCTGCATGGACGTCTACCACATGAGAGACATGAGAGACTTGAACGACAATGTCATGGTAAGAAGCCAGTGGAGAATTCACTGTGTGCAGATTTACAAACATCTAATACATTCTCAGTTAAATCAGCCGTTACAGGCAAGAAGTGATTGTAAAACAATGTACAAATGTACAATATAAAAAAATCTGTAAAAATAGGGCACGGTGTATTTTATACTCATATTGAGTTTTAAAGGTGTTTTACTTGTATTTTGAATTGTTTTGCATTGTCTGTGAAATTACTGGATAATGCACTGGTGGAAAATTACACTTACTCTTAAAAATTAAGGTGTTTAAAAGGTTCTTCACAGCAATGCCATAAAAAAACCATTTTTGGTTCCACAAAGAACCATTCAGACAGAGGTTCTTTAGAGAACCATCTCTTTCTTACCTTTTTATAATCCGAAGAACCTTCTTTCGCCACAAAGAACCTTATGTGAAACAGAAAGATTCTTTAGATGTTAAAAGTTCTTTATGGACCTATTTAGACAAAAAAAGGTTCCTCTATGGCATCGTGAAGCACTTTTATTTTTAAGAGTGTATATGGTTTATTTATATTTGTCTGTTGTATTTTGCTCATAATTTAGCTTTACATATGGGTAGTTGACAAATAAAATTTGAAAATGACCTTTTTTTTCCCCAATCAAATCTTTATGGAAGGAGTTTATCTTTGCTGCTGTAACTCATCATCATTTCTTTTTGGATTTTTACTCATTTTAATAACCTTTTAGCTTGTTTGCAGTTTTGCACATATAATGAGTATTAATTAAAGGCATAGTTCATTCTGTCATTATTTACTCATCCACAAGTTGTCTCAAACCTGTATGCGTTTCTTTCTTCCACAAAAGAGGATATTTTGAAAAATGTGGGTAGCGAAACAGTTGAAGCCCCCTCACCCAAAAACAAACAAACAAAAATACTACCCACATTCTTCAAAATATCTTCTTCTACAGAATAAAGAAACTCATACAGGTTTGGAACAAATTAAAGATGAGTAAATGATGACAGAATTTTCATTTTTGGATGACCTTTCCCTTTAGTTTCATAGCAACATCATGCCAACCTCCCATCCCAAAAAAAAAAAAAAAAAAAAAGACACCCTGTACTACTGAACAGTGTTGGTTTTCCCTCCTTATCCATCAGGATTGCCTCCTCAGTCCCTAGTTTCCCTCTCCTGTGCTGTTTTTTCCCTCCCTTCGGGCTCTGCAGCAGGCCGGGGTGTTTGAGTGGAGGCTGTAGTGGGAGGTTGTGATGCCTTAATTAGAGAGAAAAGCCAAGCCCAGAACATGGCACCTGCTCCTGCCTCCCATCTGGGGCGCACACGCCGGGAAACAGAGCAGGAGACAGGGATGGATAGATGGACACACAGAGTCTCACGAGGTCACATCTAACGCCAAAATCAAAAGAAAGAAATAAGAAATTATATTTTGCATTAAAAAGGCAGCCTATTTCAGGACCATTAGGATAGTTATAAGATATTTAAGTACATTTTCCCGCTATTCTCATTATCGTAAT
This sequence comes from Spinibarbus caldwelli, assembly GCA_039654775.1. Lineage (NCBI taxonomy): Eukaryota > Metazoa > Chordata > Actinopteri > Cypriniformes > Cyprinidae > Spinibarbus > Spinibarbus caldwelli. The sequence continues at coordinate 5,412,666 of CM077248.1, forward strand.
TCATCTGAACATTATCCTTTTTTGTCATTTCCGTTATTTGATTCTTATTACTGTAATATAGTTTTTTTGTTTTACTGAGAGATAAAAATTTTTCAGGACATTACCCCATGTCCCCACTTTTCAAAACGCTTATAAATCATACAGAATGGAGTGTATTGAAAATCTGAAATAGCAGAAAGTTTCCTGTAAGGGCTAGGGTTAGATGTAGGGTTGGTGTAGGGTTGGTGTAGGGCAATAGCACAAACAGTTTGTACAATATAAAAACCATAACACCTATGGAATGTCCCCACTTTTCACAAAAACAAATGTGTGTGTGTGTGTGTGTGTATATATATATAATACAATTGATAATATAGTAATGATATACAATAATGATTTTGTTGCATTTTTAACTTTTCAGTGCATTTCATTTTTCATTTAATGAGAACTGTAGAAATGTGCTTAAATATTGCTGTAATGCAAAACAAACAAACAAACAAGAAACATAATTGTCCTAAAATAGCATATATAATATAATATAAGATAAGATAAGATAAGATAAGATAAGATAAGATAAGTTAAGATAGCCTGTCCTAATATATTGTAATTATTTATTTTGTTTTGAAAAAAAAAAAAAATATATATATATATATATATATATATATGAAAAAAAAAAAAAAAAAAAAAATATATATATATATATATATATATTTTTTTTTTTTTACAAATTATAATTAAAAAAAATATTTGTTGTGAAATATGATACAAACATGTTTTTGACAGGTTTTGTAAAATGAATTTAAAATGTGCGCTGCTTTGCAGTGTCTATATTTTTGACTTTCTGCATCAATAGTTCCAGAATTCTGTAAATTATCTGTTCTAGGTTGTATGAATTTTTTTCTCCTTATTGAGATGTTTTGGTTGCTCACTTTAGACTTGGACAAGCATTTTCAAGAATGTATTGATTTTCAGATGTTTGTTTTTCACTTGGCTCTTATGGAAAATTGCTCCAACCAGTTTGTAATCTCTTTTTTGTTTTTCTAGCAATGAAAACGGTAGGTAATTTCAAAAATAATATATATATCTAACCATCCCCCTTGAAAAAAAGTGGTATAGTCTAAAAGACAAGTGGGCAAGTCTGGGCCTGCTTTTTTACTTAATGAATAGTCATGAGGCCAAAAAGTGGGAGGGCCAAAGATTTGTTGTTGGCTGCATCTACAAGCTGACAGGGCAAAGAGAACTGGCGGAAAATCAGAAAAAGCGGCTCAGAGTGTGTTACCTTTCCTGGAGTTGTTGTGTCAAGTTAGTTTCTCTCTGAGCGTCTAAAGTGAAGACGTGAGACGTGAAGAACTGAGAATTGCAGAACTCACCTGTGTTTTGGGTGAGGTCACATGACCAGACCAGTGGGAGAAGCTCCCCTGTCTTTTGCCTGCCTAGCGGGATCGCTACAATGCTGTGTATCGGTGACCTGCCTCATTACTACAGCACGGTAGGTGAGCAGTTTCTGAATGATTACACTGATTTTTCAGGAGCAATATTCTTTCTTTGCTCGCTGTCTTCCAGATTCATTGTGCCTGGCTTAAAACTTTATTTTATTTTGTTTTATTTTATTTTATTTTATTTATTTTATTTCTTATTAATCATTATATTAAATTACATTTATAAATGGATCTTCTATGACACATCTGTTAAAATACCAGTCTGTTTTTTACTAGGTCTTCAATTCTAGGTTTATCTGTAATTGATTTGCAAATAATAATTTGATTATAATTGATTGTAATATACAACTTGCATGCACAGCTGCGCTTGTAAATGCTTAAAAACATAATTTTGAATGAGCCTCGAAAATGGCTTTTATATGAACATTTAAAAAATAATTTAAACATCTTCATGTGTTATTAATGTGAGATGAAACGTGTGATGCTGTTTTAATGCTATAGCTGCAGTATATCTTTAAGACGGACACCTGTTGATGTTTCTTTCTGTGCACAACTTTGGTTTTGTTTTGATTCATTTAGAGGGATGACAGAAATATTGCAACATGCAACATTTTGATATTTTGCAGTTTAGTTCAGTCATCTCACACCTGTTAACAAAGTCCAGAACATCTACTTAAGTTCATTAGGTTATTATCAGGATTCAACAGAGCAGTTTTAAATAGATGTGATAATGTCAGTGCTTTCAGTTTGCAGCAGAGGGTGCTGTTTTTTCATGTTAGTATAGTAAACATTTCTGCAGCTCACAGACACATCTGCATACTGCTTACTATGTTATGGCAAAATCTATCAGATATACTTTGAAATATATTATATATAATATACTGTATAAAGACTTGTGGTCACATACAGTAGTTCATTGAACATGTTTTAACACTATATGGGGTAAGTTGTCACAATAAACCTGCCATTAAACACCTTATTACAGGCTTTATAGCAAAAATTATCAGAATCAGAATGACCTTTTATTGCCAGGTATGTTTACACATATGAGGAATTTGTTTTTGTGACAGAAGCTTCCACAGTGCAACAGAATGACAGTGGCAGAACAAAAAAACACAGATAATAAAAAGAAGAATTAAAAAATCGAACAAGTAAATAAGGAATAACAATATATTGACAATTGTATGTACAGGTATATAACAATAGACAGTTTTGTATGTACAGGTATATTATGTGCAAATTGAAATGTAGACTAAGTATGTGTGTTAGATAAATAAGTGTATAAGTGTATAAATAGTGTGTGTTCCACAATTATTGTCAAGTGTTCATGAGATGGATTGCCTGAGGGAAGAAACTGTTCCTGTGTCTGGTCGTTCTGGTGCTCAGAGCTCTGTAGCGTCAACCAGATGGCAACAGTTCAAAGAGGGAGTGTGCTGGATGTGAGGGGTCCAGAGTGATTTTGCCAGCCCTTTTGCTCACTCTGGATGAGTACAGTTCTTGGAGAGTGGGGAGGGTTGTACCAATGATTCACTCAGCAGTTCGGACTACCCTCTGTAGTCTTCTGAGGTCAGATTTGGTAGCTGAGTTGAACCAGACAGTTATTGAAGTGCAGAGGACGGATTCAATGATGGCGGAGTAGAACTGTTTCAGCAGCTCCTGTGGCAAGTTGAACTTCCTCAGCTGGCGAAGGAAGTACAGCCTCTGCTGGGCCTTTTTCACAATGGAGTCAATGTGAGTGTCCCACTTCAGGTCCTGAGAGATGATGGTGCCCAGGAACCTGAATGTCTCAACTGCAGTCACAGTGGTGTTCATGATGGTGAGTGGGGGGAGAGCAGGGGGGTTTCTCCTGAAGTCCACGATCATCTCCACAGTTTTGAGCGTGTTGAGCTCCAGGTTGTTAAGACTGCACCAGACAGCCAGCTCCTTAACCTCCTGTCTGTAGGCAGATTCGTCACCGTCCTGGATGAGGCCGATCAGTGTGGTGTCGTCTGCAAACTTAAGGAGCTTGACAGAGGGGTCTTTAGATGTGCAGTCGTTGGTGTAGAGGAAGAAGAGCAGTGGGGAGAGAACACAGCCCTGAGGAGCTCCAGTGCTGATCGTACGAGTGCTAGATGTGTATTTTCCCAACCTCACTAGCTGCTGCCTGTTTGTCAGGAAGCTGCTGATCCACTGACAGATGGAGGTGGGCACGGAGAGCTGAGTTAGTTTGGGCAGGAGGAGGTTTGGGATGATGGTGTTAAAGGCCGAGCTGAAGTCCACAAACAGGATCCTCACATAAGTCCCTGGTCTGTCTAGATGTTGCATAATGCAGTCCCATGTTGACTGCATCGTCCACAGACCTGTTTGCTCTGTAGGCAAACTGAAGAGGATCCAGCAAGGGTCCTTCAGGTGGGCCAGCACTAGTTTTTCAAAAGACTTCATGACCACAGACGTTAGAGCCACAGGCCTGTAGTCATTTAGTCCTGTAATTTTGGATTTCTTTGGGATGGGGATGATGGTGGAGCGTTTGAAGCATGAAGGGACTTCGCACAGCTCTAGTGATCTGTTGAAGATCTGTGTGAAGATGGGGGTCAGCTGGTCAGCACAGGATTTCAGACAGACTGGTGTAACACAATCTGGGCCTGGTGCTTTTTTTCTTTTTGCTTCCGGAAGACCTGGCGCACCTCGTCTTCGCTGATCTGAATTGCAGGTGTGGGGGAGAGGGGGGTTACTGGAGGTGTTAATGGTTGTGTGGAGAGGTGTTTAGGGTGGGTGTGAGGTGTTTTTTCAAACCTGCAGTAGAACTCATTCAGATCGTCTGCCAGTTGTTGATTCTCCACAGTGCTGGGGGATGGTGTCTTGTAGTTGGTGATCTCTTTCAGACCTTTCCACACTGATGCTGAGTCACTGAAAGAGAATTGAATCCTTATTTTTTTCAGAATAATTCCTCTTTGCCACTCTGATCTCCTTTTCCAGTGTGTGTTTGGCCTGTTTATACAAGACTTTGTCCCCCTTCCTGTAAGCATCTTCTTTGGCCTGACGGAGCTGTCTGAGTTTTGCAGTGAACCATGGTTTGTCGTTGTTGTAAGTTAGATGAGTCCTGGTAGGAATGCACATATCTTCACAGAAACTGACATATGATGTTACAGTTTCTGTGAGCTCGTCCAGATCGGTGGCAGCAGCTTCAAAAACACTCCAATCAGTGAGTGAGAAACAAGCTTGTAAAACCCGCTCTGCTTCATTAGTCCATCTTTTAACAGTCCTTAAAACAGGTTTAGCTGATTTCAGTTTCTGCCTGAATAAGATGACCCAAACAGTGATCAGAGAGTCCCAAAGCTGCCCGTGGGACAGAGTGATATGCATCTTTTATTGCTGTGTAACAGTGATCCAATATATTACTGTCTCTGGTGGGACATGTAACATGTCTGTATTTTGGCAGTTCACGGGAGAGATTTGCTTTATTAAAGACCCCGAGAATGATTAAAACAGAGTCCGGGTGTTGTTGCACTTCTAGATCGGAACAGCACATCTTATTTAACACAGTTACATCTGTACACCACCTTTCGTTGATGTAAAAGCATGTTCCGCCGCCGCGTGATTTCCCCATTGATTCTGCATCGCGATCCGCTCTGAACAGCTGAAAGCCCGGCAGATGAAGTGCGCTGTCCGGAATGGCGTCATTCAGCCAGGTTTCTGTGAAACGCAGAGCAGCAGAGTGTGAAAAATCCTTATTTGTCCGGAAGAGCAAAAGCAGTTTGTCCGTTTTGTTGGGTAGAGAGAGGAGATTCACCAGATGGACGCTAGGCAGTGCTGTCTGAGCTTCACGAGTGCGCCGGCTCGCTTCCCCCGTCTGCGCGTCCTGTGTTTGATCAGCGCCGCCGCTCCGCCGAATTCTATGTCCAGCAAACATCCGAATAATCGAAAACCGGTGAAATATCGGGTGGTGTGTACTGCCGAGTGTCCAGCAATTCGTCCCTGGTGAAACTGATTGCAGGGGTATAACTAAAGACAGGACAAACTAACAAAAACATAAAAACTACTGTGGACGACGCCACGGAGGCTGCCATAAGTGGCACCATCTTTATTAATAAATCACAAAAAACAAACAAACAAACAAACAAACAAACTAGTAAATATATATAAAAAGCAAAAGCAAAAACATTTATTGTATAATGTATGCATTTATAACTTTTAAAACACATGTGACAATTTGCCCAACTTTTAAAATCTGCCTTCATTATATAGTTGAATCTGGTTTGAATGAATGTCAGTGTGGCTGTCAGTTATGCTGAAAGCATATTGACATTTCTTCATGAAATGGATGTTAGTTTAAAGGAGAATTCATTCATTATATACAGATAGACAGATACAGATATATATATATAGAGAGAGAGAGAGAGAGAGAGAGAGAGAGAGAGAGCGAGCATGTATGTGCAAAAATGAAATGTTGAGTCATTTATTCACACAGACACACATGTGCACACAACACACATTCACACTCTCTCTTTCTCTCTCTGTCACACACACACACAGACACACACACACACAACAATGCTTCTGTTCTGTTTCAACTTGTCACAGAGCATGTTTAGACCTACTGATGAGGCACACCTGAGTGTGTGTGTGTGTGTGTGTGTGTGTGTGTGTGTGTGGTAGACTCTGAAACAGCGTTTCTCACATTTTCTTGCTCATCTTAAGATCATTTATGGAAAGCACCCTATGTGAGGCAATAACTAAGTTCAGAAATCTATTAGAAATCTATTATGAGGATATAGATTACACTAATACAATGCAAATATCACTATTAGCATGAATAATTCTTCAAATTTCGCAGCTTGCTGAGGAGAGATGTGGCTTGTAGTGGTCAGATTTGCAGTTTTCTCCTGGTGCATGATAAAACATATGGAAAATTCTTATAAATTTACACTGAAGTAGAGATATAGAGATTTGTGTTAGGATTTTGACTTGGGCCAGTAGATAATCACTTAGAAAAACTCAGCAACTCTTAGCAGCATTTCAGTGTTGAATTTTGCAGGAAGCACCACATGGTTCTAGTTTTCAGTTAATTGCATTTTGAAAAACTCATCTGTCTACCTTTAATCCCTTTGCTTCATCTGTAACTCTCATTTCTGCTGTGCTTGCTTGAATGGCGTTATTCATGCAGGCAGGGTCTTGAGAAAGTGTCTTCCGGCAAGTATATACTTGTGCAGGTGTTGTCTGACTGCCGATATGGCATAATTAGGACAATGTGTGGTTTCTGACCTCCGTCCCTCTGGACTCCACCCGCTCTGGTTCCCCGTGTCCACGAGGATCAGGACTCCACAGAGGACAGTTCTCGGAGAGCGAGAATAGGTGATAACGTCTCAGGTTGAGCAGACTTTGCGAGATGAGTGTTTTACTCACTTTGGTTTCTGTGGGTTCATCAGTGTGTCGTTTGACAGCCGAGGACATGTGATTCTGTCAGTTTGGACAATGTACTATGTGAAAAAGAAGGTAAAGTTTTTCTCTTTGCTTGACTTGTGTTGCAGTTTGGCTATCTTATTTCACAGGGTTCTGACTGGTCCACAGGTTTTTGTGGGAATCATTACCCATCATGCTTTTTTCCTGAACTTTGAGTTATTATATCAAAACATGTTTGCATGAATCAAGTGATAATGTTAGTATTTCTGATTTATTTGCTTTTATTTTTTGAGGTTTTGGTGATCATTTTTGTTATATTTATATAATAACAGTGTAAAGTAGATTACATTTGATTTCTACATTTGATTTCTGTAAAAGCTTCTGTATTGATGCTATAGTGTTGTGCTGGCTTGGATGTTGCTAAGGTGTTCTAGGTGGATGTTTGGTGGTTTCTCACCGGCCCAAGATGAATGATCCCAGCCAAAGTCTCTCTGATATTGTGGTTTTTAGATATGACTCTGGCTTCCAAGTCTGAGATTTTTTTCCACATTTTTTACATTTTGTAGTTAAGGGGAAGTCGTGGCCTAATGGTTAGAGAGTCGGACTCGTACCCTAAAGGTTGCGGGTTTGAGTCTCAGGCCGGCAGGAATTGTAGGTGGGGGGAGTGAGTGTACAGCGCTCTCTCCACCCTCAGTACCACGACTGAGGTGCCCTTGAGCAAGGCACCGAACCCCCAACTGCTCCCCGGGCGCCGCAGCATAAAAAAAAAATGGCTGCCCACTGCTCCGGGTGTGTGTTCACGGTGTGTGTGTGTTCACTGCTGTGTGTGTGCACTTTGGATGGGTTAATTGCAGAGCACAAATTCCGAGTATGGGTCACCATACTTGGCCACATGTCACTTCACTTCATTTAAAAATCGTAAGTCTGATAACTCTGAAAAGTAATAACCCACCTTTCTTCAACAAACTGCGTAATTCATTTATGTCCATGCAAATGTATAGAAGCCCATTTCTGCCACTAAATAAAAATAAAAAAGTTAATTGTCACTTTTTATCTCACAATTCAGAGGAAAAAGTCAGAATTGTGAGATATATACATTCCATTGCAAGTTATAAAGTCAGAACTCAAAATTGTGTGATATAAACTTGCAGTTTTAATTTTTTTCTCAGAATTGCGTACTTTTGTGAGATAAAATGGGCAATTTTATGAAATAAAGTGAAAATTACAATATATAAACTTCTAATAGCAAGTCATGAAGTCAGAATTGTGAGATACAAACTCACAATTGCAAGTTAAAAAGTCAGAACCCACAATTGCGTGATATAAACGTGCAATTCTGACTTTTTCCTCAGAATTGCTTTATATAAACTTGTTATAAACTATAGTTTATGTAAACTATATAAACTATATAAACTTGTGAGTTAGAAAGTCAGAATTGCAAGATATAATTTCGCAATTCTGACTTTTTCCTCAGAATTACGTTATATAAACTTGTTATAAACTATAGTTTATATAAACTATATAAACTATATAAACTTGTGAGTTAGAAAGTCAGAATTGCAAGATATAATTTCGCAATTTTGACTTTGCCTCAGAATTGTGAGTTTATATCTTGCAATTCTGACTTTATAACAAGCAATTTAAAAAGAAAAAAGTCAGAATTGCGAGATAAAAAGTCAAAAAGTTCTTAAGTGGTGGAAACGGGCTTCCATACAAATGATATGGGACAATTAAAAAAACAAAAATGAATGATAGTAATGCTAACATTAACGATGCAAACAATGCATGTAAATATGAAACAAATAAAACATAACAAAGAAACTGTCTATGTTTGAGGACTTTGAACTCATCAAAAGCATGAAAATACATGGTTTGTTACCAAATTAGCTAATGTTATCATGTCATTATGTCTTTGTCCAGCTGAGCTTTACTTTTAACACATCTGTCGAGCTACTTCTAGCACAAAACTTCATAATTTATGAGTGGTGGGCATGATCTGTGAGTTTTGTGTTTGTAAGTTAGAGAAGAGAATGGCAGGCAATTAGACATTGGACAGATTACGGTTGTGCTTTACAACCTACCCTTCGCCCCGGAGGCTCGACTCCCTCTCGTACGTCCCGATGTGGTGTAACTGGAGCTCTAGAAGTGGAGTGGATGGAGTCTTATCTCCTCCCTCTTTTCCTCAAAGTCAACTTTCTGCCTCCCTCCTTCACCTGTCTCCCTCCCACTCTTTACCTGTCTCACCCTCCTTCTCTTTCTGCCTTTCCTCTCAGTCTCAGTACAGCCTACTGAGCAGCAGTATGGAACAAGGTTTGGGGAACAGAGCAGCGTCTACCAGTCCCTACAGCTCAGAGACCACCTCCAACGTGCCAACGCCGTCACCCTACTCCCAGCCAAACTCGACCTTCGAGGCCATGTCTCCAGCCCCGGCCATCCCCTCCAACACTGACTACCCCGGGCCGCACAACTTCGAGGTCACCTTCCAGCAGTCGAGCACCGCTAAGTCAGCCACCTGGACGGTGAGTACGGCGTCTCAGTTGTGGTGCAACCGTATCACGTGAGCTCCTCGTGAACCCGTGTACACACAGTTCTTTTCCCACAATCACTGATGATTTTGCTTGCAATGTGCAGGCATAAGTTTTACTCTTCTTCAGTTGCTTGTTTGCCCTTTCTTCACTGTCTGTTTTTTGGTGGCTCATTTTCTAGACTCTCATTTTGGCGGCGTTCCCGCTTTGTTCCTCTTTTTCAATGTGTTTCTAAACATCGTAGTTGAAATGAAATTTTAAGCAGTGTCCTGTGGTGTGACATGCTGTTGTTCTCCAGATTACCTAAACTACTGTTAAAAAGTTTGGAGTCTGTAAATGTTTTTGAAAGAAAATTCTTATGTTCACGGTCGGAGGCTGCATTTATATGAGTACAAATACAGTAAAAAAAGTAATATTGTGAAATATTATTACAACTTAAAATAACTCTTTACATTGTAAAATATATTAAACTAGAAATGTATTCATGTGATGGTAAAACTGAATTTTTAGCAGCCATTACTCCAGTCTCCAGTGTCACATGATCCTTCAGAAATCATTCTAATATTTTGTGGAAACTGATTTTTATTTTCTCTTAAGATTATTTGGTGAAACAATATATTTAAATATATTTAATACATTTATATGTATATTTAAAAAAATAAAAAAGAAAGAATGGAAAAGTCTTCACTGTCACTTTTGATGTAATTAAAGCATACTTGCTAAATAAAAGTATTAATTTCTTAAGAAAAAACTTACTGACCCCAAACCTTTGAACCGTATTGTATATATATATATATATATATATATATATATTCTTTTTAACAATTATTATATTAGCAGTTTTATGACCTCATTTAGATTGAAAAGTTTTATGGACTTTTTAAGTTTATAGGAATTTTATGAGCTGCAAAATAAACTATTGTTGAAAATTGTAAAAATGGAAAAATTAGGCTAATGTAAAAAATGATGACAATTAACAGCATCTGAAATATATTCCTTCGCTTCAACATACATATAAATTCAAACTTGATGTTAAAAGAATAAGATATTTTTCAGCTTTATTTATTTATTTATTATTTCTCAGTCTCTGTCAGTCTAATTGCATGCACTTTTATGATTGTATGCACTTTTATGATTGTATTTTTAAAAGTAAACTGCCACAGACTGTTCTCAGTGCTGTCTTTGATCTACAATAAGTGCAAAACCTTTATATTTAGCATCAGTTTAGTTTGTCTTATCAAAAACGCTATAAAGTTTGAAATTCCTTAGTAAACCCTTAAAATGACAGAATCATAAAGTTTAAATTCTTTAGTGCATCTAATGTTTGCTTGTTTACATGTTTGCTTTGGATTTTAGAATTTGTTGGAGCTCAAAGCAAGTTATTCTCAAACTATAAAGATCTTGCACAATAATCTGTTTTGTTACCATTTGCACATGATTCGTCTTGAATTTTCAGGTAACTAATGAAACTTGGGAGGTGAATTTCCTAAATGGTTTAATGTTGTTGAGAAATTTTCCTTGTACCCCTTAATGCTATGGTATTGTTACGGTATATAATAGCAGATAGGTGTTTTAAGTGTTTTTAGCATGTAGATGTGCAGTTGCTAGGGTCTTCTGAGTGGTTGCTAGTGCATTGCTTGGTGGTTGCTTACAGAATTATTAACCTTAAGTTATGGGTTAGTTCAGATCTGTATATGAGAGATAGTACTCGTAAGGTTTTTCTTAAACAAAGTACATCCACACAGGAAAAGAATCACAGTAATATCAAGCTGAGGAGCTTGAAACCAGAGCAGTCAGTGTTTTCCCCAAAGTCCAGTGTCGCCATGAGGAAAGGTGCCACATCAGTCTGTCATGAAGATGACCCTCTGAAACAGGAGATGGGGCTCTTTCCTCTGAGGCTGTTTGTTGGATGAAGTCAAGCGTGAGGCTTGGTCTCTGACTTTCTGCGGACGTGTAAGGTGATAGCGGCCCCAGGAAGGTGAGTGCTATGGCCATCACTCAGTGTCGGCCTGTGAAGACTGTCACCTCTGACGCGCCACGTTCCGCTCCATTCTCAAAGACCAGGCCTCTGCGAGCAACAATAACAGCAGGATAAGCTTTTAAAATGGGCATAAGTGGAGTTTGCAGCACAGATTGCTGTTTACGTTTTAGGATAAGAGAAGCAGGCCCTACATTTCAATGTGTTTGGCACTTCAGCTAGCGCCATAGATATAATGATACTGTCACGTACTATCTTGTTTTCTCTATATTAAATCTTCATGCATGTGGAACTCTGTGGGAATATTCCTTGCATAGTGGATCAAAATTTCGGATTGGTCTAGATTTAACTAACCATCATAAGTTTTCAGGATTTTGAGCTTTCGACTCAAAGTGTGGCTGAATCAAAATATTAATGTCAACATTTCTGATCAAAAATGATTTTGCTTTACTGTGTCATATTTGTTTATATACGACACTACTTCAGTCAATGAAGACTAGAAATAATGTTAACAAATCACATTATTTGCTTAACCCTAACCCATTCTAAACTTGTTTAACGTTCTTTCTTCTGTGGTACATAAAATATGTGTTTGTTTGTTTTTTATTATTTTATTACTGTCTTATTGTTTTTGTTGTTTTGTCCATGGAGCCAATCATAATTTTTTAAAAATCTTTTGTGTTCTGCAGAAAAAAGAAAGAAATGCAGGTTTGAAAACAACATGAGAGTGAGTAAATCATACGTAATGCAAGTTTCATTTTTGGGTGACGTGTGCACTCAGAAGTTTGAAGAATTTTGAAAATTTGCACATAAAAATATTCAAAATATCACTTCTGCAATGGCATCCATCTCTGAATACTTTTGCATGATTCTGCATGAAAATGATGCTCCATGACACTAGTTGTCAGTAAGTCCAAGAAGACTGCTGTAGTGCAACATAAACAATTAAAAAAATTAAGTGCACCTTTAAAGGGGACATATTTTTGTTTATTTTGCAGTGGCTGATATGATAGAAGTCTTGGGTTTTATAATGACACTTACTAGTGCTGATGCAGCAAACAAAGTAGGTTACCAATATGCCATTGTGAATCTCATTGTCCCATGATTTATTCATTCCACAACCCCAAGAATCCAATAACAGGAGGGTTGTCGAGATTAAGAAAGTACTATTCAGCTGATCATGTGACAGCAACTTGTGGGCCTCCATGAGGCATCCTGCTGCATGTTAAAAATAATAGTTTAGAGTACATATATATGCTGAGTCTTCATATAATGTGAGTGGACATTACTTTAAACATATTCATAAAAACTGAAATGTATTTAAAAGAACCACTTTTTCTTAGAGAACATCTAAAGAACTGTTTTTACTATAAAGAACCTTTTGTGCAAGAACAGTCTTTTGGCATTAAAATAGTACTAAAGACGCGCAGTGAAGAATTAGCACTGAAAAGGCGTGGACAGTTATTTTTGTGCCTGAACTTTTTCAATATGCATTTGTAGGAGTTTCCCTTTCAGACACAAAATTTATGGGAGGAGAGTATTAAAATGAATCACGCAACGCAATTTACTAACATTTGCGCTCATCAATTCACTGGTATTTGCGCCATTATTTAACATCCCAAAAAAAGCAAGTCTTAAACTATTTTGGGCCCGTGTTGTAAGTAGATCACCCTCACCTGATGGACATCACCCTTACCAAAAAGTAGTATACTTCAAGTTTATTTTATTAAGTATACTTAAGTAAAGTTCAAGTATATTTTTAAGTATACTTTATGTAGTAAGTATACAAATATCAGTGTACTAGTAGTATACTTGTAAGTGTACTATTTCAATACTCCTTGGGACTAAATTGGCCCACTTTCTAGAATATAAAAGTATACTTTTAAGTATACTTTAAGTATAAAAGTAGTAAACTTTGAGTACACAACTAGTTTACATCAGTTTTTTTAGCTTGTACTGCAACTATACTAAAAGTGAACTTAAAGGTATGCTGATACTGATACTGTTTACTAACTAAGTACTTGTAGTAGCATTTTTAGTACACTTTGAAGTATAGTCTCAGTAAACTACTAGTTTAGTAATTTTATACTGCAAGTATACTCGTAAGTTTTCCTTAAGTGAACTTTACATCATACTTTAAGTATACTACTATGTCCCTATTTAGGTATTAATTTGTATATATTTTGTTATATGAATATCTGAACATACAAAACATCCAAAGGAAGAACGGGGTATCTGCTTGTAAACAAAAATATTTTATTCTAGCTTCATGCATTCTTTTTTTTTTTAAACACTTGAACATGGGTAAGTTTCATAAATAAAAAAAAAATAAAAAAAATTAAAAATAAAGAAATAAAAAACATTTTGAACAAAAAGCTGAAAAAAGACTGAGTTGGATTCAGAATTATAATCAAAACGTAGATGGAGTCGATCAACACCCCAAAGCTTGACAGTCATTATCTTCATTGGTTGACATTTTATTCCATAACGTTACACAGTTTTGATGCTGTTTTATGTTTGATGATCATGTTAGATTACATGTGGAAGTATCTGTTGTTTCTTTTTCTTCTTCACTTGTGTTTTTTGGAAATTCTGTACAGAAGATGTGTACTAGCGCCCCTACAGTATAACAATGAAAACATGGATTCTAGGAGCACAAGTATAGCTCAAATATATTTAGACTTTTTCTAAGTATAAGTCAAGTATACTTAAATGTCATTTTAAGTATATTTCTGAGAAGTACATAAAGCCCATTTCTGAGAAGTACATAAAAAGTAAACTAAAAGTATACTTTCCTATTTTTAGTTTAAAAGAAGTATTCTAATAGCACACTTGAATAAACTTATTTTTCATTAGGGCAGCTCTGAATTCAATTTGCGCTGCGCTTGGTATATTGCGTTGGTCGATATGTAAATGAGGTGTTGCATCTGTGTTCTTTAATTTGCGCATTGTCAGTAAATCACCCGCAGAAATTTCCACACCCATCGGCGCTGTTTTGGAATTAAGCTCTCGTGCTAATTTGCCCTGTTTAGTAAATCTGGCCCTTGGTGTCTTCACCCCATATACAAATTGAAGGCAGATTTCAAAGTAGATTCAGAAATTAGTATTGGTTCTTCTATATAAAGTAACATTTCCAAAGGTGGCATTATGGGAGGAAGATTCTCTTGCATTTGATTGGACAGAAATATCTTTACGATCGTAAATGCAAGATGACTCGTCAATATTTTTGCTTAGTTTTCCTGGAATAGAAAAAAAAAAGTTACATCTGATCTTTAAAAAAAGAAAAAAAAAAAGCCACATCTGTTCTTAAATATAATGTACATAGATTCATTTAAAGAATATCATAGATTCCACGCCTTTTTTGTAACTTCAGAGCATCTACTTAATGCAAATGTCCATCACAGGATGAAAAGAAGCTGCTTGCCTTGCTACCTTTTTTTATTTAATTTTTTAGTGACAGCTTTCGTTTTCACTCTGCCGCCCACTCTAAAGACCATTAAATTGTTTACTTTATCCTCCAAAAGAAACGGAGAAAGGGAGAAATGGCTCGGGATTATTGTGAAGTTATGTGGAATGCCAATGTAACCTCAAATTCAGGGAATTTCCAGGCGTGATACAAAGGCTTGCAGGCTGAGGATATCTGGGATTACTGTGTAAGTGGTAAGTGAGTCATTGTGTGGAGAACTGAAGGGTTAAAGCATGATGCTCTTGGGTTTGTGTAGCCTTGGGATGCTTTGGGAGAGGCATGGGGGCATTTTGACTGTAATCTGCTTGATCCGCAGTGGGCTTCTCACCGCTACCTGAAACAACATTCCTCTCAGCCAACCTCACGGATAAACCATTCGTAAATTGCACAATCGCCTGTGTTGGTATTGCCGTGGTAATGTTTTCTCACTCCTATGAATCCTTCTGGCTTTGATGTTTGCCAATAATTATGCTTGTATTAATTCTTTTAATAAACCGCATGTCATGTCACAGGGCTATAACACAACCTGCTTAAAGGAGTATATGAGTGACATGCACACTGGAAATTTAGCTGAAGTTCCTGTTTAAAGGAATATTTCACCCAAATATGATGAAATATTTCATCCAAAAATTTTAGTCATCATTTACTCATCTTCATGTTAGTTCACATGTTCTTTCTTCAGTAGAACACAAAAGAAGATGCTTTGCAGAATGTCTTAACTGCTCTTTTCCATACAACTGATTTTAGTTATTGCTATACTGAAATAGTATTTATTCATATTTTGAATAAGCTTTCTTTTTATTATTATTATTATTTACATTTTCAGTTTCATTTTTTATTTCAAGTTTTATTAATTGTATGTCAATTTTTATTTTTTGCTTTTAAAATAGTTTTCTTTAGCTTTTATTTATTTTATAATACTTTTTATTTAGTTCTAATTTTTATTTAAGACTTTTAAGTGTAAGTTGTGTCTGTTATGTTTATATTTAATTTGATTTCAAATTTATTTCAATTTATGAAAATATTTTTAATACTTTTAATTTTAGTTTTACTTTAGTAAAAATAACAACACTGATGGGGACTGTGGAATAAATGAATAAATGAATGAATGAATATAGTCCATACTACTTGTGCACTATATTTCAAGTCTTCTGAAGCCATACAATAGCTTCAGAAGAGACTGGAAGTTTTCATCTTTATTTCATAAACACATTCATATTGGTAGCAGCTCTTAAATATCATTTGCATTTGTGTATATTCAGAATTGGCACATCAAGACATGTTACACCAGGTTTGACGTTTTTTTGACGGATTTTTAAGAAATAATAATTTCAATTTTAGTAATTTCATCACTCAAAGATCATATGGTTTCAGAAGATATCAGAACATTGCATTTATGCATTTTTTATTTTTTTTTTTTTCTCTCATTACCATTCATTTTCAGGAGGCAGGCAAGACATTCTACAAAATAACTACTTTTGTGTTGAATGGAAGAAAGAAATGTATACAGAAGGTTTGGAACAGTTTGAGGGTGAATAATTGATAACAGATTTTTTTTTTCATTCAAACACTTTCCTTCTTATCATTCTCTGCTTTTATTTAGTAATAATAAATAAGATCGTAGGCAGTAATGCTCAAAACCGACCAGTGTATCAGTGTAGAGTTCAGAGTCCACGTCTCTGTCCTTGGTTCTGAAGTCCTTCCGTTCGTTCAGCTGCATTTCTGATGACCTTGTGCGAGCTCCTGAAGTTGGGGCTTTTTTCATCGCTGAAAAGGTTTTTTTAAGGTCATTTTCTGCTATCTTCCTGAATCATGTCTGTTTCTGCCTGGGCCTTTGCCTCTGTCTTTTTAGGCCCCAATTATGGTATGATATCACCGAGTGAATCATAAAAACAAATTGTGTGTTAGGGATAACTGTTTAAAAGCTCGCTCTCAAATGCACATTATAGGCTTAAAGCAGGAGCTGTCATAAGGGATGAAAATGAGTTCTGACACCTCAGCTTTTCCAATAAAGACCCCGACACTTTTTTTTTTTTTTTCATTGTTGGCATATAAGTAGGGCAAGTCTGAGCACGTCTTTGCTTCTGGAGTATTTGAGGCTGCTCTTCTTAGCTTTTACCCTCATAGTCAGCGAGCGGGTCTAAACACGGCGCGAAGTCGGCGCATCCTTCCTCTCAAAATGACAAAACACACACATTTGCTGAGATTTCATACAAATTTGCAGGCATACAGACTGCATGCAAAATTTGTTCATTTTTAAATATAAAATCGATTGGCCCCTCCATAATTTTTCTAGTTTAGTTTTGACTTGTTTGCTATGAACCTAAAGTGATAGTTCACCAAAAATGAAAAATCATGCAATCAGTTTCATGCTATTCCAAACCTTATGACATCCTTTATTGCATAGAACACACACACACACACACACTTGTTTCGCTATCCTTGTGGGGACTTCCATAGGCGTAATGGTTTTTCTACTGTACAGACCGTATATTCTATTGCCCTACACCAACACTACACCTAAACTTAGCCCTCACAGGAGACTTTTTGCATTTTTAGATTTTCAAAAAACTTCATTCTGTGTGATTTATAAGCTTCTTTACCCGTGGGGACCTCAGTTTAGGTCCCCACCGTGACACAAGTCCTGTTCACCTGAATAGAAAAACAGGTACACACACACACACACACACAAAAAAAGCAGATTGTCTGAACTTTTTTTCCATACAGTGAAAGTGGATTAGGATAGGGACAGCTGTTCACTTTCATTGTGTGGAAAAAAAGCATCTTGGACATTCTGCAAAAATTTATCAATCGCATCATCCATAATATATTTTTTACTTGAACTTTTCCTTATGCGATTTTAACCAATGTTAACAAAAAAAAAATTAATTTAATTTTAACCTCAAATGTTGCTCAAAAATGTCTTGTCAATTATTCAGTTTCTGAATTTAGAGATATGAAATTAACATGAAACATGCAAAAGCAAAATGGTTTTCCCATTAAATTACAGTTTGGGAAGAAATGTTTCTTTGGGTTCTAAAGTTGAATATTTGAATTGTTTTTAAGAAAAAAAAGTTCTGCCACTCCCTGTAAAGAATACTTGTTTCCACATGTCAGCAAACAGCAGCCAACTCCAAAATATGATTCTCCAAAAATATGGAAATCAGTTGTGTATTCTGAGCTCAGACGAGGCTCAAACAGACTTTGTGAATCTGAAAAACTTGAGAATAAATGTCATTAATGTGCTGTAAAAATACAAAATATTAGTTTTGATATAATGTGGAGAAAAACTATATGTTTATTTTTTTGAAGAGATATTTCCTTTTCCTCGCAGAAATATTCCAAGAACAATAAAATAAATAAATAAATAAAATCTGAAGAATATTTCAACTGTTTTTTGTTTGGTTTGTTTTGTTTTGTTTTGTTTCTGTACAATGAAAGTAAATGGGGTCAAAAACAACACCGTGGGCATTGGACATTTTTCAAAATATCTTCTTTTGTGTTCCACAAAACAAATTCATACAGGAATGGCATGAGAGTGAATAAATGACAGAATTTTTATTTTTGGTGGAAAAACTCATTGTGGCTCCTCTGAGGGGGAAAAAACCCTCTTTGTTCATTTGAACTGTCTATGTTTATTCTAACTATTCTATTACTGACGGCAGTATGTTTTTTCTTCATTATGTACTTTAAGTATTAAAATGATTGTCTTTATTACTATTTAATTTTTAAGGAATTTAATTTTTTTTTTCTTTATTTGTAGCATGCAACTGTTTCTCGCAGCGTGTCTTGGGAGGAACAACGGAGTGGTAGCGTATGTGATTCTGGCTGCAATTTCACAGCCGTTAGCATAGGCAGCACATTTGTGAATTTATTGTCGGAGATGGGGAGTTGGCTGAATTTGCGGGTGGCATGCTGAAACATGTCCATCAGGCTGTCAGACTCGTCATTATCACTCAGGCCGCCGAGCCTGCCTGAACGTGCGCCTTTCCAATGCTCACCTTCCTCCATCCCATCATCTTGTTCCACCTTACAACACTTACACTGTGTCTACACTGCAGGCGAGCGATGCAGCGCTGCCAGTATAATCAAGCAAGCTGTCTACAAACCAAATGCTTGTTTCATGCTTGCAATGTAGAGGGCTTTGTTTAAAAATTATTAAATTATTATATTGAATTAAATCACAGAATTTCACACATCTAGGTCCAGCTTTTGACATTCCAGTTCACTGGGTTCCCACTTGATTTGAGCCCTCAAGAATTCCTGTCCACGTCAGAGTTTTCTCTAGTGTGTAGAGCTTTTGTCTTTTCATGGATTACTGCAAAATGCTTCAGGTTAAAGACTTTAAAAAAAAAAAAATGAAGGCTCCAATTAAAACCCAAAAGGGTTGGTTCTGACCATCTGATGCCACACATGCTTAAAAATGGTTCTTTGTTGGGTTGGTATTTGTGGTTTCATGAAGAAACTTTAACATCCATGTAATCTTTCCACTTCACAAAAAGTTCTTTATAGAGGAAAAAAAGTATATTCTGCTGAAAATGTTCTTCACACTAAGAAAAATGGTTCTTTTATGAACTGTTCGCTGAAAGGTTCTTTGGGAACCCAAAAATGGTTCTTGAATGGCACTGCTGTAAAAACACCCTTTTGGAACCTTTATTTTAGTGTAATAGAAACTTTTAAACCAATAACTATTTATTCTCCAGATAAGTTATTTAATGAATCAAGAAATCAAAACCTTGATCTGGAGAACCTGTAAAGTAACTTCAAGAATGATTAGCCACTCAAACCCTATGCAGCAAAAATCTTTTCTAAATAACAAGTGTGTTCTTTGTTAAACCTAAGATGTACGAAGTAAGAATATATGGAACAGTTGTTATTGTTACACCCTTAAAAATAATAATAAAAAAGTTCTTTATGGCATTTAAATTTTTCATGAAGAACCTTTAGAATCCATGGAACCTTTCCGTTGCACAAAATATTCTTTATATTGGAAAAGGGTTCTTCTAAATATTAAAATGTTCTTCACACTAAGAAAAAAAAAATGGTTCTTTTAAGAACTGTTCGCTTAAAGGTTCTTTGGGAACCCAAAAATGGTTCTTGCATGGCACTGCTGTAAAAACACCCTTTTTGAACCTTAATTTTAGTGTAAGAGAAACTTTTAAGCCAATAACTATTTATTCTCCAGATATTTAAAGAATCAAGAAATCAAAACCTTGATCTGGAGAACCTGTAAAGTAACTTCAAGAACGAACAGCCACTCAAACCCTATGCAGCAAAAACGCTTCTTGTTCTTTGTTAAACCTAAGATGTACTACAAAGTAAGAATCTATGGAACAATCTTTATTGTTACACCCTTAAAAAAAGTTCTTTATGGCATTTAAGGTTCCATGAAGAACCTTTAGAATCCTAGGAGCCTTTCCATTGCACAAAATGTTCTTTATATTGGAAAAGGGTTCTAAATATTAAAATGTTCTTCACACTAAAATAATGGTTCTTTTAAGAACTGGTCACTAAAAGGTTCTTTGGGGAGCTTAAATTAGTTCTTCTGTGGCATCGTTGTTAAAGCCCTCTTTTGGAGCCTTGAGTGTAGGATCATCACTAATGGAGCTCTTCATGTTCCTGTGTGGTGTCAACACATTAATGTCCTTATCTTTCAAGCCATTTTAGAATTCATTTAAATTCTTTCAACCAAATGAGAATTTCAGCTAAATGACAAGTATTCCAGGAGTAGATGGATTGAGTGTGAAACAGTGGCAGGATGATGTGAATGAGGGTGTGAGTGTCAGATGGGCGAGTTGAGACGTCTGCCTGTGCTGCTCACACATCTGCACCCAGTCATTTATGCTGCTTTATCCTCTGTGTGTGTGTGTTTGTGTGTGTGTGTGGTGTGTGTGTGTTTATGTTACTCATTTGCATAGTCTCTCAGTGAAAGTGTGAGTGGAAGTGTGCTGATGTTCTTACATTAGTAAAATAACTGCAGCTAAACACTATATACACAGAGGAAAAAGACTGTTACACTACTTTTACTGTAGATTTATGAGATTAGCAGGGAAATCACTTTGAGGGGTTTTTGTAGATTTTTTTCTGGAAATTGTAAACAAAGATACAGATGAATGATGAAACATTCGTAATGATAACAACACAAATTATGCTATGCATTTATCATAGTGTTGCTATGTGTTTGCTAGGGTGTTCTGGGTGGTTGCTGAGTCATTGGGCCTATCATACACCCGGCGCAATGCGGCGCAATGCGGCGCAAGGCGTGGCACAAGTGTTTTTGCTAGATTCAGCCCGACGCAGTTCTCATTTTCCCGTCCTGTGCCACATTGTTTAAATAGCAAATGCTATTTGCGCCCATTTGTGCGCCCATGGGTGTGCTGGTCTAAAAAAGAGGTGTGTGTTCAGGCGCATTGTTGGTGCGTTGCTATTTTGAGGAACTGAAAATAGACTGCGCCATAGACCAACTCAAACCTAGTCTAAAGTCAATGGCGCAATATTTTTTATTTATTTATTTTTTTGTTATTATAGAGCGCGTTAGTAGAAAATGCGACTCTGGGTGGGTCCACAACACGCATTCAATTTGTTTATTACACACAGGGACGCGCAGCAGCACACAAACATGCCAAATATTAAAAATTAAAGGATTCCAGTGTAAAAGAATATTATTGTGTAGGCTACATAAATATAAACATGTCATACATGTCATAATGGATAGTCATTGCGTGTATCAGAATTAGGCTACCTATTTGCTCGCGCATGAGCAGATCCGTTTGCTCTCTGGAGACGCGTTCAGTCTGTGCACCTTAAAATTCTGCCGTTTTAAATAGCGAATCCGCCATGGCGCGAGCGCAACTCGCTCTTAAAGGGACTGGGAGATGAGACTCTGATTGGTTTATTGCACGTTATGCCCAAAAACACACCCGTTACTCATTAAGAGAAGAGGTACAACCCTTTTAGACCACGCGCCGGGAGCGTAAACCGTTTTTCCCGTTGTTAAACTTGCAAAAGTGGATTCGGAATCGTCCTAAGTGCACCTGCGCCATGCGCTTTAGACCATGCGCTTAGATCGTTAAAATAGGGCCCATAGTCTCCGTGATAGTCTTACTCTAAATATGACTCACATCCTTCAAATGATATTGTAATATATTATGATATTAACTATAATATATTATGAGATTATAAATTTATCACCCACCATGTGAAATTGTCAGATCTGAACTGAACTGGACTTATTAGGCAGTAGGCAGTACTATATTTTAAATATAATGAAGCTAATTTCATGTTTCTTTAGCATCATATTAGAAATTGAGTTCTGAAAAGGTTAGTAATTTATATTGCTCTAAATTTTTTAAAAGTTGTTTATTTTGTCACATTTTACCTGCAACTATTTGTTGACACGGATTTTATCTTTGTGTAATGTTTGACTTTTTATTACTTCATGAAAATATATATACTTATCAATTATTTCTAAAATATTTCTTATTTGCTTCTCCAAAACAAAATAAATTTAAACAAACAAGCAAACGATTAAAGTCGAGTATAAACAGAATAATTTAATAAATAATTCCACTTTTTTTTTTTTTTTTCTATCGTTTAGGCTGATGATACACGGGGCAACTTTTTGAGCAATGTTTGCCGTCAATGGTTATCAAGGTGAGACACAGGCCCCACGACCGAAATTTGTTACCCCATTCTCAATGGAAAAGTTGCACAAGCAACATTGCTCAAAAAAAGTTGCCCTGTGTATCATCAGCCTTAGGTTCAGTCAGCTATTTTGGTTTACAGTTAGGTTTGTTTAATTCTGACACTGAATTTTATTCTGATAGGTTTTAAGACAGATCAGATGTTACTTGTACTATTTAAGTTAGACAAATATATAATGTAGCTTTATAGGAAACACTTATGATTGTATAAAGTGTTATTGCAGCAACAGTGGCATTCAGCAAACAGTGTTCATGATATTTATTCTGTTGCAGCACCTGGCACACAATCTCCCTGTTCATAAAATCTGAATCACATTAATACAAGTCTGCACAAAGCAGGCTTGTACGTTTGGTTTTTGAGGGAATATTTGGGATGTCTTTATAGTTTTAGACAAGATCTGACATGCTTATGAGTGTGTGTGTGTGTGTGTGTGTGTGTGTGTGTGTAAGAGAAAGACCTCATCAGATGATGTCTTCATTTATAATCAGATGACTTGTCTTCATTTATAAAGAATCATATTTTTAACGTGTGGCCATTTAGTGTCATAAAAGACCAACATGTTTCCATGACAAACCCAGGACCAAAGTGTTTTTCAGAAAAAAATGCCTTTTTTAAATCTTGGTTTCACCGTAAGCAGTGTTTCAAAGGTTTATTTGTTTTTTTTATTTTTATTTTATTATTTCTGCAGTACTCTCCGTTGCTCAAAAAGCTGTACTGTCAGATCGCCAAGACCTGTCCGATTCAGATCAAACTGGCTTCCTCACCCCCAAACGGCAGCGTGATACGAGCCATGCCCATCTACAAGAAAGCTGAACACGTCACAGAGGTGGTCAAACGGTGTCCTAACCATGAACTCGGACGGGACTTCAATGAAAGTATGAAAAAAATTCATTCTTTTATATTCATAAATGCAACAATTTTTTCTGTTATTTGACTGTTTGTGTTGGTGGTAAAGACATTTACTTTTACATATGAATGCTTTATATACACTGAAAAAAATGACATTGAATTTACTAAATTTTTTTAAGGTAAGTGGTTGCAATCAATTTATTTTAGATACATTTAAATAAACAAATTTAGTTGACTAACTTTCAACTAAATTGTTTATTTAAATGTAGCTAAACTAAATTGATTGCAACCACTTACCTTAAAAAAAATTTAGTAAATTCAATAAGTCATTTTTTTCAGTGTATGATCAGACATGTGTGGAAGCATCTATAACTAAAAAAAAAAAAATCAACAATTTGTTGTCTCAATTTGTTGACTTTTGAGCAATTATTGACCAAAATTCTTCCAGAACATTTAAACAGCTTTAAAAGCATTTATTAATTAAACTCATTTTTGAAACACACACCACTAACCTAACAAAATAAAATGTGATTGACTGTAGTGAAATTTTCTTTAACTGTTTTTATTTTTTTCTCAAAAATAGCTCAAAAATATTAATTATTATTAATAAACTAACCACATGAACAAAAGTCATTTTAAGCATTAGATCATATAGGAAAAAATCAAATCAGGTTACAACTTTTTAAAGTGTACTATGATAAATTGTATAACTTGTGAAACCAGCTGTTACAGATACAACTATCTGTTCTAGGATCTGAACATGTTATGCAGAAAAATAGAACACATTTCAGAACTAGTGGACTGCTATAATATAAACAGTATGTTTCATGATAAGACACGAATTTGAACAAAAATACAGCTAACCACCATAATTTGACTAAAAACAACTGCCTACTAAAATCAGACTAGGTTTCCTTCTAAATGTTGAGATTGCTTTGCAAACTGGTTATTGACATCCTGAAAATCCAAACCACCTTAGACTCTGTGGTCAACAATGATGGATAGTCTTTTGTCTTCAGCTCATTCACTCATATTTAATTTACTAAACTTTCAATTGTTAAAGTAAAAATGTAAACGAAGATTGTCTTGTTTTCTGAAACGAGACATTGAATATCTGGTCTTGTTTCCAATACATCTATTATTCTATAGCTAAATTGTTTTGTGAGGTTTTGAACTGAAAAATAAAGCTAACTCACACATTCACACTTGGTCGCTTTCATATGCCACAAAAGGAAATATTCCTGTTGTCCTTCCACTTCTAATTCATAATCTTTCTTGTCCTGCTGACTCTGTCCAGGTCAGACAGCTCCTGCCAGTCACTTGATACGGGTGGAGGGCAATAATTTGTGTCAGTATGTGGATGATCCTGTGACCGGCCGACAGAGTGCTCTCGTTCCGTATGAGGCTCCACAGGTTAGTTCAATCATTGCATGTAACTCCCAGTGTTATTTTAGTGTCACTGAGATACTATTTAGTTAATAGGTTTCTTCTATATATTTTAATATGAATAAAATATTAGAAATATAAAGTATTAAATGTTAATATTTATTTATTGATTTATTTAATACAATCCATATTGTTCTTCACTCTTATGCTTCATATAACATGTTCTAGTGCTGTTTTATTTCACATACACTTTGTATATTCGTGCCTGTTGCAGCACGACAGCACACACACATATTGTGAATTTTTGCTGATCCATATGCATAAGTGCACAAGTATACATATTGTTTGATGGCATGCAATGATCATTCAGTTCAGGACGCTAAACATGTTCTGACTGGCTATAAATAACCCAGAGATTATTCTCAGTTACAATACCTGCAGTTATTCCTCTTTTTACACTGTTACTCTGTTTTGTGTTGAATATCAAATGGTTGGCGCCACCTAGAGGTGTATATTTCTTACACACTGTCAGTGCTGATGTTCGATCAATAAATACACTGCTTTTTGGAACTGTTTCTTTTTAGTTATTTATTGATTGAGATGTATTTAGTGTACAAAAACAGTGATAAACAGCAGTTTTTAACTAAAACTGAATTAAAAAAGAGATTTCTTGAACATCATTGACTGATAACTATACAAAAAGGTCTCATTAGTCAATGTTTTATTAACGTTTAATTAGTTACATCATTAATTAACAATGAGCAATTCATTTGTTGCAGTATTTAATGATTTTTGTCAACGTTAGTTAATAAAAATACAATGGTTCATTGTTAGTTCATGTTAGCTCAGATCCGTTAAATAATATTAATAGATACAATTTTTAATTATTTTAATTGTATTATTAAATGTTGAATTTAACATTAACTACATTCATAATTAATGTAATTAATGCAAATTAATACATGCTTTAGAATTCATTTTCTTTGTTAGTTTGTTAATTAATATAGTTACATAATGTTAGCAAATGTACATTAACATTATGTAACATTAACATTAATTATTTATAGTAGTTACATACTGTTAACTAATGTAACCTTATTGTAAAGTGTTACCCCCCCCCCCCCCATCTAAATTTATTTATTAAAGTCAATTTGATTTCTCAATGCAAATATTTTTTTTCCCTGAACAGGGTACTATATCCTCTATATACAATATAATATAATGCGTCTGGAAACTGATTATGTCTCTCTCTTTTTTCATCTGTTTTTCAAGGTGGGGACTGAGTTCACAACCATTCTGTATAATTTCATGTGCAACAGCAGTTGTGTCGGTGGAATGAACCGCAGACCCATCCTCATCATCATCACGCTGGAGACACGAGAGTGAGTGAACACCCTTACTTTTTTTGATACACACTTTTTCATACAAGTTTTCTACAGCAAAAAATACACTGAAATATTTCTCTGCTTTCAAAAGAGTGTTTCTTAAAGGGAAAGTTCACCCAAAATGACAATTCTGTCATGATTTACTCACCCTGAAGTTGTTTCAGACCGGTATGAGTTTCTTTCTTCTGAACTCAAAATAAGATATTGTGAAGAATATGGGTAACTAAAGAGTTTCTAGTCACAACTGACTTCCATAGAATGGGAAAAAAATACCATGGAAGTCAAAGGGGACCAGAAACAGAAGAAAGAATCAGTTTGGATCCACTGGGTGAGCAAATGATGACAGCATTTTAATTTTGGGTGAACTATCCCTTTAAGTGGTTTTGCTTCAGAACAGAACAAAAGTAAACAAAAGCATACTTAGAACTGAGCATTGAAATGTATTCTTTTAATTGTGAACTGCATAACAACAACATGCAAACTATTAACATAGTTTGGTTATGCTTGAAGTTAAAGCTGAACTCTACTATGTTTTTGCTCAGCGGACAGGTTCTCGGCAGGCGTTCGTTTGAGGGCCGGATTTGCGCCTGTCCCGGACGAGACCGCAAAGCAGACGAGGATCATTTCAGGGAGCAACAGGCTCTAAATGAGAGCGTGGCCAAAAATGGAAATGCCAATAAACGAAGTGAGCCGTCAATGTACTTCATTCTTCATATCATATTCAATAAAAGTTTCTAATCTGACAGTTCATATCTTAGTTATATTATCTGTGTTTATAACTGGAGCTTCTGTTTCTGATCTCACAGATTTCAAACAGACTCCAGTCAACATTACAGGCCCTTCCATCAACATCAAGAAGAGGCGACATGGAGAAGAGGAGATGTATTACATACCAGTGAGTGTGGAAGCATGCAGTTTGATTTCTTTTAATGTTTTTTTTTTTTAATTTAAGTTAATTCTAATATTTTTGGATTGTTTTGAAGGTGCGAGGCCGGGAAAACTTTGACATCCTGATGAAAATAAAGGACAGTTTGGAACTTGTGGAGTATGTACCACAACATTTTGTGGATTCATACAGACAACAACAACAGCAGCTCCTACAGAGACAGTGAGTCTTTATATAGGGATCATACACTATGGTAAAAGTTCAGAGTCAGGACATGTAAGATTATTTATTTTTTTTAAAGAAGTAACTCGTTGATTTAGCAAGGATGCATAGAATTTATCAAAAGTGAGAGTTAAACATTTATAATGTTACAAAAAATTTATATTTCAAATAAATTGTTGTTTTAAACTTTTTGATTCATCAAAGAATACTGAAAAAAAAAGTTTCCATACAAAAGTAATACAGTTAGTTACTTTTTTATGGAGTAACACAATATTGTAATGTATTACTTTTAAAAGTAACTTTCCCCAACGCTGGTAGTATCACACCTGCCAAGTTACTGAATACAGGTCTTGATAAGTACACATGGACCACATACTAAATGTTCACTGTAATTTCATAACTGTCAGAACTCATAAATATCATAAAAGCCAGCTTAATCTCAGTAAATAGATTGGTAAAATGAGGAGGGGGCTTTGTAATGTAAATTTTAATGTATATCTGCAATAACAGTACATATAAGTTTTTTTGTTTTTTTTTACAAGAGGAGAATATATTCAGTTGTTCATGATATGACCTCTTTCAGCTCTTTCTTTAGCATCTAGTACTTCAGTGTTCCACATTGAGTGCCGTACGTTAATTATATTCCTCTCATGTGATTGACAGGAGTCATGTTGCCTCTCCGTCTCCATATGGCACACTCAATAACATGAATAAGATCCACGGGCCCATGAACAAGCTTCCCTCAGTGAATCAGCTCGTGACACAGCAGACTCAGCAGAGCGCAGGACCCTCTACGTCCATGTCACATATGGGTAAGAGCCTACACAACATTTCAGTGCCTTTATATAAACAATATATAAACGTACAATTCATACAATTACCTTGTTGACAAAATTGCCAATGGGTTGTAAATTTTCCAGCTAAATTTCTTTGTCATGAAATTTGAGTTTGCATTATTTCACATCTCTCTCTCTCTCTCTCTCTCTCTCTCTCTCTCTCCTTCTCCTCTCTCTCTCTCTCTCTCACACACACACAACACACACACACACACACACACACAGAATGTAATGTTTTCAGACACTTAATTGCTTATTAATTGCAATGAAATGAAAATGTATTATATTTTAAATGGTCACACTTAATTTTAAGGTCCAATTCTCACTATTAACTAACTAGTGACTATGATTTTTGGCCCAATAAACTACTAATTACTGGTTATTAATAGTAGGGTAGTAGGGTTTTAAGTTTAGGTGTTGGGTAGGATTAAAGGATCTAAAATATATGTAATCATGTAATCCATTAAAAAGTAACTGCAATCTGATTATTAGCATTTTAAAATGTAATATA
The DNA here is from genome assembly GCA_039654775.1 of Spinibarbus caldwelli. Taxonomy (NCBI): domain Eukaryota; kingdom Metazoa; phylum Chordata; class Actinopteri; order Cypriniformes; family Cyprinidae; genus Spinibarbus; species Spinibarbus caldwelli. The sequence goes on from CM077248.1 coordinate 5,441,211, forward strand.
ATTAATTACAAGTACTTAATTTTTGGAATCCGATTACGTAATCCAGATTACAACCCGAATTCCGGAAATGCTGGGAAGTTTTTTTAAAATTTGAATAAAATGAAAACTAAAAGACTTTCAAATCACATGAGCCAAAAAAAATTCACAATAGAACATAGATAACATACTAAATGTTTAAACGGAGAAATTTTACACTTTTATCCACTAAATGAGCTCATTTCAAATTTGATGCCTGCTACAGGTTTCAAAAAAGTTGGCACAGGGACAACAAACCAAGAAAAAAAAAGCAAGAAATTTTGAAAAGATTCAGCTGGGAGAACATCTAGCAACTAATTAAGTTAATTGACATCAGGTTTGTAACATAAAAGGGATGTCTTAGAGAGGCAGAGTCTCTCAGAAGTCAAGATGGGCAGAAGCTCTCCAATCTGTGAAAGAGTGCGTAAAAAGATTGTGGAATGCTTTAAAAACAACGTTCCTCAACGTCAAATTGCAAAGGCTTTGCAAATCTCATCATCTACAGTGCATAACATCATCAAAAGATTCAGAGAAACTGGAGAAATCTCTGTGTGTAAGGGACAAGGCCGAAGACCTTTGTTGGATGCCCGTGGTCTTCGGGCCCTCAGACGACACTGCATCACTCATCAGCATGATTCTGTCATTGACATTACTAATTGGTCCCAGGAATGCTTCCAGAAACCACTGTCGGTAAACACAATCCGCCGTGCCATCTGCAGATGCCAACTAAAGCTCTATCATGCAAAAAGGAAGCCATATGTGAACATGGTTCAGAAGTGGCGTCGTGTCCTGTCGGCCAAGGCTCATTTAAAATTGACTGTTTCAAAGTGGAAAAGTGTTCAATGGTCAGACGAGTCCAAATGTGACACTCTTGTTGGAAATCACAGATGCCGTGTCCTCCGGGCTAAAGAGGAAGGGAGACCCTTCCAGCTTGTTATCAGTGTTCAGTTCAAAAGCCAGCATCTCTGATGGTATGGGGGTGCATAAGTACATACGGTATGGGCAGCTTGCATGTTTTGGAAGGCACTATGAATGCTGAAAGGTATATAAAGGTTTTAGAGCAACATATGCTCCCCTCCAGATGACGTGTATTTCAGCAGGACAATGCAAAACCACATACTGCAGCTATTACAACCGCATGGCTTCGTAGTAGAAGAGTCCGGGTGCTGAATTGGACTGCCTACAGTCCAGATCTTTCACCTATAGAGAAAATTTGGTGCATCATTAAACGAAAAATACGTCAAAGATGACCACAAACTCTTCAGCAGCTGGAAACCTACAGTATATCAGGCAAGAATGGGACCAAATTCCAACACCAAAACTCCAGAAACTCATAACCTCAATCAGGGCCATCGCTAGTGTGGTGAAAAGTGGTGACAATTATAGGGGCCCACGGCTGAGGGGGGACCCCCAGCGATCTCAACTGACTGGCTGAGGCCAGCCTAAAAAAACGCTCAGGACAGTTGACGGGCCACTGCTGCGCATCGTCACGAAAGCATATCATTTGCACGTGTTTTTAAGCCTTGCCAATTTAAACATTCAAAAGAGTTTAAAGTATTCAAACACAAGACGCAGAAAAGCTCAACTGAGTACTCGTGTTCGGAGCACATGCAGAGAGCCGTGTCTCACAGACAGCAACACCGAACCCAGCCCTCCTTTGTGTCCTCCTGCACCCGAACGAACGAATACAAATCGCAGTTTAAAAATGCAAACAGAAAAAGGTGTGAACGAGCCCAATTCAACACGCGCGCGCGGTGTTCTGTGCGCACAGGGCGCACACAGAGAGACGCGTCTCAAAGAACTTGAACACCAAATTTGCCTCTTCTTGCTCTTGTACCGACAAATACATACAAAATTATGTCAAAATACCCGGCTTGGTAGAGTATCCTCGAAAAAAACTGTCAGTTATGTCTTAAGTGAAAGTAAACAGTTGAGAAAGAAATCAGATGTGCATTATTATAATGGATGCATTGTCTCTTAAAGTGACCGTGCCTAATTTACTAGCTACTGTCGGTGTCCTTAATGTTAATCCAAGAAAATGAAAGAAAGAAAGTCACTCACTGCTCTTGACTGAATTACTTTGTAGTTTTAACAATAATTAATCCACAGTCAAACCAAAAATGATTCAGACACCAGATATAATTTTTGATATTTTTTTACTAGTGGGTGCAGGACACTATAGTTTATTCATGTAAGTGAGGATAGCAAAATAAAGTAAACTGTGACATATTATACCCAAAAATTCTTCATACAGTGGACTACCAGTAAAATTGATAAAAACATTTAAGGACCAAAAATTATTCAGACACTTTGACCTGACCATGTTTTGCTTAAGTGTTTTTCTTTAATTGCTCATGCGACCTTTTTACATTTGTGTAAATAGCACAAATAAATAAATAGAACGAACATACAAATTAAACAATTTCAAACAGGGCCCACTGGTACAACCTGCACCGGGGCCCCGCAAACTCCAGCTACGGCCCTGACCTCAGTGCCCAAACGTCTTCAAACTGTTTTGAAAAGAAGAGGAGATGCTTCACCATGGTAAACATTCCTCCGTCTCAACTATTTTGAGACCTGTAGCAGGCATCATATTTGAAATGAGCTCATTTTGGGCATAAAATTAATAAAACAAATTTATAAAAGCATAAAACAGTTTAAACATTTATTATGTTATCAATGTTCTATTGTGAATAAAATATTGGCTCATGTCATTTGAAGTTCTTTTAGTTTTCATTTTATTCAAATTTAAAAAATGTCCCAACATATCTGGAATTCGGGTTGTACTCTGCATGTGAACATGTAAGTGTACTTCTTTAAAGCATGACAAAAGATTATTAAAACATTGATTTAAAATGTGCTTTAAAGTAGAACCTCTAATTTGACAAAGTGCACTTTTTAAAAGTGTATTTAAGTGTGCTAAGAAACATGAAAGCGTCTATCTTTAAGTACACTTAAGTGTCATTTTATTTCAGTAATATTATATTATCTGCAAATACACCTTTTTAAAACTATACTAAGATCTGAAGTACACTACAAGTGCACATTCAATACATTTTAAGCGCACTTCTTTTTCACAAGAGCACCTGTTTGATTTGATTTGCTTTGCTTTCACTGAATAAAAAGCGAGACTCTAACAATTACATCTCCCAGACAATGACCCATATTTACTCGCTAAATCCCATGTGACTCTCATCTGTTGATTTGTGAGTGTTGACTGGTTCTCGTGGGTTTCTCGCTGCAGGTACGAACATGCTGGGTGGACACCACATGCAGTCGAACGGCGATGTGAATGGAGCTCATGCGTCTCAGTCTCTAGTGTCCAACTCTCACTGTACCCCTCCCCCACCTTACAACCCCGACCCCAGCCTCGTCAGGTACTTCACCCTGCAGTAGCACCAACCTGACACACACACACACACACACACACACACACACAGATGATCTACAGCTGCTTTTTTATCATTTTAATAGCAATTTATTTTTACAACAGCATGACTGAAATCAGTCTGATGTATCTTATCAACAATGGCTTCAGGTTGTCTTATTTTACAGAGATAAACCTTAAATCATTCAAAATTAGATGTATCTCCGTTTCTCCTTCTTTTCATCATTTGTGACCCATGGAGCACAAAACCAATCATAAGGGTTAGTTTTTCTAAATACGCTGTCTGAAAGCTGAATAAATAATCTTTCCATTGATGTATGGTTTGTTAGGATAGGACAATATTTGGCTGAGAGACAACTATTTGAAAATCTGGAATCTGAGGGTGCAAAAAAAAAAATCAAAATATTGAGAAAATCGCCTTTAAAGTTTTCCAAATGAAGTCCTTAGCAATGCATATTACTAATCAAAAATTAAGTTTTGAGATATTTATGGTAGGAAATTCACAAAATATCTTCATGGAACATGATCTTTACTTAATATCCTAATGCTTTTTGGCATAAAAGAAAAATTGATCATTTTGACCCATACAATGTATTGTTGGCTATTGCTACAAATATACCTGTGCTACTTATAACTGCTTTTGTGCTCCAGGGTCACATTTGTCTTTACATGGTTAATCATGGAATTACAGTATATTGATGCTTTTTCATTTGTGCTAATACACAAAAGAGGATTTCGATTATAATGAAACCTTTGCTTTTAAAGAGGCTTTTGGTTTCTTTTTCACACGTAGTAATTATTTGTACATAAGAGTAAGAACTTTCTAAATATTTCTCTGCCGGTCAGAGAAACATTTTCAAATCACACTTTAGTGTGCAAAACATGTAAGTCTTTTTCATTTAATATACATATTCGAATGTTAACTACTTTTTGTGTTAACATATTAATATAATTATACACATTACTGATCACATGCAGTCATTTATCACATCGGGCTGGATAGGGGGTGGAGAGGTGATTAATGGCCTGTGCAGTTTCATCATTTGGGTGAATCTCGCAAAAAAAAAAAAAAAAAAAAAACCTGTCTAGTACACCCCAAAATCAAAAATATTAGAAATTATATTTTGTTTGATTGGATTTAAGCACCGTTTAAGTTTTTATTTTATTTTTTTGCACTGTAACATTATTTTCATGACAATTAATCTAATTTCTCCCATAGATACACATTACTGTCATAGATCTGGAGTTTTTTAATTTATTATTTTAAAAAAAATTATTCTCATTATTCTTAATAATATTAAGTAATTTTATTACTTAATATTAATTATTTTTTTTATAATATTTTGAATTTTTTAAATAATATTATAAATATTAAGTATTTTTTATTAAATAAAAAAGTAATTTTCTTGCTACAGTAGTTGTTTTTCAGTATTTTTTTAATTAAAGACAGCACAACAAATACTTGTTTACAATTTAAATAACGTATCTTCTTTTCATTTTTATTACAGATATGAGAATTGGTATAGTAATTAAAATGTCAACTAAAAAAATCTTAATGGTGCTAAAAATATTTAGTTTCTTTCAGCAAAAAACAATCGTTTTTGGATTGAAATATGACACTGTATAACATGTTCTAGACAGGTTTTTTTTAGATTTACCTTCACCCAGCTATCTGTTTACATTATTTACCCAGTTAATCGCATTGTCATCTGTGCTACTTTGTCAGTCATAAGTCTTATATATTGGCACCTTCAGTGATATTTATTTTTAAACTAGATGTGTCATGTTCCATGCACATTGCAATGTTTTACAGACTCCATTGTCACAAATTTGATTATTAATATCAATGTTCCCTCTACATTTAATACTTAATGTATCAGGGTGAAATTAAAAGTCTGCGTCTATAATTATGACAAAGCAACCAATGTTTCTGAATCCATGTTTTGTTTAAAATGATGCATACCTTCCTACAAATACTTGTGGTTCTGTTTGTCTCAGTTGCTCTACCTTTAAAATAGCTCTGTCAGCTTTATATTTGCAACATTTCTTGTTTTGATTGTATCAAGCAAATCATTTTTATTGGTGAAATATTTATAATAAAAAGATCAATGCAATGAAAAACTTGTTACGCATCATTAATGTAATTGCATGTTGTGATTGCATTTTTATTTGTAAAATGAAATCATATGCAAATTTTGAAATGTTAAATACACAAACTTTTGCATGCAGCATTTCATTTAACTACACTACTGTTCAAAAGTTTGGGCTCAGTAAAGCTTTTTTTAAAGAAAGTATTATATTCAGCAAATATGTATTAATGATAAAAATGTGACGGGGAAAAAACAAAAACATTTACATAAGGATTCATGTTTTCCACAAAAATATTAAACAGCACAACTGTTTTCAGTCATTGAAATAAGAACTATATGACTTAAGAATGATTTCTGATGGACTAGAGTAATGATGCTCAAAATTCAGAATTCAAAATTCAAAAAATATAAATAGATTTTTGATCAAATAAATGCAGTCCTAGAGAGAATGTGAGGGGGGAAAAAAAATCTCACCAAACTTTTGAATGCTAGTGTATATCGCATTCACTTCTAGCCCAGCGTTTCATCATTTTTTAAACTGGTATTTGTATCATCACTGATTTAATCATAATTATGATTACAATACAGATGCTTTATTTTAATCAAGTGTTCTGTTGCCAAAATACACTCACATGATCATTCCATCAGTACCTGATAATAATCCCTGTGCAGATGCAAATGCCGTGGTGCTTGGCTTGTTATGTTCTCCATGGGTGAATATGTAATTCACAGGACGCAGCCGCTTGGTCTTAGTGGGATTCCTTTTCTCTCTGAACAGTTTCTTAACCAGCCTGGGCTGCCAAAACTGCATCGACTACTTCACATCACAGGGACTCCAGAGTGTCTACCACCTTCAGACTCTTTCCATGGAGGTAAACCAACAATTCACTCAATACGCTCTTTCATTATTGGGTCATTCATGTTTTATCCTGTTCTCCATTCATTTTTTCCTGTAGGGATTTTTAAAAAGTCACTAAAAGTTAAAAGCTGTGAACAGTGCTGGGAAGTAACTGATTACATGTGGTCTGGATTACGTAATCAGATTCCAAAAATTAAGTGCTTGTAATTAATTATATTTAGTGCCGTCAAACGATTAATCACAATTAATCGCATCCAATATAAGTTTTTGTTTACAAAATATTTGTGTGTACAGTGTATATTTATTATGTATATATAAATACACACATGCATGTATATATTTAAGAAAAATATGTTATGTTTATATATTAAATATATTTATATACAATATAAATTATATGAATATAAATATATACATGTAAATATATGTAAATATTTTCTAAATATATACTGTATGTGTTTGTATTTTTAATAAATATATACAGTACACACACATATAGGTGCATCTCAATAAATTAGAATGTCGTGGAAAAGTTCATTTATTTCAGTAATTCAACTCAAATTGTGAAACTCGTGTATTAAATAAATTCAATGCACACAGACTGAAGTAGTTTAAGTGTTTGTTTTTTTTAATTGTGATGATTTTGGCTCACATTTAACAAAAACCCACCAATTCACTATCTCAACAAATTAGAATACTTCATAAGACCAATAAAAAAACAATTTTAGTGAATTGTTGGCCTTCTGGAAAGTATGTTCATTTACTGTATATGTACTCAATACTTGGTAGGGGCTCCTTTTGCTTTAATTACTGCCTCAATTCGGCGTGGCATGGAGGTGATCAGTTTGTGGCACTGCTGAGGTGGTATGGAAGCCCAGGTTTCTTTGACAGTGGCCTTCAGCTCATCTGCATTTTTTGGTCTCTTGTTTCTCATTTTCCTCTTGACAATACCCCATAGATTCTCTATGGGGTTCAGGTCTGGTGAGTTTGCTGGCCAGTCAAGCACACCAACACCATGGTCATTTAACCAACTTTTGGTGCTTTTGGCAGTGTGGGCAGGTGCCAAATCCTGCTGGAAAATGAAATCAGCATCTTTAAAAAGCTGGTCTGCAGAAGGAAGCATGAAGTGCTCCAAAATGTCTTGGTAAACGGGTGCAGTGACTTTGGTTTTCAAAAAACACAATGGACCAACACCAGCAGATGACATTGCACCCCAAATCATCACAGACTGTGGAAACTTAACACTGGACTTCAAGCAACTTGGGCTATGAGCTCCTCCACCCTTCCTCCAGACTCTAGGACCTTGGTTTCCAAATGAAATACAAAACTTGCTCTCATCTGAAAAGAGGACTTTGGACCACTGGGCAACAGTCCAGTTCTTCTTCTCCTTAGCCCAGGTAAGACGCTTCTGACGTTGTCTGTGGTTCAGGAGTGGCTTAACAAGAGGAATACGACAACTGTAGCCAAATTCCTTGACATGTCTGTGTGTGGTGGCTCTTGATGCCTTGACCCCAGCCTCAGTCCATTCCTTGTGAAGTTCACCCAAATTCTTGAATCGATTTTGCTTGACAATCCTCATAAGGCTGCGGTTCTCTCGGTTGGTTGTGCATCTTTTTCTTCCACACTTTTTCCTTCCACTCAACTTTCTGTTAACATGCTTGGATACAGCACTCTGTGAACAGCCAGCTTCTTTGGCAATGAATGTTTGTGGCTTACCCTCCTTGTGAAGGGTGTCAATGATTGTCTTCTGGACAACTGTCAGATCAGCAGTCTTCCCCATGATTGTGTAGCCTAGTGAACCAAACTGAGAGACCATTTTGAAGGCTCAGGAAACCTTTGCAGGTGTTTTGAGTTGATTAGCTGATTGGCATGTCCCCATATTCTAATTTGTTGAGATAGTGAATTGGTGGGTTTTTGTTAAATGTGAGCCAAAATCATCACAATTAAAAGAACCAAAGACTTAAACTACTTCAGTCTGTGTGCACTGAATTTATTTAATACACGAGTTTCACAGTTTGTGTTGAATTACTGAAATGAACTTTTCCATGACATTCTAATTTATTGAGATGCACCTGTATTATGTAAACAAAACCTTTTATTTTGGATGTGATTAATCATTTGACAGCACTAATTATATTACATTTTAAAATGCTAATAATCAGATTACAGTTACTTTTTAATGGATTTACATGCTTACATATTATTCACACAATGGCAGTAAATTATTCAAAATGTATTGATTCTCCTTAATTCTTTTTTTTTTCCCCTTCTAAATTAACCTACCACTTACAGTATATACATTTTGGCAAACCCTACTGTAATGTAATGTTTAATGCATTTCATGATGTTTATAACAAAAAATGGATTTATTTTATTTTTATTTATTTTTTCATCAATATGGTACACAATAATCCCATTCAAAGTCAAAGTCAAAGTCAAAGTCAGCTTTATTGTCAATTCCACCACATGTACAGCACATACATACAGAGAATTGAAATTGCGTAACTCTCAGACCCTTGGTGCATACAGTTAACACTAAACACTAACAGTAATGTAAAAATACAGATAATTACAGTTTAAATATATATAAATACAAACTATACAGATACGCAATAAGGACATTGTAAAAAAGAGATAGGTAAAGTGGCGTAAGGCACATGGCAGATAGTGCAACCATTAAATAAACAAAACTGTGCAGATATAATGGGTGTAGTGCAAAAAAAAACTGTGCAGACGTAATGAGTGTAGTGCAAAGAAGAGCTTATCAGTGTTAAAGTGATGAAGAGCTAAAGATCTCAGAGAACAGTCTTAATTAAACTGACATAGGAGGTAGTTTGCAGTCAATGCTGGATGGGGTAGTGATCAGTCCAATGCTGCACAAAGTGACTGGTGCGGGTCACAGTTTGTAAGTGGGAAAGGGAGGGGTGGGTTGGAGGGTCAGAGTTCAGTGGTGCGTGGGGCCAAAGAGGGGAGGGGGGGCAAGGTTGGGAGGGAGTTCAGCTTCCTGACAGCCTGATGGATGAAGCTGTCCTTCAGTCTGCTGGTCCTGGCCTGGAGACTCCGCAGTCTCCTCCTTGATGGCAGCAGACTGAAGAAGCTGTGTGTCGGGTGGGTGGGATCACCTGCAATGCAGAGGGCTTTGCGGGTGAGACGGGTGTTGTAGATGTCCTGGAGGGAAGGGAGAGAGACACCAACGATCCTCTCAGCTGCTCTCACTATGCGTTGAAGTGTCTTGCGGCAGGACGCGTTGCAAGCGCCATACCACACAGTGATGCAGCTAGTGAGAATGCTCTCGTAATAAACAGTCTGTAATAAACGAATTAGGTCAAAAGTAATCTAAAAATAATCAAAAAAAAAAAAAAAAAAAAAAGTATACATTAACTAATATGTGTAATTCAGACTATTTTACTAAAGGTCATTGCACACTGAGTCCAAAATTTTCGTCTGAAATTTTTGCATGTTAAAAAATAAATACGACCTCACGTTGTGTCAATCGCATTTACACACTGCCTCCGAAACTCGTCCGTCATAAAAAAAATTCGGATCAGGTTCGATTTTGTGCGTTTTCACATCCGTAGCATGCATTTGGATAGGAAACGATGAGGAATACGGAAAAAAAAAAAAACAGAAAAACGCATGCGAAAATTTTTGACTCAGTGTGCAATGACCTTTAATCATGTAATTTGTAAATAGACTACAGTTTGTAAGTAATCCACCCATCACTGGCTATGAACTAAACCAACCAGTTACGAAGAGAATAACAACAATGCAAACTTTGATTTGAAGGAAAAATCCAAATTTGAAAATAAAAAGTATTTCAAATTAAAAAATGACAAATGTACAAAGACTGTGCTTAATGGTTTTAGTGAATGAAATGAACTACAGTCCCATGAAGCATTGCATTCAACATAATTGAATTATAAATTATGGTAAAATATAAAAATACTAATTTAAACTTGGTAATTACATCTATAGAAACAGCATGTTTTACGTTTATTGCAAAACACACACACATACGTATACGTACACACTAGTTTCCATGTTTTATGGGTTCATTCCATAGGTGTAATGGTTTTTCTACTGTACAAACTGTATTTTCTTTCCCCTTACCCTAAACCCAACCCCTTTACACAAAACTTTTTCTGATTTGAAAAAAAAAAAACTTGATTTATAAGCTGTTTTCCTCATGGGGACCAATGAAATGTCCCCACGAGGTCAAAAATGAAATGATTCACAAAGGCCATTTTATTCTACCATGAAATAGAAGTGTGGCCTTCACTGTAAGACGTACTCTTGTGTTCCTCAGGACCTTGGGGCTCTGAAGATCCCTGAGCAGTTCCGGATGGCGATCTGGAGGGGCCTGCAGGACATGAGGCAGGGCCACGATTACGGCCAGCAGCTCATCCGCTCCAGCAGTAACATGGCCACCATGGCCATCGGCGGCGGAGGAGAGCTGCAGCGGCAGCGCGTCATGGAGGCCGTTCACTTCAGAGTGCGGCACACCATCACCATCCCCAACCGCGGCGCCCCCACGGGAGCGGAGGAGTGGGCCGACTTCGGCTTTGACATGCCCGACTGCAGGATACACAAGCACCCCATTAAGGAGGAGTTCGCAGAGAGCGACGTTCGCTGAGAAGGACTGAGGATCCATCACTTTCCATGCATCGTCCATATTGATTTCTTTAAACTGCAGTGGACAGTTTGCATTTCCATATAATAGCACTTCCATATTTGACAACAAGGGATTTGAGGAGTAAAAAAAACAATTCACTTTTATGAAGACCAGGGTTCAAATGAATCATTTTATTTGATTGATTGTCATTTGTGGCCTTATGCTAATATCACATCACACAAAAAAAGATCCATTAGCTAAAACGAATGATATTATTAGGACGTAGTTATGAACAGTTAAAAGCAGTGTATGATTTCAGAACATTGCCTTATTTATTTCGGCTTGGTGTAAATAATAATTGTCCAATCATGTACTGAATTACGTGTGAAGTAATGCCCGTAGATCAATTGGATGCTTGACCCACAAAATCATACTTTATATTTACTTATTTTGAAAAACGCAGGTTTATCGAAGCCAGACGTGTACAACTAGATCAAAAGGCACTCTGTATTTGAATTATTTTCTCATTAGAAGTTATACCTATAATTAGTTCATTTTTCATCAAAGTTTTACAATAACATTGAATAACATTGATGAAAACAGCACCATAAAAGTGAATTTACATTTTTGTTTAATTATTAGCATTATTATTATTATTATTATTTTGAAAGTGCTGCTTTACACTGCAACTTTTTTTTTTTTCTTTTTTTAAATTTTATGAATTATGTGTTGAGTATTATGTTATTGACAGGGAGACACTGGATCATCATAAGGGTTGTCAGAATTTTAAAGTTTTGTGGTATTAGCCTTGCAGGACAAGGTTTTATTTATCATGCTGTACTGATATAATGTCTATTTTTCCTTTAGCATATGTAATCACTGTCTTGTTAGTTTGTTTTAAATGTCTCTAAAGTTATGATGTTTTATATAATAGTAAAATTATTTCTCAGCCAAGGTATTAAGGTGACATTTCATCCTCAAATTGCATATATATATATATATATATATATATATATATATATATATATATATTTACACACACACACATTATGATTTTTACGTTATGATTTTAAGATTTTTTTTAATGAGAATGTAAATGCATTTAAAAAAAGGAAATGTATTTGATTAAAAAATTAACAAAGCACAACAAATAAGAATTTTAGAATAAATGTGCTAAACTGTAAACAAAAATATAAATAAATAAAAAAATAAAAAAAATAAAATTGGTTAAAATATTATTATTATTATTATTATTATTATTTATTTTTTTATTTTTTTTTTTGGGACTGAGAAAAAGGATAAACCTGGATATAATTTTGTGAGTTTCACCTCTGCAACACTATGTACTATTTAAAACCGAAACTCCACTTTAATATCACTTTTAATATTGCTAGTACTAAGACGATGACAAAGTTTGAATTACTTTTGTTCAGCAGACCCAACAAAATTATTTTGGTCTTGTTTTCCAAGTCTTGTTTAGGTGAAAAATACTAGAGGAAAGCAGGAAAGTGTTTCAGACAGAGCCGTCATCCAGGAACATTGTCTTCTGTGGTATATAAGAAATGTATTTATATTTCTTACACCCATAAAGTCTGTGTATGAAACTGAACTAAGGGGCGTCTAGAACATTAATGATTTGGTGGATTGTATGTATAGTCAGAGGTACAATTGTCACCTTTATTTAACAAGCAAATGCATTTGTAAATAACTAGTGTTACCCATATAACTCCTTGTTGTTCATGTGATAAGAACAGCACATTTCATACTGGGTCCCAGGAGGTAAATCGAGGAAAAACTGCTGTTTTAAATTGGCTGTGATGGTGAAATGCCATCATATAGATCAAAGCACTTTATGGCTTTAGGATATTGTAAACAATGTTATATTCACAGTTAATATCAGTCAGTATTATGTCATGCTGTGTCATTTTGACAACTACAGATTTTAGAAATGTTTTTAAGAGTTACCTTGTGTTTTCATTAAAGAGCTGTAACGCTTTTTCTTTTTTATATTGCCACGTTTGAATGATGTAAAGTGATTTCTTTTTCAAATAAATACTAAAGTGTGCAAAATGAGGGTGTTTTAATACAAGATCAGTAACTGTTGAGGATGTTTAAGAATAACGTCATAGCCACATATACACAGTTAATATGATTAACCCTTTTTATAATCAGTTTAGTTATTGAATCAAATTGGTTAAAATTACTGGAAATATTCTAGAGCTAACCTTTATAAATGACAAGATCTTTCTGTTGCCATTCATTCATAACATTACATTTACATTTAGTCATTTAGCAGACGCTTTTATCCAAAGCGACTTACAAATGAGGATAATGGAAGCAATCAAAATCAACAAAAGAGTAATGCTATGCAAGTGCTATAAGTCTCAGGTATAGCTTAACGCAGTACACACAGCAAGTTTTTTTTTTTAATTATATAATAAATAAAAAGAAAACTGATAGAATAGTAAAAAGAATAGAGCAAGCTAGTGTTAGAGGCCTTTTTTTCCTTTTTTTTTTTTTGCTTTTTAATTGTATAATAAATAAAAAGAAAACAAACAGATATAATACAAAAACAAAGTCCCTTAGAAAAGATTAGAAAAGCTAGTGTTAGTTTTTTTTTTTTTTTTTTAAGAAAACAAGCAGTTAGTAAATGAATAGAGTGCAAGTAAAAGGGGCAAGTTTATTTTAGGAATAGAATTAGAATAGAGAGTGCTAGAGAGGGCTGTGCTGTCAGTTTAATGCATTAACGTAATTAATTAGTAATGGAAAAATAACGCAATTAAAATATTTTAATGCAATTAATGCACTGGCCCCACCCCAGGCCTGTGTCATCTTATATTTCATACAGTTCACTGTTGACAAAAATGACACAAGGCAACAACTCCATAAATGCAGTTGTGCCCTAAAATTCACGATATTGGTGCAAAAAAATGCCCCTGTATTGGTTTTTGTCTCATATTTATATCATATGATAAGCGATATCGTACAAGCAGGGAGAGCAGTATTACACGAGTTTCTGTCCTGAATATCAAGAGCTTAAATGTGATTTTATACAACAGTTCAGTAAATATGTTGACGTTATATTTTAAACACAATGTTATGTGTTTTTACATATTATGTGTTTTCTCAATTGTTGCACGTCTCCGAGCAAACACTGTGTTTGGTTTCTGAATGAATCCGGGTTTTGAACAGTGTTGCCAACTAATTTTCAGGGGAAGTTGCTAAAGGAAGGTACATTTGTTGCTAAAAGTTGGTAAATGACGTTGCGATGTTATTGCGCAAATTTTTTTTATTAGCTAGTACATTCTCAACAAATTATAGTTTTAAGCAGTGTAGTTAGTATGCTAAACTCTAAGAAGAGCCTGTAAAAATAGGGCACCATATGAAGGAATTTTCTGTATTGATTTTTTTCACAAGTTTTTTACCTGCGTTTTTAATTACGCATTGTATTTTGTGTTTTCAGGTTATAGGGTTACAACAGATAATGTCCTGGAAAATTACTAGTGCCTTTTCCATTTTTCTAAATATTTTTCTTACATGTACTAACTGATCAACAATCGCAGGTACAAGCTACCCACAAGGTGTATCATAAATGAACAATTAATTCAATTATTATTATTAAATTGGACAATTGCAAATAGCAGCTAACTTAATTCACATGATGTGTGTACTGCTAGGCATCTTTGGTTTCCTCTTTTTGTGTAATTTAGATGGAAAATGTGTGCCTTTTTATCATTTGAATTACTTATCAAAAGTTGCTTAAAGTTGCCAAATAAATGATAAAAAATGGCTAAATTTGTTCCCAAGTGCTTTTGTAAGAGAAAGTTGCTACGGTGGTCTGAAAGGTTGCTAAATTTAGCAACAAAATGGTTTTGAACGAATCGTGTGAACCAATGAATCAAAGGCCCATTCGAGAGCTGTTTGCTGAATTCCTGAATGAATCAGCCATTTGATCGAATGAATGAATGACTCATAAAGACATTCACAGTCAAATTGATTTTGCGATTAATAAGATTAATTAATCAAAACATCATGTAATCAATTAGATTAAAAATTTTAATCGACTGCCCTAATATATATACAGTCATGGCCAAAAAATATCGGCACCCTTGGTAAATATGATCAAAGGCGGTTGTGAAAATTAATCTGCATTGTTAATCCTTTTGATCTTTTATTTAAAAAATTCACAAAAATCTAACCTTTCATTGGATAAAAAGAATTTAAAATGAGAGTGAAATATCATTATGAAATAAATGTTTTTCTCTAAAACACGTTGCACACAATTATTGGTACCCCTATAAATTCTTATGAGTAAAATATCTCTGAAGTATATTCCCATTCATATTCACAATTTTGAGCACTCCAGGGTGATTATGAACATGAAATTATCCAGCCATGGCTTCCTGTTTCACAGAAATATAAATAGGAGGGAAAACAAAGCCCAAATTCCCTTAATCATCCATCACAATGAGAAAAACCAAAGAATATATTTCTGATGTGCAGCAACAGATAACTGAGCTTCACAAATTAGTGAAGTGGCTTTAAGAAAAGAGCTAGAGCAGTGAAAATTCCCATTTCCATCATCAGGGCAATAATTAAGAATTTCCAATCAATATAAAATGTTATGAATCTCTCTGGAAGAGGACGCGTGTCTATATCGTCCTAATGCACGGTGAGAAGGAGAGTTTGAGTGGCTAAAGACTCTCCAAGGACCACAGCTGGAGAATTGCAGAAAATAGTTGAGTCTCGGGGTCAGAAAACCTTAAAAAAAAAAATTGTCAAACAGCACCTACATCAGCACATGTTGTTTGGGAGGGTTTCAAGAAAAATTCTCCTAGCTCATCCAAAAACAAACTCCAGCATATTCAGTTATCAGACACGACTGGAACTTCAAATGGGACTGGCTTCTACGGTCAGATGAAACTAAAAAATGAGTTTTTTAGCAGCAAACACTCAAGATGGGTTTGGTGAACATGGGGATAAACAGTACCCCATGTGTACAATGAAATATACTGCTGTATTTTTGATGTTGTGGGCCTATATTTCTGCTGGAGGTCCTGGACATCTTGTTTAGACACATGGCATCACTGATTCGATCAAATACCAACAGATAAAAAAATCAATAAGTGACTGACTCTGTTAGAAATCTTATAATGGGCCATGTTTGGATCTTCCAACCGGACAATAATCCAAACACAAACCTCAAAAACAACACAAAAATGGGTCACTGAGCACAAAACCAATCTTCTGTTATGGCCATTCCAGTCCTCTGACCTGAACCCTGTAGAAAATGAGTAGAGTGAACTGAAGAGAAGAAGCACCAACATGGAGCTGGGAATCTAAAGGTTGTGGAGTGATTCTGGATGAAGGAATGGTCTCTGATCTCTTGTCAGGTGTTCTCTAACCTCATCAGGCATTATAGGAGAACATTTAGAGCTGTTAAACTGGCAAATGGAGGTTTCAAAAAGTATTGAATAAAAGGCTGCCGTTAATGTGGCCAATGTGTATTATAGAAAAACATTTATTTCATAATGATATTTCCCCTCATTTTAAATTCTTATTATCCAATGAAAGGTTAGATTTTTTTGAATTTTTTAAATGAAAGATCAAAAGGATTAACAAAGCAGATTAATTTTCACAGCCTTCTTTGATCATATTTACCAAGGGTGCCAATATTTTTGGCCATGACTGTATATACAGTATCTAACAAAAGTGAGTACACCCCTCACATTTCAGCAACTATTTTATTATAACTTCTCAAGGGACAATACTATAAAAATGAAACTTGGATTTATTTTAGAGTAGTCAATGTGCAACATGTATAGCAGTGTAGATTTACTGTCCTCTGAAAATAACTCAACATACAGCCATTATTGTCAAAATAGCTGGCAACAAAAGTGAGTACACCCTAAGTGAACATTTCAAAACTGTGTCCAAAGTGTCAATATTTTGTGTGAGCACCACTGTTATCTAGCACTGCCTTAATCCTCCTGGGCTTGGAATTGACCAGAGCTGCACAGGTTGTTGCTGGGATCCTCTTCCACTCCTCCATAATGACATCACGGAGCTGCTGGATGTTAGACACATGACGCTTCTCCACCTTCCGCTTGAGGATGCCCCACATGTGGTTAATAGGGTTCATGTCTGGAGACATACTTGGCCACTCCATCACCTTCATCTTCAGCTTCATCAGCAAGACAGTTGTCATCTTGACCGTGTGTTTGGGGTCATTATCATGTTGGAAAACCCAGTTTCTGAAGGGAGGGCTTCATGGTCTGCTTCAGAATGTCACAGTACATGTTGGCATCCATGTTTCCCTCAATGAACCACAGCTCCCCAGTACCAGCAGCACTCATGCAGCCCCAGACCATGATGCTACCACCACCATGCTTGACTGAAGGCAAGACACAATTTTCTTGGTACTCCTCACCAGGCCGTCATCACACATGCTGGACACCATCTGAGCCAAACAAGTTTATCTGAGTCTCATCAGACCACAGGACATGGTTCCAGTAATTCATGCTCTTGGACAGGTTGTCTTCAGCAAACTGTTTGCAGGCTTTCTTGTGAGCCAGCTTCAGAAGAGGCTTCCTTCTGGGACGACGCCCATGCAGACTGACTTGTTGCAGTGTGTGGCGTATGGTCTGAGCACTGACAAGCTGACCTTTCACTTCTGCAACCTCTAAAGCAATGCTGGCAGCACTCATGCGTATGTTTTTTGAAGCCAACTTCTGCACCTGACGCAGACCACGAGGACTCAACTTCTTTGATCGACCCTTGCGAGGCCTGTTCTGAGTGGAACCCGTCTTGGAAAACCTCTGTATGACCCTGACCACTGTACTGTAACTCAGTTTCAGGGTGTTACTTATCTTCTTATAGCCTAGGCCATCTTTGTGGAGAGCAACAATTCTAATTCTCAAATCCTCAGAGAGTTATTTGCCATGAGGTGCCATGTTGATCATCCAGTGGTCAGTATGAGAGAATTATACTCAAAGCACCAAATTTTAACTGCTCTAATACAAGATACACAAATTTGTATAGTCCTGTCAAGCAGACAAAAACATGAACGTGATGAATAGGACATGTGGCTTTGCATGATTAAACGACATATAGCTGTTATCACTTAGGGTGTACTCACTTTTGTTGCCAGCTATTTTGACAATAATGGCTGTGTGTTGAGTTATTTTCAGAGGACAGTAAATCTACACTGCTATACATGTTGCACACTGACTCTAAAATATATCCAAGTTTCATTTTTATAGTATTGTCCCTTGAGAAGATATAATACAATAGTTGCTGAAATGTGAGGGGTTTACTCACTTTTGTGAGATACTGAGATATAATATATATATATATATATATATATATATATATATATATATATATATATATATATATATATAAAAATAAAAGAACAGAGAAGGCTAGTGTTAGAGGGTCAAGGTTTTAGTGGGGTTCAGTCCGGAGGTCCAGCACAGGGAGCGATGCGCTCCGCGCGCGGCTGGTCTGGTCTGATTGACAGAAGCACTGACGTGTTCACAGAGCAGCAGCGCGAGAGTGACACAGCGGCACAACCGGGTAAGAGAAACACAATTCCTCTAATCTTACTCCTATTCTGAACCTCTCACAGGCACCACGACTCCTCGAGTGTGCTAACTGTCCGTCTACTTTTACCGTCCTCCAGTGGCATAACGATTGTAAAGTTATATTTCTTATAAGATGCAGTAAAAGGCAGTGCTAGCAAAGTTTACCCCTCAAACGCCTGCGTTCAGATTTCCCCGGAAGTGAGTTGTCCACTTTTCTGCGTGTCTGCTGGTCTTTGTAGTTTCTTCTCGATGTCTCCCAGGTTTAGTTTTGATTACACATTCGCATACAAAAACTACAACCCGTGTGTTTCCGCTCGAGGCGAATTGTTTCGTGTAGGAGGATGGGAAGTGTAGTTTACACGTAGTCGTCCGTATTTTGTATCAACGGAGAACACCTGATTTAAAAACTACAGTAACCAGCATGCTTTGCGTCTTAAAGGACTCACTCAGCTGCGGCTAACCACCGATGCTAAGTACCAAATTAGCTTACGAGGTCTGACTATTAGCCTTCTAGTTACGTTATTAGCGAGTTAATGAAATAAACGTTGAGGTAAGTGTCTGTTGACTAATGAGAACAGACTGAGAATAGCTCTGTACCGGAACTAAAGCTAACGTTGCTGTTTATTTGCGTGCACTGTTCTGTTTGGTGTAAAGTCAGGAAATAGACACGTATCTGAATCGTAGGTTCTGCCCTAAAATCACAGTAGTTTTTTTGACATATAAATAATATATGTTGGCTTTCACCAAACTGATGCAGTGAGATGAGGGAACGAGGCTGATGAGCTGCTTCGAGGCTTCAGTCTTTTGAAGACACACCAAACCGGTGCTTCATTCAGTTTATGTGCCGTTTTATTGAAGGTGATCTTAATTTAGGATGATTATTATACTCGAACAACCTCTTGTTCATTGACGTGGTTGTTTTTTGGACTTTGCCTCAGATTAACATGTGTAGGTGAGCACGCAGACGACCAGGAAATCAATCTCTTTAAGTCAATCGTGTTTATCATTGACGGAAATGGGCAACATGTCACAGATCCGCACGAGAGTAGAGCATTTAGTCAACAAATGTGTTTGGATTTTAAACCCAAAATGTGATTTAACAGCACCCATGACCCCGGCTGTGAAGGGACATTCACTGACAGTACACAGCAAATCAGCTGATCCAAAGAAAAAAACTAAAAAATCCTTCAGGAATGTGTACTTGGCAATTCTTGAAACAATCCTACAGACATTCAAATTCAGTTTAAAGATAGAAAATCACACACAATATTGCTCCAACTTATTTTCTAAATATCTACTAAAATAATTGTTTTCAAAAGTTATTTGATTCGGTTTAAACATCCAGAAGAGACATAGTAAACCATACACAGTCCAATAGAGCAGTGAAGAAGAAAGAAAAGAATAAAATATCCTGAACGAATGTCAAATTTTCCAGTAAGATCTGATTATTATATTTATAATTGTAGGGTTCTATATAATCCCCTTAAGGGTGCATAGGAAGTGTATTAAAGATTATAGAAATATATAAATAGAGGATTTACACTCCTCTTTAGGATTTTTGATAAAGGGTTTCTTTAAAACACTGCCTTCGTTACACTTGTTTATTAGGAACATTTCGGAAATAAAAATAATACATTAAATCAGAGCTTTGTTTTCACATCACATTTAAAAACATTTTAAATCGAGGCTCCAATTTTGCTACAGTGTAGAAAGGAAAGCATCGGTTATAATTCTCCACGGTTTGAGCTTAAAACACTTTTAGAAACGTAAAGTAGGGTGGTGTAGCTGTTCAACACCATTACACGTTATAATATACAGAAACACATGCTTCAGTAGCGATTGGATTGTATAATTCTACTCCTGGATGGCAGAATGATTTGCATGCAGTTTTGAATAGAGATTTGTGCAGATAGTGAGCTCAATGATCAGATTTCTATTGTGTTATATATCAGGGTAGATAGGTAGCAGTGTTTTGCATTGTGATTTAACTGTAAATATAAAAACAGCATGTAAATACAGTACATTGCTCTAAATTTACAGACAGAATGCCAGAAGGAGACAGTGCCGGTGAATCCATCCATGGGAAACCATCAGCGATCGGGAACTTCTTTAAACGGCTCGGGCAGGTCTGGCTCTTGGAAATGACTATTTGAGTGATTTTAAGATTGCAAGTCAGTGTTTTGGATAATCAGAACTACTGTTTCTCTTTGAAATGCAGATTTATCAGTCATGGTTGGATAAGTCAACACCGTTCTCATCAGTCCGATGGGCAGCCACTCTTATTCTAACGGCCATATATATGATCAGAGTATATATACTACAGGTAAAACACCATGCTTTACAAATAATGTTGTTGTTTCTGT
The DNA here is from genome assembly GCA_039654775.1 of Spinibarbus caldwelli. Classification (NCBI taxonomy): domain Eukaryota; kingdom Metazoa; phylum Chordata; class Actinopteri; order Cypriniformes; family Cyprinidae; genus Spinibarbus; species Spinibarbus caldwelli. The sequence continues at coordinate 5,462,124 of CM077248.1, forward strand.
TTAAGAACATTGACAAAATGCATCTGCTTTGACTTTATGAGTACAGTTATCATGCTGTTGTAGACTTGTGGATTTTTTTATTCCAAAATGTGAATCACATGTAATGAAACACTTGTCTTTTATTAGGGGTGGTACATAGTCACATATGCTCTTGGGATCTACCACCTAAACCTCTTCATTGCTTTCCTCTCGCCAAAAGTGGATCCCTCATTGCTTGATGATCCAGGTAGGACCAGGATTTAAATTGATCTTACTGTCCTCACTGATATTTGCATTGTGGAGGGGATTTTCTTTTTCCTAATTGATTTCTCCCTTCTCTAGATGAGGGTCCAGCACTACCCACAAAACAGAATGAAGAGTTCCGGCCGTTCATCAGGAGGTTGCCAGAATTCAAATTCTGGTGAGTTGTCACATTATGGAGTTTAAATGAATAGTTCACCCAAAAATGAAAGTTCTGTCATCATTTACTCACCCTCGAGTTGTTTTCTTTCTTCTGCTAAACACAAACAGTTCCTGGTAGCCATTGACTTCCTTAGTGTTTTTTTCAGTGGCTACCAGCAACAGTTTGGTTTCCACGTTATTCAAAACATCTTGGTGTTTAACCGAAGAAAGAAATTTGTACAGGTGGGGAAGAACACAAGGGTAAGTAAATGATGATGAAATGTTAGTTTTTGTGTAAACTGTCCCTTTAAGAACCCATGAAATCACTGAATGAGTTCAGTTTTCTTTAGAGAATAATGAGTGGATCAGTTTGATCCAGTGACAAGCAGAAATTACAAATGCTTTGATTTTTACTATGTGGAAAACATGGACGGAACCACAGAATACAGTCATAAAAATGGAATGTACTGTACAATGCAGAATGTAATAGAATTTGGCAAAAAATTGGATGAATAAATTTAAAACATTGGTGTTTTTAAAGGAATATCACACAATATCACAAATTTTCATTCATTCAAGCAGCTTTTTATTTTTTGCCAAAAAATAAAAATAATTCTTCACATTTAATTTGAATACATTTTAAAAGATTAAAGTTTAAAAGATTATTATTATTATTTTTTGAATCCATTTGATTACCACTGCATTGATATAATTTATATTCATAAAACATAATTCGTCATAAAACTGAATTTATAAAAAATAAAACGGGGGACTAATATTGTTAAAATTTTAATAATGAAATTAAAATATGAAGTTATTAAATTGTTAACGTTTTTTTTTAATTCAATTGATTAGACATCTTTCTTATTATTAAAATTGAATTCAGCCATTAAAACTGAATCCAGAAAAAAAACAAAAAAAATCAGTGGAAAACGCATTATGTAGGAAGAAATATGAGTTATTTAAAGAGCAGGGTGACGATATACAGCTGAAATTTTATTAACACGTACCATATTGCTACAGTAAATCTAATATTTATTTGACACAATCGTTACTGAAATAATTTTCAAAAATAAAGTTATTTGTCCTGAAAACATTTCAGTTTCATTTGGCATTTCATTTATTGCTTTTGCATTGGTAACAAGCCTCTATGCTTTCATGGTTGCAGTAGATAATCTCTTGATTTGTGAAAGGGCAATAATTGATAATGATAAATAAAATAATCGTGATTAAGCGTTTACCCATTATAATGCAGCTCTAGCCTCAGTTCAGTCAAAATAGGAGGAGGACTTATCAGCAAATTCAGTGGTAATGCCAAATATCGATCATCCTTTGTAAATATCTTTATTAGATTGTGTTTTCAAAGACTCCTGGATCTCTTTAGTCATTTCCTCTGTTTCTTTGATGTTCACATTACATAAATGTGTTGTATATTCCTTCCGAGTGCGTTGATTTCTGTGTGCGTTGTTTTTGGTTGATGTTTCAGGCATTCAGCGACGAAAGGCATCGTCATCGCTATGATTTGCACATTCTTCGAAGCCTTCAACGTGCCAGTGTTCTGGCCCATCCTCGTAATGTATTTCATCATGCTGTTCTGCATCACCATGAAACGGCAGATCAAGGTTCGGCAGTGGAAGCTTTTCTTTACCAGCTATTTTAGTTCACAAAGCTGAGTTATCTAAAAATAGAGTTTCATTTGCACTGAAACTGAAGTTCTTTGACATTGTTTGTGTTTCCTCTGCAGCACATGATCAAGTATAGATACCTGCCCTTCACACATGGGAAGAGGACTTACAGAGGCAAGGAAGACACAGGGAAAACCTTTGCTAGTTAAAATTCCCCTTCCTGAAATTAAAGTTATTGATGAAGAATGGTGCGTAAAGGGGGTTGAGGTCTTTTTTTTTTCCTCTCTTTCTTTTTCTGAGTAAGGAAAAGCCAAGCTTGTTGAAACTTCTGAGCGACATTGATACTGTAATGCTGCCTTTAAGCGTTTGGGGTTTGGGCCTTTGAGAAATGCTGTTGAGAGCTTTTACACTGGCAAATTTTAATATATTTGGACAACTAAGTATGAGATTTGACTCTTTTTTTTTTGCTCAGTGGTCCCCATTCTTCTTCAAACCTAGAGGATTTGATAGACCGTCTTCTCCAGTATGGATTTTAAAATAGTAGTTCACTTGGAAATGCTAATTTTTCAATCATTTACCCACCTTTGTGTCATTTTCAATCAATATGGCTTTTTTCAGTGGAAAACAAAAGATGATATTTAGCGGAATGCACGTGCTGCTCTTTTCCACAGCTTTAATGTTATGGAAAATAGCGGCATGAATATAATCTCATTTTGTGTTTCATTAGTTATTGGTTTGGAATTAAACGAGTGTGAGAAGTGGACTACTACATGATTATTTACGAACATGGGTATATAATATAAAATAGTGGGAAGAGTTGTCATTTATATAATTAATATTTATGGGGAAAAATCCACATTTCATCATTTTATGATCCCTGTGATGAGAGAGAGTGTTTAATATTCATACGGTGGTACATTTGGTGTCCTCCATAGTTAATATCATTAGATTCAGTATTCAGATGAACGTAAGACACTTCCATGAGAGCAGAGAGTTAGTGGAGTTCCATCTTGCCACATGTTAATATTTGCCTTTTATGAACATTTGTAATTCTCTTAATGTGCAGTAGCATTGTATTTAATTTTTGTACATAGTTGCCCACCTTAATCACATCCATTAGTGCTGTTTGTAAGTTATTCTTCAGTAGTTTAAAACCCCCTCACCTTGTACATCAGGTTTTTTAAAGCAAGCGTGCATTCCATTAAAATAGTATGGTACAAAAATATTGCCTGTATGTTTTTATCGTTTAAGCATTCCCAGTAAAAACTTTCTCTCTTTTTTCTTTTACAGAGGAAACATAAAGTTGAGTGCTTTAACTATTACAAATGGATGGAGAGGGTTGAAGGTTTTTTTTTTTTGTGTGCTGGGCCATAACTACTAGTATAGATCTTTTTTAAAAAAGGCAAATGGAAAGAACTTCAATAACTTCAATAATCATTGGAGATGAGATACATTTTCCTATTAAAGTACTTTTTTTTTTTTTTTTTTTTTTTTTGGAGGGGGAGATATATATTAAAATGTTTTTTTTTGTTTTTTTTTTTTTGTTTTTTTTTAAATGGTTAACGTTTGGTTTTTTTTTGTTTGTTTTTTTGTTTTTTTTGTGCTGGGCCATAACTACTAGTATAGATTTTTTTTTTTTTTTTTTAATATATATAAAGGCAAATGGAAATAACTTCAATAATCATTGGAGATGAGACACATTTTCCTATTAAAGTGCTTTTTTGTTGTTTTTTTTTTTTTTGTTTGTTTTTTGGAGGGGGAGATATATATTAAAATGTATAGTTTTTTTTTTTTTTTGGGACAATGGCATTTTTACTGTATTAAATTAATCTTCATCAAAACAAAATAATAGATTTGTTAATTCCTGATTAAAGACATTGCATGTTTTAGGTTTTCTTGTGCTGCTGGTTAAGAAAAAACAAGATGATTTTAATAATAAGTGTGAATTTTTCACTCCAAATGCTATTAAAAGGCTGTGTCCCTTCACTGCTCATTACTTTTTATTGTTTAATTTGAATTATATTTAATTAATAACTGAACTGAGGTGGATTGTTAACGATTTTTTAACAATGTCCTTGTTAAACAGTAAATAATGCATAATTACATGTAGCTACCCCTAAACCTAACCTTTTAATAAATGCATAATATTACTCAGAATTAATTGTATAATTATACTGTAACAAGGAGACCTTCAAAAATGAAATGTAACCATAATTCTACAGAAAACTACGTTTGGGTTAGTCAGAAATGAAGATGAGGTAAAATGAAATGGTGCATACAAATATTAATTTGTAATGCACAGAGAAGAACTATAAGTTTTTTTAGTGCTGAGATAAACACCATCTTACAACATTTTAGATTTGCAAATATGGTACAGAAGCTCCAAAAAGACACTTCCACTTATAAATGCAAGACTGTCATTGCATTAGATAGCAAAACATCAAACCAGCTGGCATCTGCAAACATGATGCTTGAGCTTTTCTCAGAACTAGTGTTATCTTTATTCTGAACAGTAAGGGAGAGTGGGATAAGATGTGTCGGCTGTAGTTGTCATGCAATGATATATTTAGAAAGAGTCCATCATACAAGCCCACAGCTGACTGAGTAGCAAGTGATAAACATTTTTAAAGCTAAAAACTTTTGTCTGTCAAATGTTTGATGTGTTTGGCATGACAGCGAATGAGTTAACAAATATAAGTATATAAAAATATAGGAATGAGTAAGTGGATGTAACAGTCAACCAGAAAAAAAAAATAATCTTAAAATAAAAAAATGAAAAATAAATAATATAAAACATGTCCTCACTTGTATTTGTAATAACACTGTTAAAAAATGTTTTTTCTTAGTAGGAAATAAAGATTATCAGAGTACTTTTGTTAAAAAATGTACGTTTTGTCATGTTTAATTCAACTGCTAAATTCTTGTTTCTTTGTAATTTTGAAGTGTATTATCAAAAACTCTTTCTACACCACTTTTCTCCTGCACTTCCAGACTTTGTTTTGTGGGATTGTAGAGAAAGATATTTTCCTGTAGGGGGCAGCAATGTCACAGCAATCGTGTCGTTCTGGCAAATGCATGTAAATAATACTTTTATTCCATTATATGAATTATATATATATTATAATCATTATATGAATGAAATCTGGAATATAAGGGTGCAAAAAAATAAAGAAAATCGCCTTTAAAGTTGTCCAAATGAACTTCTTAGCAATGCATATTACTAATCAGAAATTAAGTTTTGATATATTTACGGTAGGACATTTACAAAATATCTTCATGGAACATTTTGGCGTAAAAGAAAAATCGATAATTGTGACCCCTGCAGTGTATTGTTGGCTATTGCTACAAATAAACCCGTGCTACTAATGACTGGGTTTGTGCTCCAGGGTCACAAATGTTAAAATTTGATTTGATGTTTGTTATAACAATAATTATGAAGTCTAGCGGCTGTGATCGGACACGTCCCCGCTGACGTCACCGCGTACCGTGGAACAACCGGAGCGTCACGAGTCACGACCGAGTCCGTGCTCACGCGCGCTTTAACGTTACTCCTCTTCTCAACCGGTGCATGGCTGCTCTCCTCTCTTAAGCCCGTCGAACCGGCTGCTTCCCTGCGAATCCGTTGCACTTCCGGGTTTCTTCTGCTGAGGATCAGCTGTGCAGATTGAGTGCGCGAGCGGCTCCTGAAAGCTGCTGCCGCTCATCTCCTCTCTTATGAAAAAGCTGCTGTTATAATTATGAAGAAATGTCAATGGTGACTCATCCTGCCGCTTCCTTCTTATGAGCTGTTTTGGATCTATATAACACTTGGTTGATATTGTGATGAAGGTCCGCTGAGCTCGGAGTCTCCATCTGGACTGTATTATATTGAGAGAGTGTCGCGCTTCTCTGTATTTTGCGCGTCCCAGCGGCTGGAGAGCGACGCGCACGCGAGAGCCGGCGGTGTTTCATGATTTAATGAGTATTAAAGTGTTGCCGGTTGGACAATGAAGAAGTTCTTCGATACCCGTCGGGAGATGGTGAGCTCGGGACCCGCGTCTGGAGCCGCTGCGGGGGGCGGCGCGGGGTCCGGCGCGTTTATCGGACGCGTTTTCTCCATCGGACGATATCAGGTGACCGTGGAGGAGACTGTGGCGGAGGGTAAGAGACTTTATGCGTTCAAACGACAAATGAAATATTTGGGCTTGGGATGCTTTTACGATCTATGACTGATATAATAAATAAATATTGACTCTGAGGCTCTGGCGTCACTCCTCTCACTCGTGCGTCATCTGAATATTTGCTGAATGCATGGAGTGAGCAGAGGAGGTCTGCTTTCATTTTTAACACCAGAATTAAATTTGGTGATCATTAACCTATCCTCATTGTGCTAAGAGGCTGTATGACCCTAGTTTCTTCTGTGGAAGTCAAAAGGAGATGTTTAGCAGAATGTCAAAGCTGCTCTTTTCCACATAGTGAAAGTGGATGGAGGCTAGAGATGTCAAGCTCCAAAAGTGACAAATGCAGCCATAAAAGGAACATTAAAGTAAATCAAATGACTCCTGAATATGTTTTACAAATGTTCTGAAATCATGTGTTAGTTTTAGTGAGGAACAGTTTATAATTTAAATCATTATTCATTGAAGATCTTGCCCTAAGCCTGACCGGTCAACAGCAGGTTTGGCATGATGCCAAACTGTATTGATTCTTTTGTTTTATAAGCCTTACTTATGTGTCTTTTGATCATTAAAGCAAGAGATCAATATAAAATATAAAAGTTCCATAATAACTTTCATAATTTACTCACTTTAAGGTCATTGCACACTGAGTCCGAAATTTTCGCATGCGTTTTTTCGTATTCGTCATCCTTTCCTATCAAAATGCATGCTACGGATGTGAAAATGTAGAAAATGGAAACTGATCCGAACTCTTTTTGAAGGACAAATGTTTCGGAGGCAGTGTGCAATGACCTTTAATGTTGTTTCAAACCCAATTTCTGGCTTATTATTATTATTATTATTATTATTATTATTATTATTATTATTAGTGCTGTCAAACCATTAATTGCATTCAAAATAAAAGTTTTTATTGACATTATAGATGTGTGTGTACTGTGTATATTTATTATGTATGTATATATAAATACACACACATGCACGTATTTAAGAAGAATAAGTTATGTTTATATTTTAAATATATTTATATATAATACAAGTTATAAAAAAGTGAATATAAATATATACATGTAATATATACATATACATATTTTTTTAAATGTATACTGTGTTTATATATATGTATATATATATATTTATATATACACACACATAAATATATATATATATATATATATATATATATATATATATATATACATAAATATACACAGTACACACACATTATGTAAACAAACCTTTATTTTGAATGCGATTAATCGCGATTAATTGTTTGACAGCACTAATTATTATTATTATTCAGCCATTTTAGATCATTTTTATGCTTTTGTAGTATGGAAAAGAGCATTGTAAACATTCTACATGATACCTAATTTCATATTCAACAGAATAAAGTAAGTCATATGGGTAGAATGACATAAATGTGAGCATATGACAACAGTAATTCCTTTAAAAATGTGTGTTTCCGAGGGTTTCTGTAACTTACGTGCAGCCCATTGTGGTTCTGGAGCTGAGCATGTGGAAAGTTCTGAATGCACAGGATGCATTGCATGAGTCATCAGCTTTAAGTCTCTTAAGCAGATTTGGAGTCATTCCCCTGCTGATGCACTGAGATGTCAGCAGAGGAGTCCTAATAGGCTCTTAATCAGGGTATCGGGAACTCAAAACTGGTTATGGCGTGAGAGCAATTTTAAGCTACATCTTAGCATTACAGCTCACAATGTAAAGTCAGACGATGTTATCAAAGCTGAGAGAGAAAAGCGGCTGTCATATGTGCATGTCATGACCTCCGTGCAGAGAGAGTTCTGAATGCATTACACAAGTCTTTATTGCCTGTAAGCACATTTGGAGTCACTGTGTCTCACGGGAGACCCGAAGCATCCTGCCTTTTTTATGTTATAGGGAAAGTCTGATATGTAAGTATGACATGATATTTTTATATTTTTCCATAGAATATGTTTCTGTTGGAAGCATAGCTGTTGACTGTGGAGAGCAATGCATTGAGATTTCCTTAGATACTTGCACTTTATGACCATGTTGACTTGATCTACTTCTCATGAAATTTGAACTGGTACTTTTGTACGTCTCAACAAAACAGGGCGTTTTAAAATCTGCCTTTGATTTTGTCTTTCATTCCACTGCCATTCCAGTCAAACATATTCTGAGTACATTTCAAGCTTTTCATGGACATTTAGAGACGTCTTTTAAATTCAATTCAATTCAATTGAATTCTCATCAAGCAAGCACGGTTGAACTTCTGTTTACCATTTGTTGAGTTTTTGTGTTTGTTTATATGTGAATAAAAGCTTAAATAAATCTGTTCATCATATAAAGCAATCATATTTCTTCAGAAGACTAATTAAACCACTTAATTTGTGTGGGTTATTTTGATAAAATGATCAGATATGACTTCACTAGGCAAGGTTAATTCAGCAAAATGAAAATAAAGTAAAATGTCACGTGGTGAGTTCTCAACTTTTTAGTAGCACCTTTTACTTTGAAAATATATATTTAAATATATAACTCAATATTTAAAAATATATTTAATAATAAAGATATCTCACATATATTCAAGATGTAAGAACAATATTTTATTACTGTTAATTGGATGACAACACCACATGACATTTTTATTAATTAAATTGAATTTTTATTTATTTATTTATTTATTTATTTGAAAACCGTATGAAGTCAAAGTGAGTACAAAAGAATGTCTCTTGGAACTTAACCTAGATTTAAAAACCTTTTTTTTTTGTTTTGTTTTTTTTGTTTTTTTTTTTTGTGGACAAATTTAGTTTCTAAAAACATTTAATAGATGAAAGGCAGAAAATGCACTGTATTTCAGTCCCTCACATTTGTTCCAGAAGAGTTTAGGAAACCTAACACAACAGCTGAACTGTGAATGATTTCAGCTGGCTCTTCTGAAGAAAGCATCCAACCCTGTGCTCATGGCAGTGGGCCACCTTAGTACAGTGGCCGGTTATGCTGTCTAAGCCAGATTTTGTCAAGGAAAAACTGTCAAGGTCTAGAGGCTTTGACCTTGAAGCACAGTTCACTGAATGTTTGACTTCTGCCTAGTCATTCAGATGAGTTTATGAGGCCTTCGAGCTTTATCTCAACACTGTTAAACCATTACATCACTGACTCAGTCAGGCTGTCACCTTTCACTCACTGAAAGACTGAAAGGAACATTTTTGAGGTTCCAACGAACACACACACACACACACACATGCATGCATGCGCACGCACTGTAGGCCAGAAACATTCCAGGCAAATGCAGACACAAATGTTTGGCCAAACTCAAACTTCTTATTTATGAACAGGTCAACAGTCAAACTAACTGTTAACTTCCTCAGCAAGATTCTCAAGGTATTCCCAGCTTCTGGATAGATGAAAAAACACAATTGTTTTAAGAGTCGGCACTTTAGTATGAATTCATACTATGTGGTTTGTATGAATATGTAAGATTTTTTATAAAAAAAAAAAAACTTGTAGTTGTCACGAAACTGGAATTTCTAACTTCGAAAACTAGTGATATTCAATACCATGAGGAAAAACTGCCATAATATTAAAGGCGTAACATTTTAGATTTTTATTGAAAGATAAATATAACTAGGCTAGAACATGACAATGATGTATATTTTTTAAATTAAAGGTAAAACACTAGAGAATAACATTTTGCATATGTGGCAATTTCTTGGCATGAATCCTCTGTCGAAGAGAAGAGAGCAAAAAACGCAACTGGTATCGGAATATCAATACTTCAGAAAAAATATTGATACACTTGAGTATTTAAAATATTTCAGTATTGATATGTATTGAAAAATCATTATCTTTGACAACACTACTAGCACTGATACACATTTTGGTTGTTTTACCGATATCTGATCATTTAGAGTGACATCTGCCGATACAGATACCGATATTTTGGTTCTACTTTTTTCATTTCAAATGAATGAAAATTAATTGATCTTTTTATTGACTGGATATAGTAATTGGCCATGATCATCAAATGTTTTTTTCTTTTTTTTTTAATTTGCAGATAGTATGAATAATTGATTTTATTGGCTGATACCGATTATTGGCTGATACATCAGTGCATCCCTTAAACGCCCATGAAAGTCCAACCTAAACCTAACAATCAGTGGGGCATAAGCAGATCGTACGAAAATATAGTATGTACGATATATATACATACTATTTAGCCACCAATTCACTGAAACATAAAACATTTATGAATTTCCATGAGAGTATGTTGAATAATCAATTACAAGGTTAAGTGTAAACATTGACTCTGTGGCGCTGTCAAAACTTGCTTTCATCTTAAAATAGATGGTCGACCCAAAAAAAATTTAAATTTGCATCATGCACACACCCTCAGTCAAAACTGACTACTGAGAATGAACTAAAAACTAAAAATGCGAATTAGCTAAATATAACGATTTATGAGTTAATTGTCCAGTCAACAGATGCGACTGTAGGCTCATTACCCACAAAGCTACAGTAAACTCTGCGATGATGCTTGACTTCAACAGCTTCATTATGGGAAGCTCAACGGTTAAGTGTCTATGAACTATACAAGCGGATTGACGTAAATTGGATTAACACACTGAAGACACTGAAATGAATGCCTGGCTTAATTAATTACATAAAACTGAGAGGTTGTGCTTATCTCCAGCGCATGCCTCGTGTGTTACATGATCTCTACTGCAAGCAGATCTTAATTTAAACAGGACAACCGAACGTCAACAGCTGTGAGTGTCACCCATAACCTCTGGGCTCGATCCGAGACAGTTGCTAGATGGAATTGTATTTTTGTGGCCTTAGGAATGTTTATGGCCTAAATGTAAAGAGGTTATTTGATATGCATGCCACACCACTAAAGAGGACATTCACATGTGCATTCAATAAAATCATTTAAAAAAATCGAAAGCAAACTTGATGCACATTCCTTCTATTCATGATTTTGTAGAAGTAGAGTTTGATGCAGAAAAGGTACATTGCCTTCGTGCTCTGAACAAAGTGATTTGATTGCTCCTGATTACAATAATTACAATTTCCAAACCCATAAATGCAAACTTCCCAGGAGGACTTGAATGCAGCTTTCCTAAGCAAGAAGTGTGTACTTTCAGTGTCTTGAGGTTCAGGGGTGATCGTTGATGTTTTTGTCATTGAGTAGACATCAGACTGCCCTAAGAGAGCACCTTTGCCTCAGTTTAAAAGTTGAATGGGACTGTGTGTGTGTGTGTGTGTGTGTGAATAATAGATGCTCAGCAACTGATTTATTCATTAATGTTTCTAATGGCTGCCATCTGTCAGCCTTCAGCTGTCATCCTCAGTGTGAGCTGTGTTGTGTCAGTGGGTTAGGTTGGCTTTAAGTTTAGTTTAGTTTAGGTTTAGACTTAAAGAAATAGTTCAGTGGATGAATCAATAGCCCCTTTCACACATTTAAATGATCATGAAATTAACAGATTGACTTTACCGTTAAATGCACCATATATGCTGTTCACACACAAGAGATGGCGTTCTGTTGTTTTACGGTTAAGAAATCGCTCACACATCAGCACTGAAATACCGGTGAATTCTGTTATGTCAGTCATTGGGAATTACCTTTAAGTGTTGTGCTGCTTTCTTTCTTTTATAATAAAATTTAATCAGAACTGATTTACCGGTATTTTTGAAAAGGTCTAGTTCACACATGATTTCTAAATGGTAATTTACCAGTACTTTACCGATAAAGAGTGTACAGTGGCATGCGAAACTTTGGGAACCCCTGGCAAGAATCGGTGAAAATGTGAATAATTTTAACAAAATAAGAGTGATCGTACAAAATGCATGTTATTTTTTATTTAGTACTGTCCTGAGTAAGATATTTTACATAAAAGATGTTTACATATAGTCCACAAGACAAAAAAATAGCTGAAATTATTAAAATAACCCCCTTCAGAAGTTTGGGAACCATTGGTCCTGCAGATTCTTCAGTTTTCCAGCATGTTTTGCATATTTGAACCCTTTCCAGCAGTGACTGTATGATTTTGAGATCCATCTTTTCACACTGAGGACAACTGAGGGACTCAAACACAACTATTAAAAAAGGTTCAAACATGCACTGTTGTTTCCCGGAAGACAAATCAAGTACAATTTACCTTGATCTTCAAATTCAAAAGTTTTCACCCCCTGGCTCTTAATGCATCATGTTTCCTTCTGGACCATCAGTGAATGTTTGAACCTTTTTTAATAGTTGTGTTTGAGTCCCTCAATTGTCCTTTGTGTTTGATGGATCTCAAATTCATACAGTCACTGCTGGAAAGGCTTCAAATATGCAAAAGATGCTGGAAAACTGAAGAATCTGCAGGACATGGAGGATTTTTCTGAAGAACAGTGCTCAGTTTAACGGTTCAGAACAAACAAGGGACTCATGAACAACCATCACAAAACAAAAAACAGTCGTGGATCATCCAGGTAACCACACAGTATTAAGAACCAATGGAACCAACCAACCAAAATTTTGAAGGGGGTTATTTTAATAATTTCAGCTATTTTTTTTTTTTTTCTTGTGGACTATTTGCAAATATCTTTTATGTAAAAAGTCCTTACTCAGGACTGTACTAAATAAAAATAACATGCATTTTGTATGATCTCTCTTATTTTGTTAAAATTATTCACTTTTTCAGAGATTCTGCAAGGGGTTCCCAAACTTTCGCATGCCACTGTATATGTGCCAAGGTATTATAGTTTAACATTTGAAAATGAAGAAATGAAGACAGCCATAAATATTATTGTAATTTTACATTTGTAAAGTAAAATAAAATTAGTATTATTTTTCTTAAAATGCTTTTTATTTTTACAGAGAAATATTACAGTTGGGGATGTAACGATTCACTCAACTCATGATGCGATACAATTCATGATAGTAATTTCACAATACGATTTTCTCAGGATTTTTTTTAACAAAATGAGATTTAAGACAAAAGATAAATGAAAAGGTGTCCTTTTATTATTCCTCAGACAAAAAATGCTGCACATTTCTTTGAGAAATTGTATATGTGAAATAACAAAACTAAATTGAAATGTTAAAACAAAATGTAAATCAAATAAATAAATAATACAAATAAAAGAGACCTCTGCATATAAACAAATTAAGGCTTTGCCTGTGCTCTTTCCATTTAAAATTAGAGGCGACCACTGCATTTTAATCACAATTTAAACAAAGATGCTTCACACATGCAGCATGAACAGTTTTGATTTAAATTAGATTCTATAATTCCAAAATTTAAAGTGAAAACAGAATGGTCTAACTTTGGATTTGTGAAACGATATAAAAAATGAACGAAACAAACAGCAGACGGGCTGCATGAGAACGCAAATCTACTCTCTGACAGCAGGTGGCGCTTATGGAACAGCAGCGATACAGCATTTTCTTGGTTACCGAGGTGCTTATAAACACTATTTAATATGCATTATACAGAGGCAAGATGAAAAGAAAATACCGTCTAAACTCTCTAAAGACAGTCAGTTCCCCTCAGCGATACATTCATATAAACCTCCACCCCCAATTGTTTCATGATTCATTTACCATCTTAACCGACTTGAATCGTCATATATTTTTATCAGTTTTTTTTTTTTTTTTATCAATTTTCTACCTGCTCCATAGAAGAAGACAGTTAACGAAGACAGTTAATGATAAAGACAAATACAGCACACCTAGTAGCAACCTGAGAATGCAGTGCATATTAGACGGATATAATGGAAGTGGAATCTGAATGTTTTTATAATGGCTGGTTGATTCCTCACATGCAGGTCTACAGTGTTTTGGTGGGTGTGTGTGAGTCGATGCTGAATGGATGAGTCATAGTTATATGCTTCCAGTTCTGCCTGCTTCAACCTCCTGCAAGGAGACTGAAGAACACACACCAGAGAGACGACAGGAAATGAGAGACGGAGGGTGAAAGGATACAATACCTCCTCTCCAACAAAGCTGTTCAAATTTAGCACAGTCCTGAGTCATTGTCTGTGTGTGTTTTTATGTTTGTGTGTGTCTGTTTGTATTGCTTCTGTTGCAGTTTGGTTTATGTCCATTAATTCAAGTCGGAGGTGTTTTCTCTCTGAGGAGGCAAGGGAGGCAATGTCTCCTCAAAACATTTTATGTGAAAAGAATTAACAGTGTAAGAATAAAACATTGCGAAATCAGGTATTGGGTCATTCTGCATCAAATCAAATTTCAAAAGCATCCCCAGGTATTTTGCTAATATTTTTTTCTGACTAGAGATGTAAGCCAAAATATTACATTTGTGATTAAAGCCAAAATATTAAATGCTGTGGACAAAAATTTATATTTATATTATTTCATATTTAATCCACAATTTCCACCAGAGATTTGAAGCCAAATTACATATTACATTTTTACATTTTTATTTTTTTTTATAAAGGTTTTAGTGAAATATGTTGACTTAAGCAATCATTGTTGCAGTATATGCCATTGGTGACAGTTCAAAAATAGGAGTGGGGGGCACTTTTCAAGTTTCAACTTCAACTTCCTCTTCAATGTTCAAAGCATGCCTTTAACTAACTCAAGAAAAAAAAAAAAAAATCTGAATGTTTTTTTTGGACTCTACATTTTTAAGGCCCTGTAAGTTTCAGCTCTAGAGAAATGGGGGATCTCAATGTGGCTCTTTGAGTAAAGTGTTAAATTGTACTCATTACATTATCAAAAACCAAATGTGGGTTACTTTGCGTATAGCTGATACTTTTCTCTCTGCAAATATTTGAATTTTACCCATTTTAACTCATTGTGTTTTCATTGAGCTCAGAGATAAGGCAGTGTCTTCATCATGTTGTTTTTGGTTGGTTATCCTTTCAGTGTGATAATGGCCATTTGTCTTGTTCACAACTAGTTTGCAAAATGGACTGAATGTGTCAGACTAGTAGAAATGGATGGACTAATTAGAAACTATACTTTTCTCGTGAATGCACAAAGTAAGTTTTCAATGAATAATGACTTATATTTTGTTCTGTTTCTCACAAAAGCTATTATATGGTTTTGGAAGACTTGAAAGATAGCATCATACATTGTATTGGCCACTTTCAGGTTTATGATGTGGTGTGTCCCCTCCAGTGTAACATTTAAACCTTTGTGTTCCACTGAAGAAAGAAAGTCATACAGGTTTGAGGGTGAGTAAATGAGGATGATTGAGTTCTTAAAATCATATCCATATTACTGTCAGCGACAGCAGCACTGGTCTCAAATCAGCAGAGAGAAAATTCTCCAAGCATTGTTCAATAATTTCATCATTTGTCCTTGAGTATTGGAAACATAGCTGCAATTTTATCTTTGTATCTCGGTACAATAGAGAAATGACATGTGAGACATACAGTGAAGAAACCTGAGTAGTGCATGCTGGGACACAGGGTTCACATCACAATTGAAGGTGGCACAGAAACATCAACGTACAGGCAAAGAAATGGGCTGGTTTTTCCACTTTTTGATGGTCTCTGTCTCTAGATTGAGGACAGCACTGGTTCATTACGGTTTTATTAAATAGGAATCGACTGGGACAATAAAGCGGTTTCCGCATGACAGAGGATGAGCTTGTTGAGGTTCAGCCAAGAGTAATGTTGTTTCAGAGGTGGCACAAAAACATACTTAAGCTGTAAAATTGTCATCTTTTAGAGGTGGGACTACATTCATAGGTGGATTAATGTATTTTGTGTTAATAATACCTGTGGATGTACTATGTATTCATGTTGATTTCATATGGTTTTGAAAAACTTTTATACCACTTTCAATAAACATTTTAATTTAATTATAACTTTTTACTGTAATATCACTTTTAGAATTACATTTTCCTCACATGCTGAGTACATGAGTGTGTACACATCATTTTTTTAAACAAATATAGTGAGTTATTAATTCAAATATCAACTCTTTGGAAGTCACAACTCCTAATATATCAACAAAATATATACTTATTCAAAAATAAATAAATAAATAAATAAAATAAAAATACAGTACATGTATTTTTGTATTTTATTATTCTAGACCATTTTCAGGACATCCATGTTATGGCCTCCAAAAATATCCATATGGATTTTTAATCTAGAAATGTAACATGCTAATCACAGGGTTTGTTGAAGCGATTGTATTTATGAATTGCATACAATGCATAATACAATGTTGACAGAAACTAATATAAACACACTTCACTCCTTTATTTAAATTAGTAAAAATGAAACAGTATTGCATTCAAGTGTTTCTCAATTAAGTAAACATTGCTTTTCCAAGTAGTCCTTAAAAAAAATAAATAAATAATGAAAATAGAGTAGTTTTCTTTTTTTGCAATTATTTTGTTTGTATTAATTACATACAGTTCTGCTGCTCATAAGTTTACACACCCCTTGCAGAACAAGCAAAATAATTTTAATTATCTTGTTATTTCTTATTTTGTACTGTCCTGCATAAGCTATTTCGCATAACAGGCATTGACATATATTTACAAGAGCAAAATAATAACTGACTTTATGAAAATGTATACAAACAGGTATGTTATTCTGCATTTACTGTAAAGTAATGGTAGTTTGACAACCTGAGATACTTCTATCCCACGTTCCTTTCTTCTGTCCTCGCACGGATACCACGTGAAAGTAATGGATTTACTGTTTTAGCTCGGCATGGCAGAAGTTGAAAGATTGGATATTAATTTGCCATCTCATGCCAACACGTGTGATGTTTAAGCATCTAACGTGAAGTATTCCTTTAGGATGCTGTAGTTTTGAGTACAGTAAGCTTCTCAGTCCTGCCTCTTACAGATTCTTCTTAAGCGGCATTATAAACAAGATAGTGGGGTGATATTTATAGATCCTTACACAATCACATTCTCAGTTTACTTACAGCTACACCACACCTCTTCCGACGGCACTTTGTGTGTGTGTGTGTGTGTCTGTGTGTGTGTGTGTTGCTGCAAGGGCACAGGGTTTGTTGTTTTTGAAGTAATTGCCATTTTCCGTGTGTTTGCATATGTGTTTATCTGAACACAGTCTGAATCTGACTCATGGTCAGAGTGTGTGTGGTGCTGTATGTGTGCATAAACTATTTCGTGTAGCATTTGATTTAATCAACTTTTGGCAGTAGATTTATATAAAGCTGTGTGAGCTCTCTTAAAACTGGCTGTAAAAGATGTCAGTGGCAGGCACAAATATTTTCATTAAAAAAAAATCTGTAGTGTGCTTAACACAAAAAGTGTTTTTCTTATATTATTTTAAAATTAATTATAAACTAATATTTAAAAAAAAAAACATTTGTGGTCACTTTTTTAATTTATGCACTTTTACATAAAAAAAAAAAAAAAAATATATATATATATATATATATATATATATATATAATATATATATATATATATAGCCTATATAATGATATAAAACATCCATTTGAATTAAAAGCAGAATTTATTTGTGCATTTTGATGTCCCTCCCTCCATCACCTCTCATTTACCTTAAAATAATAGTAAATAGTCATTTTATTATTATTTTTTTTTAAATTGAAAGCCCAATTGAATAATGTGTAGGTAATCAATGTGGTTCTACTCTTATTTGTTTTGTTTTTGTGGTTCCTCTCTTATTTGTTTAACCTCATAATGTTTCGTTCCATCTAACTGCAGCGTAATCCGATGACCAAACATTTGCTGTGTCAGCGTAACTTTACGTTGTGACAGTCTGAAAAGTGAGATTCCTGGATTTGCTGCCACATTGTAACTTTGGTGTCAGATGTTAAAAGTGTTGTTGTGCCAATGTTATAGTCTGTTGTTGTGTTGCTAATCTAGGTTTAATTTTACTTGATTGATTATCCTGTGGGCAGACGAGCAGTAGACAAACCAGTTCAACCTTAGTTTACAGATAGTCTGTTTATTCTTATGAAAATTAAGGTAAAACTCTTGGTCTTGACAGCAGCATTGATGCAATATTTTTTTTTATGAGAAACCTCACAAAGTCAGTCATTGTTTCCAAAATATTCATAATATTCAAATTCAGTGTCTGCACGACTCCATGGACAGCTAAAAATACACGCAAAATGTATTTGGAAAAACATTTTGCCATCAGTTAAAACAAGATCTCAGGTTTTAGTTGCAGTTTGTGTTGAATTGTTTAATGTTTCATCTGTCACATTTCTCTACAAGGGAGGCAATCCTAGTTCTCATGCTAGTTAAAACAAAGTACACCAAAACAATTTCTGAAATGCATGACTGACTGCAAAAACTAATTGTATGAGTCTGATGTGAGAGGATACATTCATTTACATTTTTATATACATTTACATTTTAACATTCTTTATTTTTACATTTATATTTATATATATATATATATATATATATATATATATATATATATATATATATATATATAAATATATATAATATAACTTTTGATATTTATAACTTTTCGATTTGCACACTTAAATTTCATGTAATTTATATTATATAATAAATTTATTTACATATAAATTATATAAATATATACAAAAATGTGAATTAAAACTTCATACATTGTGTATAATTAATGTAAAAAGTACAGAAATGTATTAAAAATGTGTGATGTGAAAAATAATGACTTGAAAATAATTTGTATTTATTGCATAAAATCAGATAGCTATGCATAAATCAATTTAAATGAATAAAATATAGCTATGCTTTATCACTAATATAATATTGTTATATCATTAATATTAAGTTTCTTTCTTCCCCTCATGACATTTATTCCGATCTTTGTATCAGTATTTCCTTTTATTTATGTGTTGATTGCATTCATATCATTTCTTATTGTTAAATTACTAATGAAGTAACGTAGAGATAAATATATGGAAACAACTAGACAACAGTGAAGTATGCAAGAGAAACTGAAACCGAATCAAACTTCTCCAAAGTCTCCATATGAGCCACACGATTTGAGATATCATTCCTAGCACAAATAGTCTGATATGACTTATTTGTTGAACTTTAATACTCAGAGTTAGAGATTTGTTTAAACTACTAACCCCAAGTATGAGCATTAGATATTGTAATGCATCATCAGGCACCAGTGAATTTTCATTTTGGACAGAGGGTTGCATTTCCACAGTCAAAGGGTTTTTGTGAGTTCTTGCGCTCACTCTTACTGTTAGACGTAACAATATTAAAATGAAGTTAACCTATCAATAATTTGATTATATACTGTGTGTCACTGCCGGTTGGTCTGATAGCACAAGGGAACCAGTGTCCAATACCTCCTTATTTCCCTGGACAAAGCTTGTCTGTGTTCTTTGTGATACTGTGTTACATTTGTTGAATCACAAATGAGATCGATTTGCCTTTCTCTGCATGTGAGCTCTCAGTAGCTCGACTGTCCTGTGTTTAAAGATTTTCAGGCTGTCGGTTTTCTATCCACAGGTGGTTTTGCTATCGTATTTCTGGTGAGGACTCATCAGGGCGTCCGTTGTGCGCTGAAGAGAATGTATGTCAACAATGAACATGACCTTCAAGTATGCAAGGGGGAAATTCAGATTATGGTGAGACATTCCCTTATACACAGTTCTTTATTTTTTTTTGTCAACTGGTAAAGCATGATACTAAAAAATGGTGTTTTAGATTTACAGGGTATACACAAACTGATACAATTAAACCCTGAGCGCACTATAAGTGGCTTTGGCTAAAAATGTCTGCCAAATGAATAAATGTAAATTATTAGATATCGCCACAAGCAGCAGTTATCAGGGCCCAAGCACTTTGAGAAAAGGGGAGAAAATGACCACAAACTCCAAATCTGGCAGAGAACAGATATCTAAAATAGTTAATTTTAATATAATGATATTTTAGTTATACTGCTCCCTATTGGTGGAATTTGACAAAAATTAGAGTGTCCTCAAAATGATGGCTACCAAATTTCATGCAGGCACAACATTGTGTTCAGGAGGTATATAGACCAAGCAAGTATGGGCCATGAACAAATTAGCTTTGTCTGCTGAACAAATTGACAAACTAGTTTTTTTTTTTTTTTTTTTTTTTTTTCAGGAGGAACTATGCAAGATTTACGATTTTGCATTTATTTGGTCAAAAACAGTAATACTGTGTAATATTCTTACAATTTAAAATAATGTTTTTCTATTTTCATATACTTTAAAATGTAGTTTATTCCTGTGATCAAAGCTACTCCAGTCTTTGTCACATGATCCTTAACAAATCATTGTAATATGCTGATTTATTATTAATATTGGAAACAGTTGTCCTGCTTAATATTGTTTTGGAACCTGTGATACTTTTTTCATGATTCTTTAATGAATAAAAAATTAAAAAGAAGAAACCTTTTGTAACAATATGTCTTTTAATACCTTTTTTTTTTATCAATTTAACATATCCTTGCTTAATAAAAATAATTTCTTAAAAAAAAAATATATATATAATAATAATAAAATATATAAATAAATAAAAATGCATTGACCCCAAACATTTGACTGTGTATATTGTTGCAAACAATTTCTATTCTATATTCTATATTTATGCTCTATTTTCTATTCTTTCTACAGGTATATACACATACTGTACATACACAAACCTATTTTCAGTGGTTTTCCAAATACAACAAAACAAACAAAAAAACAAGCATTTACTTCTTATAAATACAGTCGTGTCTGCTGAACATCTTTTTGACCAATATTTTGGGTTATGGTCATGTTTCATGCTTGTTTTGGCTGGTCCTTCATACATGTTGTCACCAACACACTCGTTAAATTAGCTAGTTTTCAACAGTTAATCTTGCAGTTTAAAGGGCAATGACATTTGGTCACAAAATGCACACGTTTGTTATCATTGATGTCCAAGTTGTTTGATTTCTGCGCAACAATGAGGAAGATCACCTTTTTTATCTCATACAGATGAACTGATGCCACCTTGCATCTGTTATCGATTGTATTGAAAATGAAACCGGAAGATTTCCGTAAAACCCCACAGAGTTTATTTTACGATTAGAAACCAAATGGCTTTACATTATCATCCCATACAAAAAGGCTTAAATTTCAGTGTGTTGCTGACATGAAGATATTGCATGGCTTCTGATATGGTCACTACAGTATCGTTTTGGATATACTATTCTTTTATGCATCCAAATGGATGTTCTCTGTAGTTTTTTTTTTTCCCCCAGCATCATTTGTCCTTTATTTGATTAAGCTCCTCTTAATTGAAAAACTGAGTCATGCAGTCTTGAAAGGATTTGAGGTCTCCCGTTCCTCAGTTTGCATGTGTTGCTGTAAATACAGTGCTGAGAACAGTACAGTGCCGGTAAAGGTCACTCGTGTCCTCTGGGACTGATTTCAGAATGGAAATCCAGCGTACTTCGCTGTGAGCCCTACTAAATAGACAAGAGGAAAATGTCAGCACTGTTTCAGCATCACAAAGTGTCTTGCTGTTTCAAAATGAGCAGCTGCTCACAGTGCACTCTTAAATAGACGGCTAACAGGGGGCATTTCAAATTTGTGAATGAATGAGTCGATTTGAAAAGACATTGAACAGCTAAGCTATTTCATTTAAACACTAGAACTGACTTAGTCGACTCATTGTCTTGAGCTTTTAGCAAATGTTCAGAAAACTAAGCTAGCTTTCACATTTCAGGCATTTAAAATAAATACAAAGTACTTATTTGTACACTACAGAAAGCTGGTATACAAAAAAATCGATTAAACATTAAAACAAACATTAAGAGTGAGTTGGGAGGCTTTTCACTGAATCTTAAGTTAATAAATGAGTATTAACACTTCCAGACAGCCACTTGTGAACATTATTACAATTTAAAATGACTGTTTATATATTTTAAAATGTAATTTATGTAATTTATTTTAATCATTACTCCAGTCTTCAGTGTCACATGATCTTTTAGAAATTAATCTAATGTGCTGATTTGCTGCTCGAGAAACATTTCTTCTTCTGTAAATGTTGATATTTTCAGTTTTTACAGATTGTTCTATCTAAATGTGTTGGTTTTCTTAAACAGAGGGACCTTGTGGGTAACAAAAACATCGTTGGTTTTATGGACTCCAGCATCACCGCAGTAGGTTCAGGAGATGTTTGGGAAGTTCTCATATTGATGGACTTCTGTCGAGGTCAGTATGTGTTCTTCTCTCAAGATGGTATGTGATTTGAGATTCAGAGCCTTTTTCCACTCGTTTTGGTGGTCTTGACCTACTATGCAGTGTTTACGTGTAATAACCCAGGAGGGCAGGTTGTGAACCTGATGAACCAGCGTTTGCAGACTGGATTCAGTGAGCCGGAGGTGCTGCAGATCTTCTGTGACACATGTGAAGCTGTCGCTCGACTACATCAGTGCAAAACTCCCATCATCCACCGGGACCTTAAAGTATGAACCCTGCAGAACTTTATTATTTTAAGAAATAACCCTAAAAAAAAATAAAATTAGTCACTTAGTTATTTAGTCGCTTCTATGTTGTTCCAAACCTATATAACTTTCATTTTTGAAACACACAAAAGGAAAATAATTTTTTGCACTTTTTTTTTTTTTTTTTTTTCCCCATTCAACTAAAGCATACAGAAACCTATGGAAGGCTGTTTCCGCCACTGAATAGAAAATGAAAAAGAAAAAAAAAGAAAAATTGCAACTTTTTATCTCACAATTCTGAGTTTTTATAAACTTGCAATTGCGAGTTAAGTCAGAATTGTGTGATATAAATTTGCAGTTCTTAGAAATAAAGTCAGAATTGCCAGATATAAACTTGCAGTTGCAAGAAAAAAGTCAGAACTGCTAGATTTAAACTCGTAATTCTGAGAAAGTCGCAATTCTGACTTTATTTCTCGAGTTTATATCTTGCAATTGTGACTTTTTTTCTCAGAATTTTTAGTTTATATCTTGTAATTCTGACTTTATAACATGCAGTTGTGACTTATAAAGTCAGAATTGTGAGATATAAACTCATAATTGGACCTTATAACCTACAATTGTGAGTTTATATCTCACAATTCTGATAAAAGAAGTCAAAATTGGGAGATATAAGTTTGCAATTTAGTCAAGAGTTGTGAGATAAAAACTCACAGTTGCGAGAAACATGAGACATGTCTTAATGCTCAAAATTACAATATTTTAAAATGTATTGAGTGAACTATTCCTTTAATAAATGGCTTTTTGCTTATTATGTTTGTACCCTTTTACAATTTTACCCATCTTGGAGCTCATTTGTGGTGTTTAGAAAACTATTTCAGTTCAGCTTTACGAAAACTAGGACATAACCTACTGTATTACAAATGTGTGTCCTCTCTGTGTCTCTTTTAGGTGGAGAACATCTTGCTGCATGACAGAGGACATTATGTGTTATGTGATTTTGGCAGTGCCATTAACCGCTCCCAGAATCCACAAACAGAAGGCGTGGCGGCTGTAGAAGAAGAAATCAAGAAGTGAGCGTTTTTTTTTTTTTTTTTTAATATTATACACCACAGTGTTACAATATCATATCAATTGAATCTAATACTCTGTGTGTGTTTTAAGGTACACTACACTTTCATACCGGGCCCCAGAAATGGTGAATCTATATGGGGGCAAAGTTATCACGACTAAAGCAGATATATGGGTGAGTCAAAGAGGTGAAGACTGATTCAGTTAGAGACAATAACAGTGTATTTCAGTAGTAGCCAAAGCTTTTGTCTCTGTAGTTGATTGTTAGTGAATATGCATATCATTTTGAAACATCACAAAGGAGGTTTGATGACTCTTGCTCATTTGTGTCCTCAGGCTTTGGGCTGCTTGTTGTATAAGTTGTGTTATTTCACATTGCCGTTTGGAGAGAGTCAGGTGGCCATCTGTGACGGCAGCTTCACCATCCCAGACAACTCCCGCTACTCGCACGACATGCACTGTCTCATCCGTAAGTTCAGCTGATGATTGCTTTTCTGTCATGCAGAATAAGGCATTCATATGTGCTTTACAAGTACATATATGCTAGTTATATGCATGCTAATAAGCAACTAGTTAATAGTGTTAATAGTTAATTATATAATAAATCACTAACTATATAATAATAGTTAAAGCTGCCATAGAATGCATTGATACAATATTTTAAATTGTTCTCTGATATCTACATAGAAGGTATGTGGCTTAGGTAAGGGCAAAAATTCTCCAGAAACGGTTTTACATAGGATTTCTCCCTAGAATGAAATGGTCTGTTATTACCTTATTTGGAAGGGTCATGAATAATAATGTTGAGCTCTTCTCTGATTGGCTGTTTCACAGCGCGGCTCATTTCAGTAGCTCACAGAGCAAACAGATCTCTACTGTCCGGCGTGAACGATGGAGAGATTAGGCAACCAACCTTATATGTTTGAGCCAGTATCAGACGAAGATACAGATTTTGAGAGATTTTGCAAGAATGTTTGGCGTCCGTGGTATGAACATGATCGCTGTGAGACGCTGGTGGAGTGAACGAGGCTTGAGAGAGAGTTGTGAGTGAGAGCGCGGACGCAGCCTCTGTGTTGCCAGATCCAGCTGTTATAAGCGTTTTTGGACTTGTCTTTTCACTCTTTTTGACACTTTAGAAAGTTAATAAAGTAGGATGTTGCAGTTTAGGGTCAGAAATATCTTAATTTGCAAAAGATTTGAAATAATTTCGGTTTATTTTTATTTATTTTTCGTTTTTTGTTTGTTTTAATAGCAATATCTGGCAACATTGCATCGATGATTTGGCTGTGCAGGTCCGGCTGGCCTAGAACATGGGCAGGTATATTCAAATGTTGGGGGCGTAAACATTAATGATCCCGACTGTAACATCATAGTCAGTGTTATGTTGGGATTCGCCTATTTTTCAGTGGTCTTTTGCTTGCACGAGATTTACATAAGAAGGAGGAAACAATGGTATTTGAGGCTCACGGTATGTCATTTCCATGTACAGAAATCTTATTATTCAACTATGCCAGGGGTCTTCAACTAAATCGGCTTGAGGTCCAGTAATGAACCCTCCCCACCAACCGAGGTCCGGACAATTATATATAAAAAACAATTGATTGTTTTTGCTAGGCCAGGGTGTCTGCATGATATTTAAGCTTAAATTCAAGACTTTTAAAGACCTGCACAAAAAAAAAAAATAAAATAATAATAATAATTAAAATGACTGTAAAAAGCATGATTTACAGTTCAGATACAGGTTTTCGCAAAAACAAAGTATTAATTAAATAACATATAAATATATTTTACTGCCTTAAGTGTTTACATTTTAACACACATTATCTTCTTGTCGATTCACCAGTTCACATTTACAACTCTGCGTTTTTGCTGCTTAAAACATGGGTTGATTTTCACATTGGTCTTTGACAACAGCAGAGGTTCGGGCTGATTGAAAATGGAAAATCATTGTCTTCCAGCAGGTGGCGCTTTCGGAACGGTAGTACACAAAGCCCAAGAGACAGACAGACTCCACAAAGCTGACTTTGACACGTGACAATTTTTGTCTTTCAGTGCCCACATTTAAGATCTCCTGAAATCATAATTAAGACTTTCTTGTACCATTAATACTTTTTAAGGACCCGTCAGCTTTCCTAATTTTTGAAAAAGCCATTGTTTTTCACTCACTGAAAGTTTAATCTGTCTGTGCGCCGCTCTCTGCTCTCATCGCTGCACGCACGACTGCACCCAAATGGCTCTAAAGCTGACCTTGATGTGCTTGATATAAAGTTGATTTATTAGAAATTAGCATTTGGTATTTATTTATTTAATTATGTCAGCGGTTCCTAATCCCAGTCCTCGCGCCCCCCGCTCTACATATTTTGCATGTCTCCCTTAATTAACACACCTGATTCAGATAACCAGCTCGTTAGATGCGAGATACGTACATAAATTGTGTTCCCATTGATATGATCCCTACACAGTGTTCATTGTTCCCTATTCCCTGAGCAGGGGAAATCCGTTTAAGTTTACTTGCCCTGCGCTGCTTCCAGCATCTTCACACACAGATGAGTGTGACTTCATATACCTCTGTAAATAAATACAATTTTAATTCACTTCTCGCACACTTTAATGACCTTTGAATGGAACATACACACTCGTTTCGAACTGGATTCATAGTGGATCCGGTGATGTCCAGCGAGGCCTGGGATTGGGAAACGCTGCATTATGTCAAGAGCCTTCACGGATTCGGACCGGAGTCCGCCAGTTGGCGAGCCTACAAACACTACCGTAAAGACTACAAAAGCTGCGCCGGTTAAAATAGAAGCGTCCCGTCAGGTTTTAAATCTTAACCTTCTGTTGGTCCGGGTCCGGGTCCGTATGGGACAACTTCTGGGTCCGGACCCGGACCGCAGTCCGCCTGTTAGTGACCTATGAACTATGCCAAGGTAAATACAGTTTTCCATTCTATGGCACCTTTAATAGTGTTAATAACAGTTAATAGTTAATAATGTTCCCTAATCAAAAGTGTTACCGTATTTTCAAAATACGGTACATACAGCTTGATTGCAAATATTTTCAAAAAATATGTTCACATGCGTAAATGTATTTTTAATAAAAGCATTATTAGGGACAAAACTGCTGGTGGAACAGCTAAGGACAGTCATCATTTTTTATTTTTTATTTTTTCACTGTTTGTTTAGATATAGATATAGATTTAAATGTTTAGATAAATAATTTTGTTTAGATACCATAGATTTAAATGTTTTTTGTGTGTGAGATACAGTGGTGTGAAAAATTGTTTGCCCCCTTCCTGATTTTTTTATTTTTTTGCATGTTTGTCACACTTTAATGTTTCAGATCATCAAACTAATTTAAATATTAATCAAAGATAACACAAGTAAACACAACATGCAGTTTTTAAATAAAGTTTTTTATTATGAAGGGAAAACAAAATCCAAACCCACATGGCCCTGTGTGAAAAAGTGCTTGCCCCCTAAACCTAATAACTGGTTGGGCCACCCTTAGCAGCAACAACTGCAATCAACCGTTTGCGATAACTTGCAGTGAGTCTGTTACAGCGCTGTGGAGGAATTTTGGCCCACTCATCTTTGCAGAATTGTTGTAATTCAGCCACATTGGAGGGTTTTCGAGCATGAACTGCCTTTTTAAGGTCAGGCCACAGCATCTCAATAGGATTCAGGTCAGGATTTGACTAGGCCACTCCAAAGTCTTCATTTTGTTTTTCTTCAGCCATTCAGAGGTGGACTTGGTGGTGTGTTTTTGATCATTGTCCTGCTGCAGAACCCAAGTTCGCTTCAGCTTGAGGTCACAAACAGATGGCCGGACATTGTCCTTCAGGATTTTTTGGTAGACAGCAGAATTCATGGTTCCATTTATCACAGCAAGTCTTCCAGGTCCTGAAGCAGCAAAACAGCCCCAGACCATCACACTACCACCACCATATTTTACTGTTGGTATGATGTTCTTTTTCTGAAATGCTGTGTTACTTTTACGCCAGATGTAATGGGACACACACCTTCCAAAAAGTTCAACTTTTGTCTCGTCAGTCCACAGAGTATTTTCCCAAAAGTCTTGGGGATCATCAAGATGTTTTCTGGCAAAACTGAGACGAGCCTTTATGTTCTTTTTGCTCAGCAGCGGTTTTCGTCTTGGAACTCTGCCATGCAGGCCATTTTTGCCCAGTCTCTTTCTTATGGTGGAGTCATGAACAAGTGAGGCCTGTAGTTCTTTGGATGTTGTTCTGGGGTCTTTTGTGACCTCTTGGATGAGTCGTCACTGCGCTCTTGGGGTAATTTTGGTCGGCTGGCCACTCCTGGGAAGGTTCACCACTGTTCCATGTTTTCGTCATTTGTGGATAATGGCTCTCACTGTGGTTCGCTGGAGTCCCAAAGCTTTAGAAATGGCTTTATAACCTTTTCCAGACTGATAGATCTCAATTACTTTCTTTCTCATTTGTTCCTGAATTTCTTTGGATCTCAACATGATGTGTAGCTTTTGAGGATCTTTTGGTCTACTTCACTTTGTCAGGCAGGTCCTATTTAAGTGATTTCTTGATTGCGAACAGATGTGGCAGTAATCAGGCCTGGGTGTGCCTAGAGAAACCACACCCAGTGGGGGGTGTGGGGGCAAACACTTTTTCACACAGGGCCATGTGGGTTTGGATTTTGTTTTCCCTTCATAAAAAAAAAAAAAACCTTCATTTAAAAACTGCATGTTGTGTTTACTTGTTATATTTGATTAATATTTAAATTTGTTTGATGATCTGAAACATTAAAGTGTGACAAACATGCAAAAAAATTAAAAATCAGAAAGGGGCAAACAATTTTTCACACCACTGTATATATGTGTGTGTGTGTGTGTGTGTATATATAAAATGCACTCTACTGTTCAAAGGTTTGGGATCAGTGAAATTATATATATATATATATATATATATATATATATATATATATATATATATATATATATATATATATATTTTACTGTTCCTAGAGGATTAAAGCTAAAGCATTAAATTAATCAAAAGTGACAGTGAAGACATTATTAATGTTACAAAAGATTTCTATTTCAAATAAGTGCTGTTGTTTTGAGCAACATTATCCTGAAAAAAAAAATAAATGCTGCAGTTTCCACAAAAAATATTAAAGTAACTAGTAATAGCCACGTAACTCTTTTCAACATGGATAATGATAAAACATGTTTATTGAGCACCAAATCAGCATAGTAAAATGATTTGTGAAGGATCATGTGACACTGAAGACTGGAGTAATGACTGCTAAAAATTATTTTAAATGAATTATTTAAAATATATTAAAATAGAGAAGGCTATTTTAAATTGTAATAATATTTCACAATATTGCTGTTTACACTGTATTTATTGTACTGTTTATATCAAGTATATGCAGCCTTGGCGGCATAAGAAACTTCTTTCAAAAATATGGAACTCCAAATATTAAACCTATTGAATGGTAGTTTATTACATTTATAGTGTATTATGAGCACAGAATAATTGACAATGGGCCATTGAATTTTTAGAAAACAATGCACACCCGAGCTGGTAATACATGTTTTAAAAAAAATTACCATAAAAAAAAAATATATATATTTTAATAAAATTAATTTTCATTTTCTGGAACAATAAAAATAAATTTTTCAAGATTTAGCAAAACTGTTTTTCACTTGTACACTTTTATCTTTTGATTTGTGCAATTTTTCCCATCTCAGGTTACATGCTGGAGCCAGACCCCGACATTAGGCCAGATATCTACCAGGTGTCATATTTCGCCTTTAAACTGGCACGGAAAGAGTGCCCAGTACAGAATACCCACGTAAGACCTGCTCATACATACTGTAAAGATCTCTCTCGCTATTTCCTGTGCTATAACTACACAAGCTTCCATGTGCATTTACCCTGATCTTCTCACTCGTTTTCCTGTCACACTCTACAGGGTTTTTGTTCTTTATTCCAGCACATACTTCTTAATCTATGTTTAATTCATGCCCATCTCGTTCAGTAGATATCGTAAGTGCTTGCACGTAACAGCACAGGAGGTGGATTGTCGCTCATGGCTGCCAGCTGGCACACATCCAGTAGCCCCTCCCAATCTGAGCAGTATTGATAGCATAATGGAAGCATTGGGTCATGATCAAAGACTTATTAACATTGACACCCGTAAATGTCGTCTAGAGTTCAATACAGGAATGACCTCTGTAAAAACATTCAATGTGTCTTTGACCGTTTATCCTGACGTAGGGATGTTTGGCTCAGACTGCATCTACAAAAAAATATCATAGCTAATCACGTGCTTTCATTGCACATTTGTGTTTGTGCCAAAAACATGCATATCTTTTGTTGTTGATTGTCACCTTCACTTATTTTTACACATTCATGTAAATTAAATTACGCACTTAAGAATGATGATTTCATAGGATGTGACACTCGCAAAAATGTGGTATGAAACCATCTCTATATTTAACTCTATTAAATAACTTAATAAAATTAAATTAATTAAATAACTTACTTAATTAACTTATAAAAACAAACTTTGAAGTCCACCTAAAATACAAAATGACAAATCTACTTTCTTCATGTTACTGGTCTTCATGCACAATAAATTGGTGTGTGTTATTCAGTGCTATTTTAATAGTATTTATATACTGTTACTGCATTTATTAATGTTATGGATTCACTTTCATTTTTATATTTTCATTTTAATTCAAGTTTTGTTAGGTGCTTTTTTTTTCATTTTTATTAGTATTTTTACTTTATTTAATTTTAAACATTTTATTTTCAGTTCATTTTATTTATTTACTCAGTTTTTTTTATTTCACCGTAATTTTAATTAACTAAAATTATTTCAGTAATTTTAAACATTTTATTTCAGTTAGTTGCCAAGATAATATTTGTAATTTGTATTTGAATTTGTTTTTTTTTTTCCTAATGTTTATATTTAATTGTATTCCAGCTTTATTATAATTAACTTAACGATGTGTGTGTGTGTGTGTGTGTGTGTGTGTGTGTGTTGAATTTCCTGTTTCACTGGAATGAGTTGCAGATGTTTTATGTTGACTAAAGACAACCAAATACAAAATGTAACCAGTGTTGGGTGTAACTAGTTGCTAATAATTAGTTACTGTAATTTTATTACTTTTCCCTTGAAAAAAGTAAAATAAGGGATTACTCTTATTTTTTTCTGTAATTTAATTACAGTCACTTATGTAATTGAACTTAATACTGTGTATAGACTGTAGTAAATTTATATGCAATACAATACAATAGTGGATTCAACATCAAAATGTAAAATCTAACCTTAAAATACACGCTTTTTATGTAACCTTCTCACTTTAAATACTTTGGTGAGTTAATAAGAATATTAGTAACACTTTAGTGTCCAATTCTCACTATTAACTAGTTGGTTATTAGCATGAATATTACTGGGATATTGGCTGTTTATTATTCCTTAAAAAGCATATATTAATGTCTTATTCTGAAGACCTTATTATAAATCCTTACCCAGTTCTTAAACTTAATTGTCAACAACTACTTTACTAAGTCTTACTAAGCAGTAATTAGGAGTATATTGAGACAAAAGTATACGTAGGTCATAGTTAATAGTTAGTTAATAGTGAGAATTGGACCCTAATCTTAAGTGTGACCAGAATAAATGTAGTTATTTATTTATTTGAAATAATTAAAAGAACCATTTCATGTCTATCCTTGTGTCATTCATTAACTTGTTGAGGCTATAGGTTGATATAGGATTTAGAAAGTAATGAGTAATAAGTAATTAAATACTTTTTGGAGAGAGTAATTTGTCCAGTAATCTAATTACACTGTTGAAGATGTAATTAGTAACTAGTAATTAATTACTTTTTTAGAGTAACTTACCCAACACTGAATGTAACAATATAATTGTAACGTTAAGTCCAAGTGAGATGAAAAGAGTTCACACACAGATCAAATAAAACACGGTTTATTAGAGAAAACAAAAGAAGGTAATCCAAATAACAAGGCAAGACTACAAAACAGTGAGCAAAGTACAAACGATACTAGACAACGAACTGAAGGCCTTAAATACACTGAAGCAAATTAGATAATTAACTAAATAAGAGGCAAACAAATTGAGTAATTAAACAGAGAAAGTAGGTCTAGAGGCAAAACAAGGAAGACAAAACCCAAACACAATGAAAACATGATTAAAACAGAACACAAATATAACAATAAATAGTAATAATAATCCGCTTATTCCATTAGAATTCACCCATTCCAACAAAACTCCCAGAGCCAATCAGAGCCAGTGAAGCCGTGGCCAAGAAGAGTCAAAACAAAGCCAGGTGAGACTGTCATTTGTCTGTGTGGTCTCAGAAGTTTGAAGTCACGTTACGTTTTATTATATACTTTTTCTTTAGTTTTAGAGATGCATATGGTGTTTTATATAGTTGTAGTTCTGATTCGACTTGAACTTTTCTTGTCATTCAGGCTCACTGATCCAATGCCTGCGACTGAGACATCCATAGCACCACGGCAGCGTCCCAAGGCTGGCCAAGCTCAACCAATCGCAGGCATCCTGCCCATCCAACCAGCCCTCACCCCTCGTAAAAGAGCCAATGCACCTGCAGGACCCGGCCAGCCAATCGGTGAGTGTTCATTATTCACCTTCATTCAAAACACGATGTAGGCGTCCTCATATGTGTGGCTTCAGTCTTTCATGCTCACTCTCTTTTTTCACTTTTATTCTCTTCCCCTGACGACCCTTCACACATTGCATTGACCGGCATGGGTCTTTGGCTGACACACACAGCTCTAGTATTCCCACTGGTTCAATCAGTGTGTCATTACAGAGAGCTTATAAAACCTCACTAATGAGCCTGAGCTATTGAGCCCCTGACACACTCAATCCTACCAAGCTGTCATTTCACTTTCTATTTCAGAAGTCAATGCTAGTTAAAGCCCTACATGTCTCATTGATAATGAATATCCCTGTGTATTGTTATCCTCCTGTAATGTTTTAGCACCGGATTATCTGGGTCAGGATAGTAACACTATGTCTTAATTTAGGATGACAAGTTTGTAAGTGTCTGCTAAATGTAAATGTTTCATTTTCATCAAGTAATTTACCACTGAAAATGTTAATACTATATTTTTAATACATAGCATTGTGAAGCTGGATTTTGGACCTGTTTGATTTTTGTGGGTGGGGCTTTTCAGCACAGTTATGAATGTTAACATGTAAACCCTAACCACAATTTCAAAAGTTTGGGGTCAGTAATTATTATTATTATTTTTTTTGAAAGAAATTAATTTTTTTATTTATCAAGATTTTCACTTGATCAAAAATGACAATAAAGATATTTATAATGCTACAAAAAAAACAAAAAAAACAAAAAAAAAACATTTTAAACAAATACTGTTCTTTTTGTATTCAAAAGATCCTGAAAAAAAAAGGATAGTATCTAACAAAAATATTAAGCACAACAGTTTTCAACATTGATAATAAGAAATGTTTTTTTAATAAGAAGAAAAGATTTGCCATCACATGAATAAATTACATTTGTTTTTGCTGTATTTTTGATTAAATAAATGTGGCTATGGTGCATATTCAAAATGTATATTCCTGTATATTCAAAATATGTTGATCCTACAGTAACTCATTGATTAAACTACTGTGTAGAATTACTGAAAATGCAGAATAATTGCTAATAGCTAGTAGGAAAATAACACATCTTAGTTTGTTCAGAATAAGCTGATTTACTATGTATATATGCATATTCTAATAGCTGTGGACTAGGAATGTTTGACGTATACTGAATAGATTTTGCTGGAAAACAAAACATTAAGGAACATTATAAATATTGAGATAGTTTTAACTGTTTTTCACTGAATTTGACTCTGTATTTATCATTTACAGTGCCTTGCGAAAGTATTCATACCCCTTCATTTTTTTTCACGTTTTATGTTGCTGCCTTATGTTAAACTGCTTTATATTACTTTTTTCCCCACATCAATCTACACTCCATACACCATAATGGTAAAGAAAAAAATAGGTTTTTAACATCTTTGCAAATTTATTAAAAATAAAAAACTTAAATGATTCTATTGCATAAGTATTCATACCCTTATCTGGGACAGTTGAAATTTAGCTTAGAAGCATTAATATTGCTTGTAGATGTTACTACACCTCGAGTGAAGTTAACCTGTGGCAAATTCAATTGAATGGGTATGATCTGGAGGCACACACGTCTTAATAAAATGTTTAACAGCTGATAATGCATATCAGAGCAAAAACTAAGCCCTGAGGTCAAAAGAACTGCCTGTAGAGTTCAGAAACATGTCTGTGTCAAGCCACACATCTGGGGAAGAGCTCAGAAAAAAAATTCTGCAGCATTGAAGGTTCACAGAAGCATGTAGTCTCTGTTTACCCTTAATGGAAGAAGTTTGAAATGACCAGGACTCTTCCTAGAGCTGGCCTCCTGGCCAAACTGAGCAATTGATAGAGAAGGGCTTTGGTTAGTGTGGTGACCAAGAACATGATGGTCACTCTAGTTGAGCTCCATGATCATATGTGGAGACAGGAGAAATCTACAGAAGGACAAACATCACTGCAACACTCCACTGATCTGGGCTTTATGGCGGTGTGGCCAAACTTAATCCTCTCTTCAGTGTAGACACATGAAAACACACTTAGAATTTGCAAAAAAGCACCTAAAGGACCCTCAGACTGTGAGAAACAAGATTCTCTGGTCTGATGAACCTCAATTCCAAACATCATGTTTGAAGGAAACCAGCTCTGCTCATCACCTGCAGAGTACCATCCCAAAAGTAAAGTGTGCTGGTAGCAGCCTCATGCTGTGGGGCTGTTTTTCAGCGGCAGGGACTGAGGGACTCATCAGAGTAGAAGAAAAGCTCAATGCACCAAAATATTGAGATAGCCTTAATGAAAACCCAGTCCAGAGCATTCAGAACCTCAGACTGGGCAGAAGACTCACCTTCCAACAGGACAATGACCCTAAACACACAGCAAGAGTGGTTTATAGACAACTCTGTGAATGTCCTTGAGTGGCCCAGCCACAACCTGAGCTTGAACCCAATCAAATATTTCTGGAGAAACCTGAAAATGTGCATCTGCCCCCATCCAACCCGACAGAGCTTGAGAGGTGAAGAGGCAAGGAGAAGAATGACAGATAATTGCCAAATGCTGATGAGCAAAGCTTGTCGCATTAAAAAAAAAAAGATTTGAGACCGTAAAGGTGCTTCAGCTAAATATTTAGTTAAGAGTGTGAGTACTTATGCAATGTACTTATTTCAGTTTTTTTATTTGTAAAAAATTTACGAAGTTGTGACAATTCTGTTTTTGCTTTGTCAAAATGGTGTATAGAGTGTAGATTGATGTGGGAAAAAAAGTAATTTAAAGCAGTTTAAAATATGGCAGCAACATAACAAAATGTGAAAAAAAATGAAGGGGTATGAATACTTTCGCAAGGCACTGTATGGAGCCCTGCATATGACATACATTGTTAATTACTTCCCTCATTCAAGTTAAATCGTGACCATGATTTAACTTAATTGAAACAAGGGAATAAATGACAAATTAATAAGTTGAACAAATTTTTAATTGTGGCCATGATTTCAGGTTTTTTTCCCCGCATGCCATGTGCGGGGCTCTGTAGTCATTGGACTAGTTTCACGAATCTTCCTTGTCTCGTGGTTTGCAAGTATGCGAGTGGGGATTTTAGCGGCCTGTTTTTTAATGTTGTGTTTTTATTCTGTTTTTCTATTGGTTCACAGGTGTTAACATTGCTTCCCAGCCTGTTTCCCAATCACAGGTTCCTGTCGCTCAGCAACAAGCCACGCCCACTCCAATGCAGGCCACTCCCTCTCCGCCCCAGACCACACCCCAACATGCACAACTTTTTGTGCAGCAGCAAAACACAGCCTTCTTTACTGCTCAACAACAGGTAACTGCTACATGAACCATTCTGGAAATACTTTTTTTAAAAATAGAATTTAGAGTCAACGTGAAATAAGATTTGACCTTATTTACTTTCTTAAAGTGCCCCTATTATGGATTTTTGAAAATTATCTTTCATGCAGTGTGTAACACAGCTCTAAGTGAATGAAAACATTCTGCAAAGTTTTAAATCTGAAAGTGCAACGTGTATAAAGTTATTGTCTCTCAAAAGAAAGAATCATTGAAATGAGTCGTTTTTAAAACGAATCCCAAGCCGTTTCATGTTGATGTCAAAATAAAACATTAGCATATTGCCCTTCCACTTGTTGTGCGCTCAGACCTGGGAAAACTTGATTTTCGTGTTAGTCTGAATGAAAATGGAAATTCATTCTTTGCCACTAGGTGCAGCTTTTGGAGCATTAAAAATAACTTTTTCCCCGGTAACGCTGTACACAAAGCAGCACTGCACACTACTTTAAATGAAATCGACCAATCACCACAGATTAGCGTCACGCAAAGGAGGGGTTTGGAAAAATGAATCGTTGAACGAATCGTTTGGGAGTCGTTGAGCAAATAAGGTAAAAATAAATGCATATTATAAGAAAATGAAAGTGTTTTTTGACCTTGCATGCATGTCAACCTGCTGTTGGGGACTCCCAAAACCAAAATATGAACTTTTCATAACCCATAATAGGGGCACTGTATTACATGTCTTACTGTGAATGATAGTCCTCCTTAATCAACTGCAAAAGTCAGATTTCAAGTCTGATTCTGACATAGAACACAAACTTTTCATGATCCAATCAAATCCAGATAGATGAATACTCTATTTTACTTGAATATGTCACATTATGGAAGTAAAATGGGTGGTGATTGATTTTTCATGTGGATTTAAAATAAATCATCTGGGAAGTGCTATGTGGATTTATAAATGGAAATTTTCATTATGGGTTTCATTATTGTGATGTCAGTTGTTGCACCTACCTCCTATTTTAGCAGCAGCACTCAACGCAGACCTCCGTCTTACCTGCTCAAACGGTTGCATCATCCTCCACCCCTGTTTCTACACAGTCTAAACCTAAGAACAGGGCACCCCCTCCACCCATACACCACCCTCAAACCAACCGCCTCACAACATTATCAGCAACCACACAGACAAAAACCAAAGCAACGGCCCCAGCCCCGCCTAAAGAGTGTTCACATAGTAATAGTATAGATGGTGATATCACTGCGACCATGTCTGCCCAACTTAAAACCAAAGATATGGCACCACCACACCCCACAGCACACGCCTCCCCCCTTCCTCCACCTAAAACCACCTCAGCACCATCCGCTGACTCTGAAGTGGACCCAGAGCAGAGGGTAACCCTCCCAACATCTGTGTCTGTTCTGTTAGAGTGATTTTCCTTGCTTTCTAAAGCCTTGATCCTCCCCTTGGTGGCTTGTTTTGCATGTTAAAGGGATAGTTTACTCACAAATGAAAATTAAATGATGACTATCCATTTCTATTCCATTTCTAAGAATTAACACCGTTATGAAATCAGTAGGTGTTGACAGTTACTGTATATTATGCCTGCAGGGCAAGGTGTCATGTACATCACAAGTGGAGGTGTTCTATCTAATATCAATATTAAATTTTACGTGGATGAAAATGAGGCTGTGGATATATATAGACATAAAGGATCAGTAATTTTCAAAATGCACAACTTGAAAATTGTTTAATGGAGGTTTTGTCTTCTGAAAGTTTTTTGGAAATATGTTTTGTCATCTGAACAATTGGCATGTTGTTAAACAACAGTATTCATTTCTCGTTTTCATTCCTGTTAAAAATTAAATATGCCGCTACCCTGGTCACATCTTTAACAACCTCATGTTGTTCCAAAGCCATATCATCTGTGTTGATCTTCCATAAAATACAAAAGGATAAGTTGAGCTGAATGTTCACACTGCCAATAAAGTAAAAGTATATTTCAGTTTCAGAAGTCATATGATAGCTTCGTGTGATAAACATGCAAATTTTTTTAAAATAACATTCTCTGCCCAAGTTTAATTTTATGTCCATGTATTTAAATATATGACATTAGTGTATGGTGTTTTACATCCTTTCAGCACAATGCTGTTTGTTCCAATTTGCAAAGTTTGGCTATGCACCAGCACAAAGTGGATTTGAGAGCAATGACAGAGGATGTGATTTTCAATGAATAATGACTTGCATTTCGGTCTGTTCTTCACCGAAATCCTATGGCTTTATGGTGTTTTTGTCATTTTTGTAGCTCAGAAGGAGGTCTATAATCACTTCCATTGTATGGAGACAAGAACCCAAGAAAATATGTGAAAAAGAAGATTTTACGGATTTGGAGTGACATGAGGGCGAATAAATTAAAGTTTCTAACAGATAAGATTTTTCTATTAAAATGAAAAGAAATGACTTGATTCATCTGACAACATACATTTCACCTTTCAAACCTTTTAGATATTTTCTCATTTCACAGATCAGCTTTTTTCAACAAGTCACTGAGATATCAGATTTGTCTTTTTTGTACATCTGAAGCTCTCTTTCTTCACCTTTAAAAGACCACCATCTTTTCTACAGAATGTCTCTTTTGGTATATCAGAAATTAAGTTCTCTAATAAATATCCTTCAGTTTTCACAGTCTTTAATGTTGTCTCTATACCTTTCTTTCTGTAAAAGTCTGTCAGCGGAAGTCGTGGGATGCATAAAGTCGGCTCCTTGACTCCACCCTCTTCTCCCAAGACCGCCCCAAAAGGAGGCCACAGACGAATTCTGAGTGATGTCACACACAGCACCATATTTGGAGTTCCTGTGAGCAAGTCCACTCAACTGCTTCAAGCTGCTGCTGCAGAGGCCAGCCTCAACAAGTCCAAGTAAATCAAGGAAATACATAATCATTTATAGTTTAGTTTTAACCATTGTCCAGCATTGAGTAAAGATGAAAATAAAGATTGTATTGGCGTAAGATTGGTACTACATCTAGCTAACTGAGTAGCAAAGTGGCAACATTAGGACTACTTAAAGTGTCACATCATGCAAAACTATTTTTTTCTTGGTCTTGCTATATGTAGAAATTGGATATGTTCAGAATAACATTCTGGTAAATGCAGTGTGCTCGATTTTAAACCTTCATTTCCTGTATGACGAATCAACTGGAAGTAATTCAAGCCACGGTTTTTAACATCTGGATCTTCTATGCTGAATAGGTCTCAGGTGGTTTAGCTGGCATGCCAGCCTGGCTCTCAGCTGGTTTTCCTAAAAAGTGCCCAAAAACCCTTCTAAGACCAGCCAACATCCCAGACTCGCCAAACTGGCAGTCAGCTAAAACTAGAAAAGCATCTAAGGCTGTTTTTAAACTGTTTATTTGTTCATTCTTGCACCTGCATGAGAGAGAATACTGTAACTCTCCAGACCAGCAATTGGCAGTAGTTTATATTCTGCCTTCAAAATGGGAAACAGAAACTAGGACTGGGTGGGTGGGTGCTTGCTTACTATTTTGAATATGAATCTTGATCAGTTGGTTTTCACTTTCTACATTCCAAACAGCCATTTCTTCATGAAAATATTCACACATTGAAATGGTGAGATAAATTGAAGGTGTAAAATTAGAAGAACCTTCTATGTTTGCACTGTAACTTATTGTTTGCTTGCCTCCATCACTTTCGTTTTTTCTTCTTATGCACTGGTTCACTAAGCTGAACAGCCAGTCAGAGTGACCTCTTACTGACTGCCCATTGGCCATTCAACATGCTGAATCGGCCAAAAAGCCTCCGATCGTGGTCCAACTAGTGCCAGTGTTTTGGAACATACTGTGAAAACGGGTCTGAAAGACACTCAATGATGGCCTGACTTTGGCCAACAGCCGACAGCCTTGGAGTTTTATGCAAAAATCATATTGAAAATGCAAATAGTTTATATTTCAAAGATGATAACTCGACACCACTAGCATGCAACATGCTGAGGTCATGTGCGAACACTGAAGTGGAACTTTTTGAAGCATTGCTATTTTCCTCTCTCTGCTGTAGGTCAGCTAGCACCACTCCCTCTGGTTCTCCATGTTCATCACAGCAGAGTGTTTATCAGTCAGGGGAGGCTTCGGGACCCTCAGCTGGAGCCTCAGCATCCTGGAACCCCTTTGGCGATGACAATTTCTCTAAACTCACAGCGGAAGAGCTTCTCAACAAGGATTTTGCCAAACTGGATGGTAAAACCAATGTTTATATATGAAATCAAGTTTTCCAAGTTATTTTTAGCACAGTATTTCTTTTAGTTGCCCAAACAACCCTCTACAGAGAGACTACAGATATACTGTGTATGTGTGTGTATCTTTGCAGCTAAGACAGCCGAGAGATCCTGCCCTGAAAATCTGATTTCTGGGTTGCAGTCTGTGTCTTCAAATAAAGGCTTTCTCCAGGGAGGAGGTACAGTCTATTTATCTCTCTGTCTGTCTCTTTCTATGTCTCTCCCAACGCTTGCTGAGAGTCTGTTAATTCTTAAGACACAACCGCAATGCAAAATTAGCTTTTTTTTTTCCACTTTCAAAGCAATGAAATGTTGTGAACTTGTACTGAACCTGGAACAGTTTCAACCAATGGGTGCTGGTGAATTTTCAGAAAGGGGGATAGTCCTTCACATTTTACTGCAATCTCTGGAATGGAACGCCAGTTTTTCCACAATCCATATAATTCCCAATGGATCACGTCCCACCCTGCATTTTTAT
This sequence comes from Spinibarbus caldwelli, assembly GCA_039654775.1. Taxonomy (NCBI): domain Eukaryota; kingdom Metazoa; phylum Chordata; class Actinopteri; order Cypriniformes; family Cyprinidae; genus Spinibarbus; species Spinibarbus caldwelli. The sequence continues at coordinate 5,502,389 of CM077248.1, forward strand.
CTTGAATATCCTGTTTCACCCAGAAACATACCAGAAGTAAAATGGGTTGTGAATGTTGATTCGTGACTTTCAAACACTCTGGCTTTTTCAGTGACTTTAAAAAGCAGTTAATGTACTTGACCTCCTCGAGCCTTCCAGAAATAAAGTAACTTGTGCATCTCACCTGCTGGCAGCCTTGCAATAAGCCTTTCCTCTCCCTATTTATAGAGATAAAGACAGATAGGGCACTCTACTTCCACCTGCTTTCTTGGAAACATCGTGGATAAACACTGGTGTCAGTAATCAGATGCAGTTAAAGGGTAAACTTTGATTAAGACTGTTATTGGGTGATTGAGACCTTTTATAGTTTCTCTTCAAAGTAATTTGTAAATTCTTCTTTCAATGAGACTTTTTCAGTATTGCTCAAAAGTAAGGTTAGGGATTTAGACAAACTTTGGTGAGTAACTCATCCTTTAGCACCAGTTATGCTACTGACAGTAATGATACATGAAAGGTTGAGAAGAGCTGTGCTATTTCAAAATCAAAATCTCCTAGACTTATATGGAAGGAGGAACCTAAGCCATATTCAGAGACAAGAACATCATAATGCAGGAGTGTCCTGCTCCTGGAAAGCCCCCTTTCTGCAGAAGTTAGCTCCAACACACCTGTCTGGAAGTTTCTAGTGATCCTGAAGACCTTGATGAGCTGGTTGAAGTGTGTTTAACTAGGGCTGGAGCTAAACTCTGCTGGATGGTGGCCCTCCAGGAACAGGATTGGACACCCCTGCCATAGAGATTTGGGGCTGGGTTCTTTTGACATGAGTCAGTAAGCAACTGTCTAGCAACCTCTTAGGGATAGTTCACCCAAAGATGAAAATTCTGTCATCATTCTTACTGTCATGTCATTCCAAACACACTTTTGTTAAAGGGATAGTTCACCCAAAAATGAAAATTTGATGTTTATCTGCTTACCCCAAGGGCATCCAAGATTTAGCTGACTTTGTTTCTTCAGTAGAACACAAACAAAGATTTTTAACTCAAACCGTTGCAGTCTGTCAGTCATATAATGTCAGTCAATGGGACCCATGGCTTTGAGAGACAAAAAAACATACACAGACAAAACCAAATTAAACCCTGCGGCTCGTGATGATACATTGAGGTCTAAAGACACGAAACGATCGGTCTGTGCAAGAAACCGAACAGTATTTATATAATTTTTTACCTCTGATCCGCCGCATGGTCCAACTGTCCTGAGCTCGTTCACACAAAAGCCGGCGCGTGACGCATCGCAGACTTATCGCAGACTTATAAGTGCATTACCGCCACCTATCTCTCAAATGGACAGTTGGACCGTGCGGCGGATCAGAGGTAAAAAATGATATAAATACTGTTCAGTTTCTTGCACAGACCAATCGTTTCATGTCTTTAGACCTCAATGTATCGTCACGTGCCGCAGGGTTTAATTTGGTTTTGTCTGTATGTTTTTTTTTTTTTTTTTTTTTTTTTTCTCTCAAAGCCATGAGTACCATTGACTGACATTATATGACTGACAGACTGCAACGGTTTGAGTTAAAAATCTTTGTTTGTGTTCTACTGAAGAAACAAAGTCACCTACATCTTGGATGCCCTGGGGGTAAGCAGATAATCAAATTTTCATTTTTGGGTGAACTATCCCTTTAATCTTTGAAACTAGTGTTAATTTCGTTGACAAATAATTTTCGTCATAAAAAAATTTTTTCACCGACGAAAATGAGACGATAAACTAAAACTCGTTTTGAATGACAAACTATGACGGAAATCTATTGACACTTTCGTCAACAAATAAAAACGAGATGAAAATGTTAGGGGGGGACGATTTGGGAAGAGATTCATTCAGAACGAAGCTGCTGCGTGGTTAGGAGGTTAGATGTGTAGTTGCGCACATATGAACCGGCGTTACATAAGCTAACACACACTTGCTGCACGTCTCATAAAATGTCAATATTTGGGAGTAAGAGAAGAGCAGACATATGGAAAAAATTGATGACACAAGAGAGAACTGAATTCGGTCTGGTTTTCTGAGCGCAGACACCCAAGCATACACACACAGAAAGCACGTCTCACACAGCACACGAGTACTCTTTCGCGTCACATGAATGGGGAATTACACACAAAATGATGTCGAATTGTCTGTTTTGACGAGTACTTACATAAACACAATTGATTACATCTCACATGAACGTAAACAGTAGGGAGCAAGTGTTTATTAGAAGTGGTTTTATTTAATTTTAATATAAAGGCATGTTGTGTTCACCGCAGTTAAATCGGTATCTGTCATGATAAAACCTTAATATCAAACATATATTATGAGTTTGGAAATTTTAGAGAAATGTTTAATAAATGCATTACACTGTAACTAAACCCATTAGATTTTAGCCAACTAAATTTACTGTAGATTTAGTCAACTAAAATCTTATGATGTTTAGTCGACTAAAACTAGACTAAAACTAAAAACCATTCAGATGACTAAAATATGACTAAAACTAAATAGCATTTTAGTCAAGAGATTATGATTAAAACTAAATCAAAATTTGCTCTCAAAATTAACACAAATGAAGATAATGAAACCTGAGAGATTTTTGTGCCTACGCTCAAAATGTATTTAAACAAATGTTCATGATTAAAAAAAAAAAAAAAAAAATACTTTGCAAAAACAACCATTTGTGGGAAAATAAACATTAGAAAAGGCATTATTTATAATTTTCAGGTCCTCTTTTTGTATGCTATTTGTGGAAAGTGCCACGTGATAAAAGCAATTATATAAACAGAATATTCTACTACACTGCATATACTGCACATTATGGTACAGCTATGTTCTTTGGAGTGTTATTCTGTCTTTTAGGTTTTTAGTTTTAGAATTCGTGTGTAAAGCCGGGCACATACCGTGCAATTTCAACAACATTTTTGTTAAATACCATCTCTCACTGTGTGAGTAAATCACTTGCAACATCAAGCCAAAGCTCAGGATTTATGTTCTCACACTATATGGTCCAATCGTCGAGCTGCGTCTTGACTGCTCACACTAAATGTGCGAAATAAACACGTGGACCCTCCGAAACCGGAATGGTGTAACCCCCATCACTTTGATCCAAACCACACGATGTCACCATGGTTTTGTTTCTGTTTTCATGCAAGCGTATTGGGGGGGGAGGGCGATCAGAATTTGCCAGAAATTCATCCGACCATCCGATTGCACATCAAAACACACACAGCAAAGCTGAAATTCAGTCTTCGACTCAAAAAAGAGTTGCAAGAGTCAGAATTCGGCTCAAAATTGTATGAAAATTGTACTGTGTATGCCTGGCCTAAAAGAGATGCATGCATGACGATTCTCAGCAGAAAACAGAGAGAGTGGATTAGCGCTTGGAGGTCTTATGTAAGCACAGTCTGGTAATCCTCTCTGAATCTGATGACACACCAGATCATGCTGGGTAAATTTAAGGCTCAGGTAAACCTTTTGAGAGCCGTGGGATGCATGTGTACTCTAGCTCCATGGTGATCTATGACACGCACACTTTTCCTGACATAATTAGTTGCCATATCTAGGGACCAATTGAGACCAGAACACTTTAGCAACCATCCAGGACACCCTAGAAACTGCATAACAATATGATAAAAACTATTCAGAACACCCAGAGAGACTGTGTAGCTATGCCCTGGCAACCTTTCACAACACTCTAGTTGCGTCTGTTTATTCAGAAGCAGTTGAACTTTAAGACTTGAAGAACTTTCTTGACTTCATTCATGTTTAAAGGTTGATAGTTCATTCTCTGCCCTAGTGAAAGGGGGAAAGAGAGCGTTCTGCTGTTCTGTGACCTGAGTACCCCTTCCTCTCCCCATACCCTCATCCAAAAGTCCACCTTTCTATCACAAAGATTGTGAGTAAAACTCCAGCACTGTAACAAGTCTGGTTCTCAACTGATCTGCATGCTTCTGATTTAATGAAACTGTGACAGTTGCACCATTCCAACCGTTTGCCAGTTTAACTAATAGCCTGTCTGGTAGTCAAGTACTTTCTCCTCCGCCAGCTCAAGTTATAACCCTGAGCCTGTGAAATAAAGATTGTCTGTCTAACACAAATAATAGGTTTGTTTCAAACTGTAGTGTGCTACACCTGTGGTCCTCAGAATTCAAGTGCAAGTGTTCTGTTGTTACTGCATGCTCTAGCAAATGTGGTAGGTCATTTGGCAACTCCAGACATACAAAATGCTCATACTAGCAATATATAAAGTACATGATGCATACTGAAGAGTGCAAGAAGTATGGTGATACACTATTCTGAGAAACTTCCACTTTTCCTTTTGTCTTTTATCCTTCTGACATGTTTGTTTTAAATGATTTATTTATTTATTTAGGGCTGTTCAGTTAAAGTAGTTTGTGCTCTTACATTCCTGCAGGATTCAGAATGGTGAATACTTATACTAACTCTCTTAACAAATATCCATTTTCCTTATGAGCAACACTTTACTTAATTCCTCTTTCCTCACTTCCTCTCCTCTCTTCTCTCACTCTCATCTGCTTCTCACTGTGTCCTCTTGTCCTTACTGTTTCTCTTCTCCTTTCCTTACTGTCTCCACTCCTCTCCCTTATCATTCCTTATTGTTTCCTCCTCTCCTCTCCTCTCTGTTTCCTTCTCACTGTCTCTTCTCTCATGGAGTAGAGAAGTTGATCGAGGGTTTGAAGTCTCCAGAGCCCTCTTCCTCCCTGATTCTCCCTGACCTTCCCTTGAATGACCCCTTCAGCCCTGCAGACTGTAGTCATGGTAACCAGCGGCTTGTCTTTTTATTGTTGTTTTTTGGCTATAACCCCACAACCGATACATAGCGTTATTGGCCGTCATTGGTCTCCGTTGGTCTTTTAATGTTGATTGTTTTCTCAGTTCAGCTCAGAGTAACACCTGGAACTCCTGGATGTCCCTAATCATCCCTTTTAATGCCTACTCCTTCTTGTCTGTCCTGTACTTACAACCTCACCGCGGTCTCATCTCTCCACCTGTATAGTTGTTGTAAACTTTGTCTTCATCTCTATATATTTAAGAGATCTGGTTTAGAGAGTGCTACTTCATGCACGGTGTGAATTGATGTCACCATGGCCGTCTCTCTCACCTGTACCTTTGCTACACAAAGTATCATATTTGCCCATTTTCTCTTTATATTTCTGCAGCTGGGATGGATTCTCTGATCCCTGGTCTGGATCCTCTACAGACTGATCCTGGGTCAGCCGCACTACCAGGTCAGCAGTTCTGTAAATGTGATTCTTTTCCTTATCATACAGCGGCTCACTGAAGCACTGAATCTGCTGACATTAGGCTGGGAAAATCTGCAAGGTGTTCTGAATGACATAATTACTGCCAGTTATGAACCTCCGTAGCAGCACAATAAGTAGGTAGCATGACTTTTAGAATGAAACAAGTTTCCTTTAAATGGTTAGGTTTTAAACAATCCCTTTACTCTAAGTATTGCACTTTAGTGCAGACCACTACTGAAGCAGAATGCGTTGTCTCATGGCGTGCTCGATAGATCACAGGTTTGTGATCACTGAATAAGGCATAGTATGTTATCATTTCATTGAGATTGGTTTGGCACATTTCCTGCTCTAGATTTACTACATTTTCTATGTGCCAGGAAATACAATAAGTCCTTTATTCACCATAGTGTTCTTAAAAAAGAGAATCAATAACAGCATTAAGTCTGTCCACTGATGAAAACAAGCTGATAGGTTCTGCACAATAAGCACATGACCTCACCTAGCAATGATATAACTTGTCATCGCTTGTTGATGAGAACATGTGGAGGGGTTTGGTTGAATGATGAGTACTTAATTATGCTGGCAGCAAAAAGATTGAACCAATAGCACATTGTTGGTCACACTAGGGTGATGACCTACAGAATATTTCTTTAAAAGCCACAAAGTGCTGTGTCACCTTTCCTGAAATTGATGCAGGCAATCCAAGTTGGACTGTGTTATTTTGTCTGTTTATATTGTCAGTAGAGCCACCTGGTGACCAAACAGCTAACTACATCCCAGTGTGTATCACGTAACTTCATTGGTTATTTTGAGTGTGTCTCTTATTGTGGGCCAGTTGGCTGTACTTAGTAGTTATTTGTTTCATTTGCATGCATAATTAGAGATTTTCACTGATATCGTCGTGGCCCCCAAAAACTATTTTGAAACTTGGTAGCATTTATTTAGTAGCCATTTGGTAAAAGTTGGATGAAAAAAATAAGTAAGGCTGTGGTATGGTCTAGTGTCTGTGATTATGAAACCACACAATGACTGCTATTTATTCAGATATGAAGTCTGCATGTTCTGCTTGTCTCAGAATGAATGAGTAGCACTGTTTTGTCTACTACACATACTCAAGTACTCATCCGCACAAACTCAAGGGTCTTCAATACAACCTGTCAAAATAAAAGTTTAGAAAAACATATACAGTCGTGGTCAGAATTATTGGCACCCTTGGTAAATATGATCAAAGAAGGCTCTGAAAATAAACCTGCATTATTAATCCTTTTGATCTTTTATTTAAAAAAATCACAAAAATCTAACCTTTCATTGAACTAAAACAATTGAAAATGGGAGAAAATCTCATTATGAAATAAATGTTTTTCTCAAATACACGTTAGACAATTATTGGCACCCCTAGAAATTCTTTAAGAGTAAAATATCTCTGAAGTATATTCCCATTCATATTCACAATTTTGAGCACTCCAGGGTGATTATGACCATGAAATTATCCAGCCATGGCTTCCTGTTTCACAGAAATATAAATAGGAGGGAAAACAAAGGCCAAATTCCCTTAATCATCCATCACAATGAGAAAAACCAAAGAATATATTTCTGATGTGCAGCAAAAGATAACTGAGCTTCACAAATTAGTGAAGTGGCTTTAAGAAAAGATCTAGAGCAGTGAAAATTCCCATTTCCACCATCAGGGCAATAATTAAGAATTTCCAATCAACATAAAATGTTATGAATCTCTCTGGAAGAGGATGTGTGTCTATATCGTCCTAATGCACGGT